>OX336380.1:21979010-22391510 GCA_946902895.1 Fragum fragum
TAAGTGGGCGTGGCTAGAAATCCATCCATTTATTCACAAAGCTCCTTATTTCCGTATATTATGTGCCTTGCCATGGCACCAAAAGCACTTCGGAGGCTCTTAATTGCGTTTTCGTTCCAAGCAAAACGGAAGACGCGCGAGAAAAGGTGAATTCCGTATAGTTTAGACCAATCATATACATAATCTGACGTAGATTCTTTCTTGAATTTTTCAGATGGTGGACACAGCGTTCCTTGTTCAATGTTTATGAGGTCTTTCCTCTCGTGAGCTAATCGACCATTGTATTTCATTGAGTTATATCCGTAATCCCTATTTCGAAAATCATTTCTGTATCCATCAATCCATAGCGATAGAAAAGTCGAAGTTTTCTTCGTAATTATAAATGAGTTTAGCAAGTGATTATCTGATTGGTTACAAAGACTTATACTGTATTCTCGCAAAGGCTCGAGATCTCGTAATGCGATTGTGTCGTGATCGAAGTAGATTCCGCCCAGCTCAACCAATGCTTCAAGCCTCATAAAATCTCCAGAATGCTCGTGATATATTACCTTTTTACCGAATATATTTGAAGGTCTCTGTGTTTTAATATGTAAGAAAGCCGGATAAATGCTTACAATATAGTCCCAATATTTCCCATATGGCAAATATTCTCCATGAATAAGAATCAAACACGGTCTTACGAATCGTATGGCACCCATCATGCTCAAAAACATTGAAAAATCCATTTCTCTTTGAAAATACCAGACATAGTGAACTATATTTGGGATACCTCTTCCGTCATTACAGCAAATATTTGTGAAGGCAGCGAGGCAAGGATCCTTTAGTTGCACAACCTGAATATCATCTGAGCGGTTTGCGAAATACGAAACTAATTTTGGCTTGTTGTTGGAACATTTCAAATGGTATTTTACCCTCTTGACGTTTGTGAAATTAGTAGGAATGTCGAACTTGGGACATTTTCTTTTCTGTTTGTATGTCCAATGTGAGAAATTCGACGGGACATCCGGTGTAATCATATTTCTGTACGCGTTTGAATACATCGCACAGATTTCCTGGCCATCATCAAAACCCATGACGTCACCCACTTTTAAGATATTTCTGGATCCAGATTCTGTTGAGTATACTTGGTTTTCTGTTTAAAGACAATTCGAAAATTTAAACCTCAATTAGAACAAAAAAGAATTGTATCCTAAGCGAGAAACAGACATTATGTCGTTGGGCGAGGAAAATGTTGTAAGTGCAGCTTTATTCGTATTTTGGCATCTCGCTTGTTGTTATAAAAATCTTGTCTGATGATAAAGCCGGATTTTTCTGGGAAATGCTAAAGACCCTGGTCAGATAAGAAGTGCGCAGGCTTACTAGGTTCCGTTCGCTCTTGTCAGATTTTCCGTGCTTCTGTGTAAGCCTTTACCAGATGACTGGTCCAAATTGAAAGGAGTTCCAGGCGTCCATTTAAAGTTATGTTTTATTCTCTCTTTTTCCGCTGAATCTGATAGGTTTTTATTAATTAGTTCTATAGAGCACCCAGGAGGTCTGTATCGCATGTCTTATACATTATATAGAGCTAAGAGACTCGACTAAAAAGAACGAGGCTTAATGCAAAAACAGACCTCTTAAAAACATACAAATTCTGTACACGTTCAACAACTGCTGGATCTGATCGATTTTTCAAGAATTTGTTCTACGGAGAACCCATGAGATCCATTTTGCATGTCTTAAACATTATATAGGGCTAATAGGGGTGACTGAAGAGACCGAGACCTAGGGCTAAAAAAGACCTCTCATAAACATACAAGTTTGGGTCTATGTCACTTAACAGTGACAGTAGGTGTGTTTCTTTGAATTGCGTTTAACGTCATTTTTAACACAATTGAAGTCATATCCTGGCGGCTGGAATATCTAACCATGATATCCTGGTATTATTCACCCTAGTACTAACACTACATTCTTACTGAGCCTCTAACTCCTCATCCCAAATAGGACCTTTGTCTCTGCGTTGTTTGACATAATTTGATTCTCAAACCTACCCAATATGAATAATTCTAAACAAATGAACAATTGACCAATCGCTGGCCCGCCCACTTACGTCGTTTGCCACGGCAATCGACTCAAACAGGAAGTCCCGCTTCGATTTTAAACGGTTTTTTTGCAAAATTTATGGCCAGTATGATGTAACAAAAAAGTAAAATGGTTTGTTGGTGACCTAAATGTCGTAACTACATTTAAGCTGTAGTTACGGCGTTTAAGTCGCCAAACCAACGATAAAGGTAAACAAAAATGGCGCCAATGTAGGAGTTGATAAGCTCAGGTCCGGGCTGAATAAATCATTTGATTGGTCGGTTTATTCCTTGACTGACATCCGCGATTGCTCAATTCAAAACCTTAGCCCCAAAGACGTATCAGAAGAGAAAGACGAATGCAAAATGGCAAATAAAAAGGAAAGAAAGACAGAAAGAGTGAGGGTTGAGTAAAATAGAGAAGAAGAATGAAAAAGACAAATGGTGAAGAAGAGGAGATGACGTAGGAGAGGAAGAAGAAGGTGGGAAAAAGAAGAGGACGGAGAGAAAACAGAAAGAAGTAAGAAAAGAAGATTTAGAGCAAGAAGGAGTGAAATTAGATGTAGATTAAGAAGATCAGAAGACGGGGGGAGGGAGAAGAAGAAGAAGTAGGATAAGAAAAAGTATAAGGATAAAGGGATAAAGAAATTAGTTTCCGAAGTTTTAAGCCATTCACTTTTGTAGTTACACAGAAATACCATCTCGTATGTAAAACTTTATTTAAAAATGATTAATATTCGGCCAAACTCCACTATATTTCCAAATAGAGTAACCAATCTATGCCTACAGATTTGAGATGTAACCGCCGTCATAGCGCAGTTGGTAGCGCATCAGACTGTCAATCTAGAGGTCCCGGGTTCGATCCCCGACAGCGGCACTCATCCTTTCCGACTATTTGTCTCCCTCCAATGGGTCGATAAGCGTAGACCTATGTGGGATAGCAGCTGGAGGCTAGGAAAGGATGTGATGGTGGTACTGGTGTGAGAAATACCAGGAACCCATTGTTAGGTGCTCCAGCCGCCGCGATATAACTGAAAGATTGTTGAAAGCGGCGTAAAACCCCATTCAAACAAACAAATTGAGATATATCCCTCGGTTCTTGTGCAAAGTTTCAAAGAAAAAGCTTTGGTTGTTACAAACATAAACCATTTCTCATCGCCTGAAGTTCGAAAAGTTTTCCAGTAAAAGGGACCAAATTCTTTAAGATAATATTTCCAATACAGTTGACCTTAAACTCAGTGAAAATTTTCAATGCAAAATCTTGAGTATTTACTAAGATATGATGAGCATTTTAGACTTAATTCTTAAGGCTTATATGTTAATAATTGTTCTATCATTATTATTTTTAATTCTTGAGTGTAATATCTCATTTCCCTACAATGATTACCATGGTACAATATAAGATACTTTATAAGAATACTCTTTGGCACTTTTTAATTATCATTTTCATTTTCTGCCAATTAAGACTGGTTTGAAAGTTGTCGTCTGATAACTTACCCAAAATTTGCATGATAATAACAAGCGATGATATTCCTATGATAAGTGAAATGGTGAAACAATTCCTCTGCGTAAAGAACGTGCATAATGACGCCATATCTATCGCCTGAAAGGACACGGTAAATGATAAAATAATAACGAATCTAGGTATACAGAAATATTCATCTCGTCAATCAAGGAATCAATAAAATGTTCTCATCCGATTAGGTTTCTGTTCATTTTAACCCTCTCCTGTTCAATCCCTGGTTTTTACGTCCCTGTGTTTTTTATACTTGAGAAAACAATGTCGAAAAAGAAGAAATTGCTTGTAACAAGCAATTTTTTCTTTATCCGCATTTTTTTCTATCCTACATAATAATTACTTTCAAAATAAATTGATTTTGAATTGTCGTCTGCAAAACCTTTGAATTTAGACAGGTCTGAAATTTAGAAAAAAAGGAAAGGGTTAAACTTTACAGAATTTATGAAACAATGTGAGCAAAACGTGCATTCGTCCCGCAATGTCATTCGGTCTTCGTCAACGTTACCGGTAGACATTGTCGCTACCTCAGCTGATAAAGGTTTAAAACACATTTCTTGTGGGTGATGCGCTCAGCTGTAAACGTTTAAACGCATTTCTTGTTGGTCTTGCGCTCGGCTGTAAACGTTTAAACGTATTTCTTGTGGGTCATGCGCTCAGCTTTAAACGTTTAAACACATTTCTTGTGGCTCATGCGCTCAGCTGTAAACGTTTAAAACGCATCTCTTGTGGCTCATGCGCTCAGCTGTAAACGTTTAAAACGCATTTCTTGTGGCTCATGCGCTCAGCTGTAAACATTTTAATCATTTCCCATTTTGCAAAAGACCTGTTCAAAATCGATAATATGAAAATGGTTTGATTTGAAAAAAAAGTTTATTCAGTAAGGTTGAAAATAATGTGGAAAGAGAAAAAATGGCTTTTTTTATTCATAATTTTCTTTTTCCACAACGTTTTCTCAAGTATAAAAACGAGGGGACGTAAAAACCAGGGATTGTACAGGAAAGGGTTAGAGTGCTGCATTCTCATTAATTACTAACGCGGGAAATACAGGGGGGAAAATTCAACTTTCTAAGCATACATTAACAATGTCATATGTTAGTGACACATAACGACACCGACCTTGCATTCAGGATGACAAAACTTTAGCGGCCGCTCTCCTTTTAAACGCACGTGATAAACCGGGTACCATTTTTAGCTCGGCTGTTTTCGGAGCCTTCGTGTCGTCGTGGTTGTCGTCGTCGTTGTTGTCGTCGTCGTCGTTGTCGTGCGAAAACTTTGACATTTTGTGATATCTCTGGTTCTACTAAAGACATGGCACACTTGTTCACTTTCCAAAGAGCAACCTATAATATCAAGGGAGATAGCTCTATTTTGTCAACTATCCAGCACCCAACAGCTGAGCGTAGGCACCGTAGGCGGTGCTCTGTTTAAACGTTAGCGAGTTTTTTTTTTTTTTTCCTTCTTCTTCTTTATGTTTTTTTGCTTGCGGGGCTAAATGTCGCTGAAGAGATTGACCGATAAAGTCAAGGACACCTTCCATATGAATGTTATAGAACTGCATCCACTCTCCATATAATTAACCCTTTCCTATTTTTCAGATTTTTAACCTGCCCAAATTCAAATGTCTTGCAGACGACAATACAAAAGTGATATTATCTGAAAATAATCATTCTGTAGGGCTGGAAAAATTGTGGAAAAAGAAGCAATTGCTTGTTACAAGCAACTTCTTCTTTTTCCACAATGTTTTTCTTATGTATTAAAACAAGGGGACGAAAAAATTTAACAGGGAAGTATTAACGAAAAAATATGATATAAAATTTGAAAATAAGATAACACATTATTTTCCCTTTTTGTGTTTGACAAACTTTCTTAATATTTTTTTATGGTCATTTTTGTCATGAAACCAGAAATTAACTTGATAATCATTTAGACATTTCCACGAAAAAAAGGCGGATAATACGCACACACACAAAACCCGGTCGTTTTGTCAAGATACCGGATAATTAAGTTAACACGAATGTTGTCGAGTTAGTGCTCCGGAACCGACAACACTTCCCAGAAGATCAAAAAGAAATGACGATGTCATGTTATCTTTAGGTATTTTGATTTTTTATGAAATATTACAATCAAGGTGATAACTTGACATCCGTTATTTTGTCGTGATACTTTATCCAGTAAGTGAGTACTGGTAGGGCAGAATCTACGTAAACTTTATTAACCGATATTAATTATATTATGTTTCTGTAAAGAGAGCATCTTTTCCTTTTTAGATAAAATATAGTACGAGATACTGGAAACGACCCTCCGTGATATTGCAGATCCTATTCTATTAACCAATTTCCAACTATTTTAACATAAAAAAGCATATAATTACTTACTTGATTTTGTCTCGTTTTATAACAATACCGCAGTCGTTTAATGTATTTATGTTAACTAATTTTGATTCGGGCATTTTAACCTTTTTTTGTAAAAGTATTCGTTTTAAACCTAGTTACCATTAACGCTACGTGTCTGCCAACCACCTGTTCTTCCTTCCACCCACAACCTATATTTTTTTATCTGACAACGACCGTAGAAGTTCGATCAGAGCGTTTGCAGCGTTTTTAATTGGGGGTCACTGGCACCTTCTCCGTGAAATTTTAGAAGTCAAAACTGATTTATAAAGGGATAAAAACAGATTTAGAAGGGGGTCAAAACTGATTTAGAAGGGGGTCAAAACTGATTTAGATGGGGGTCAAAAACTGATTTAGAAGGGGATCGAAATAATCAAAAGTGCGAATCATGAGTAATAATGTCAAGGCTTAACTCATTCCACCACAACAATGTTTTTGATTGGTTCAAATTGAAAGAAGTTGCAGGAACGATTTCAAGTTGATGCAATTTTTAAATTTTTCCGTCTGTTGGGGTAGAGAACATTGTGGATAATGAAGAAAATGCTTGTTACAAGCAATTTCTTCATTTTCCATAATGTTTTTCAAAAGATTTTTTGATGGGCGTAAAAAGGTGGGATTGTGGGAATTGGTTAAGTGCCGGCATAGATTTTCTTATTTAAGTTGATTTACTTTTATAGATTTCTTATAAAGATATGGAGTTCGTAGACAAAATTTTGAAGCAATCTCAAAGTTCAACGAGTGCAAACTGCCACTTGAGGCTTAACCACTAAATCCATTGAATGCCTCCACCATAAAAAGTAGTTCTGGTGTATTTTAAGAAATAACAAACTCTATTCAAATTGTAGAGAACTCTTTCAAAAGCATGCTGTCTAACCCATTCCCCTCAGTTCCGCTTTTTAAGCATCTCAAGAAAAGTGCTTTGGAAAACATTGTGGACATTGAAGAAATTGCTTGTAACAAGCAATTTATTCAATGTCCACAACTTTTTCTACCAAATACCACCATCTTGAACTTGTCGTCTGCAACTTCTTTCAATCTAAACTAGTCTAAGATTTTGTTATGTTGTAATGAGTTAACTCCTGTGTTACTTAAACCTTGTTTATTTATTATCACCTTTGAAAAAGGTGGATTACTTAATAAAAAAACATGCTTTGCTAGCTTACAGCACCCTCAGTACTTTGATTATTACATATCATAAGATAAAGAATTAATATTTGGAAATCAAAATACTCTGTATTGACCCCTAGGAATTTCTTTCAAGGGGTCAACATGAACCCCCTTCTAAGGGTCCTTATCTGTCTGACTATTTATCCTCTGTCTTCGAAATAGACACAACATTGACTGGATTTTGACCCAAGTTTTTCGAAAATTGGTGTTAACCCATTCCCACAAAAAGACACTTTGAACGCCCCCCCAATATGAAAGCTTTCGAAAACATTGTGGAGACTGAAGAAAATTGCTTGTTTCAAGAAAGGTCTTCATAACCCACAATGTTTTCTACCCCAAAAGACAAAGATTTTGAAGATTTCATCAACTTTAAACTGTTGTCTACAACTTCTTTGAATTTAGATTGGTCAAAAAATAATCGTATTGCGTAAACCGTTTTACACCCAGTCTTTAACACAGACGTTCATGCGTAAACCGTTTACAACTCAGTCTTGAATTCTAACGTTTATGCATAAACCGTTTACCATTAGTCTTGAACACAAACGTTTATGGGTAAACCGTATCCCACCAAGTCTTGCTTTTTCAAGTGCTAAAAAAAGATAGGTTTTAAAAATTAGTTGGAAAGAGAAATTCCTATGAAGGATCTATTTCCCCGTTTCTGAAAACCCCTTTCTTAAGCCATTCAAGTCATTCATTTTGAGCGTGATTGAACTTTGAATTCCATTGGCCGACATTTATCTGAACCATTGTTGATGGTTTGGCGGCTTAACCGTCGTACTTATAGATAAATCGGACTGTAGTTGTGACGCTTAGATCGCCAACCCACCATTTGACTGTTTTGTTGCATTCTGCTGTTAATAAATTTCGCAAAATAAAGTCTATTTATATCGAAGTGGTACTTCATGTCGGAGCCTGTGGGCGTGGCCACCGGATTCAGTGGGCGGGGCGAGCGATCCGTCAATTAACTATCCATGTATGCTTATCTTTTATTGAATGATTGTTTAAGATTGCACGTTAACCTATTCCCTCTCATTCACGCTTTTCGACGCACACAAGAAATAAAGTTTTAGAAAATATTGTCGAAAATGAAGAAATTGATTTTTCCTTAAAAAAAGGTAAATTTTATTGGGATTTCAACAACCCAAAAATTGTCGTCTGCATCATCTGTGAAGATGAACTATACTAAATGGTAATGGGTTAATTCTTATTATAGTCTTCACTCTGCATTATCAGGGTTCTCCCCAGGCCATTATGGCGTATCGGCCCCGATACGGCTTCATTAATTAAGAGAGTTTGCCGATACGCCTTCAGATCGCCGATACCTTAAATTTGGTCACCGATACGGCTTAATTTCCAGCAGAAGAAAGGGTAAAGCAAACCATTTAAATTGGCTGCAGAAGTGCGGACACGACAGGCTCTTTATCTATAGTGTTGTATACCGCGTATTACATAACATCTCTATATGATAAGACTCTTACACTCTTACTAATTGGTGATTATCGATTTTTTCTCGCGTTTCCCACTGGTACCTCGCTATCAGTCACCAAGCATGATAGGTACCAATATGTAAACAATGAATTCAAAATGGCGACCCGGTTCCGGAAAATTGTCACTTCGGCTGAGATTGGTCTAGTTAAAAGTAAAAGATGTGGTTATTTGATGTGACAACTATCAAACTAAAGCCACAGTGGTTTAAAATTTAATTTTTTGAAGGAAAGATTTATTGGGTCAGTTTATTTCATACAATGATCGCTGAAAACATACCATTTTCGCGATCTTTTTTCCTTACGAGAATTTGCCAAAATAATAAAGACAGATTTGTATAAAAGCCATCATAGTAATACTAAGCTCTTGTTTTCAACTCAGTTTAATGATTACACACATGTATCTTCTGGAACAAGTCCCTTTATTTTTTATCCAACATGGAGGGCATTATCTCAAGCATTCGTACCCTTGTTTGTTCAACCCATTTTTTCAATAAATTTGTTTTAAAAGTTTGATGAAAAAAATTATTATACTTTTAGTAATCATCTAATAATATCTCATCCTCTCATGTTTTTTACCCAAAAAGAAATAATACCCCATAAAAATCAAAGTGCTGAAAGCACTTCAAGAAAAGAATGCCTCAGACCAATTAGGGATTTCTTTTTATAAAAAGTAATGGTTTAATAATTATTTAGAATCAGGAAAAGATCATTCACGCTATAATATTTGGAAAACAAAATCCTCTTTTGAAAGTGCTGAAATCACTTAAAGAAGAGAAGAGTAAAGACACTTGTTTAATAAATTTGATCAAGTTTCATGTTATAATTTGAGAAATAAAGTTGGACACTGCTGATATATTATACATTTTTTATTAACTTATTGAAATCAAATAGCTGAAAGTACTGTTAGAAGAATAGTTATAGTGTCAGACAGTCGAAGGCTTCTGAATGGGCAAATAATGAGCATTTCAAATTTTACACAGAGAATCTAATGGAGCTCTTTAAGATGCAAAATTTGAAAATGAAACCAGGTATTTTACACAGGAACCTTATAAATACATTTTTGAAATTACTGATAATAATTCTATTTTTTTTTTTCTGATGAAGGGCATTTTTTCGTCAATCCAACACTCCATGCTTTTTTAAAGAGTCCTCAAGGATATGATTTTTGGACAGAGTTGATAAAATGGCCAAGCATGAAAAGCTAATCCTATCTAATAGACAAGCAGTTGACACTTTTTTTTACTCATAAGACTTTTGGGTATATTCTTTCATTGTCTTTCCTTTACACATCCTTTTTATGAGACAATTTAGTGCCCTTTCCAACAAATAGGATAGAAAGTTGAAGTAAGCTGAGTAATGTCACAATTGGTTGGTATCAAAATAAGCCTCAGAATAGATAAATCAACTTATAATAATTAACCCTTTCCCGTTCAAATACGGGATTTTACGTTCCTGTGATTTTATACTCCAGAAAACATTGTGGAAAAAGAAGAAATTGCTTGTAACAAGCAATTTCTCCTTTTTCCACAATATTTTCTACCACGTAGGATGGTTTCATTTCAAATGACATCAAGTTTTCATTGTCGTCTGCAACCTCTTTCAATTTGGACTAGTCTAAAATTTCCAAAAACAGGAAAGGGTTAAAAAGTTGAAGAATATAATTCAAGAATAACTCTCAATAAACCAACAAGATGTCAATAATCAAGCTAAAAAGCACTTTTAATGACCTTTATTATGTATAGTCATACCAAGATGAATACGCATCAACAGTTTGGAGCCCCTACACAAAAACCTATATCAACAAAGTGGAAAAAGTACAACGTAGAGCGGCAAGATGGGTTCAAAATAATTTCTCTTATTATGACAGTGTTACCTGCATGCAGAAGGAGCTTGGTTGGGAAACTCTCCAATACAGACGAGACACCTCCAGAGTCACCATGTTTTATAAAATCGTTAATAATTTTGTTGCAGTGCCAGTACCAGCTTATCTTGAAAGACCAGTGAGGACCACCCGACATATGCACACAGCATCTTTCAGACAGATCCACACAAATGCAGCCTACTTTAAATATTCTTTTTTTTCCCTACACAGTGATACTATGGAACAGCCTTCCAGAAACAATTGTACAGCAACCTGATATTGCAGCATTCAAAAAGAGTCTTGATTCTTTTCAGATAGTGAGCCGTCCCTGAATGACCCAAATATGTTTTATCAGCTCTTTTAATCTAACACTCACAATACTTTTAAAATTTTGCACCCTAACAAATGTCTAACAGTTTTTATTCCAGCACAGACGCGCACCTGCCAGTAATACCCGAAAGGGGAGTTGGGCAGTATATATAGATAGATAGATAGATAGATGTTAACAGACAACTCGCCGCACTTTGCCACTACGCCTTCAAAAATTTCTGGGGAGAACCCTGATTATGTATATAGCAACTGACTGAAAATAACATTGGTGTTCTATCCTAACTAGCTTGTAACAAGAAATTTCGTCATTTTCCACAATGTTTTCCAAATCTTTTATATTGAGGGGGCGTGAGAAGGCTTGATTATGTGGGAATGGGTTAAGTTGCAGAATATGTCAAGAGGTTAATTCCCCGAACGTCGAATCACACCATTTATCAGGGATATTGGGGCACTCTTAAGGGGCATTATAAGATAAAATCTTTACGCCGAGTTTAAAAATGCGGACGAAATTAAACAATTATAAACATTAGTTTCATTTCATTTTAGATGTAATTCTGATTGCATTTGAAAAAAAATGAATATTTGTTTTAGCCTTTCCTCCTTTGATTTCCAATCAATTTTTACGAACTTAAAATATGTATTTAGAAGCACATGGTGGGAAAAGGGAGAAGTTGATTTTCAAAATCGATTATCACGATGATTTCTACACTTTTGATACAGGTTATTATTTGGGAAAAGGGAAAAGTTGATTCTCAAAATCGATTCTCACGATGATTTCTACACTTTTGATACAGGTTATTATTTCCCACATACATGAAATTTGGTATGGTTTTTTCAAGATATTTCATTCAAATTTTCTCAAAGCTCTAGCCCTTTTGGTTTGGGAGAAGAGGATTTGTACAGTTTTCCTTCTTTATTGCTATATAAAAACACAGATCATGCAGAAAAGGGCTAATTTTTCCATCATTTGGTGATGGTTTATACCACAATTCATATGGTTTCGGAGAAGAAGATTTTTAAAGTTTTCTCTTTTTATTTCCATGTTAAATCAGGGATCGCACAAAAAAGGGCTAATTTTCAAGATACGGTCATTCTTTGAAGTATTTTGGTGGAGGATCAATAGATGATGATTTCTACCAAAAATCAAAGCTCTAGGCCTTATGATTTAAGGGTAAAAGACTTTTAAGCTTTCTCTATTTATTTCTATGTAAAATCAGGGAATAGGGCTCATTTTCCCGATACGGCAATTTTTTGAAGTTTTTTGGTATAAGGTCATTGCATGATAATTTATACCAAATATCAAAGCTCTAGGTCTTATCGTTTGGGAGGAGAAGATTTTTAAAGTTTAGTCTATTTATTTCTATGTAAAATCAGGATCGCACCGAAAGGGCTAATTTTCAAGATACGGCAATGGGCCCCTACCGATATCCAGAGTTACTCCGCTTAGTTTTAGTATTAGAGTGACCTCCCTTAATCTTTGGGTAGTTCCGGTGAAAAAATCGATGATATCGGTATCGAAAACATTAACAGGTTGTTGCCAGCTCTTACTATGTTTCATCAATGTTGAAACCCTAGATGATCTAGAGACTACTTTATTTTGACAGCTGAGCTTAATTTTTAAAGCTAAGTGACGTTTTACGTGTTTATAATCGTAAATGAGCCGGTATGAAAGTGTATTTTTCGGATATACCCTAATTCCGGACATACGTGTGAATTACCATAAAAAGAGCTTTTTGGATCGAAATAAATACAATGATACTCACGGAAATACATTCCATTATTACCTTTTTTAAAAAATGGTTTCACATGTCAAGCAGGGATTTGATTTTATAAGAAATCTGTCATTTTACAAACGGGAACTGTTACAAAGAAGCTCTCCATACGTCTTCATTTCATGACCATGGAAATTTACCAAATACCCTTTTCATTGATGAATATGAAATAAATTTAATCGGAAGTTCACTGCATGATCCTCGAAAAGCTTTGTAAAGTATCTGGAGGCTTGTGGAAATGATTGTTGCCTCTGTTGGTCCTCCCAAGATATATCATTCGTTTCTTACCAATGACAAGTAAGATATATCATTAATTTCTTACCAATCGGCAAATGATAAGGTCTAAGAAGGGTGAGCAGATGGTGGCTCAGATGAAATGTCAGTTATGCTTAGTAACTGATTTAATGTTGAAAGTGGTGTTGAACCGATAACCGGAGGGCAAAATATTAGACTGTGCCAAATTTAAAGGAGTTGCACATGACAACTTTAAGTTTATGAATTTGTAGATATTTTCATCTTTCTGGGCAGAAAACATTTGGCAAAATGAAGAAATTATTTGTTACAAGCAATTTTGTCAATTTGTACAATGTTTTCCCAATTATTTTTCTTAAGGGGCGCCTAAAAGCGTCATTGTGTGGGAATGGGTAAACCAATTTAATTCAATAAAACTGCACAAGCTTTAGCATCTGATATCAGATGTGTGCACAAATTTATATTTTTCATATAAAATTTATTCTTGTCAAGCCTGGTTTATACGTCCCTGTGGCTTTCAAATTGAGAATGCATTGTAGAAAAAGAATATGCTCGTTGCATTTTTTTTCCTTTTCCATAGTATTTCTACCCTGCTGATTTTTTTTTTAAATTTATTGTTTTAAATATCAGCTCATGCATTCAAGTATTTGAGAAGAAGTGAGAAATAAAAAAGTGGAAATATAAAAGAGATGACAGTAAGAAGTGTTACAAAGATCAAACTAAAAAAAATTTTTGAACGTTTTAATCCATTTAGTTGATACGAAATTCTTATTACTATATTGAGATATATCATGCAATGACATATGTGATACAATGTATATATTAAATATTCAAATCTTTTTTTTTTTTGTTGGAAAAAAGTGATCTTAATCATTTTTTTTTTCAGATTTTTCTTACTCCATTTTTTTTAATGAGAAACGTTTTGAAATAGATTTCCTTTACCTCTTGCATTTATAATCCTATTTAAAATGTACAAAACTCGCAATTTCCTTAAAATGAGAGGGAAAAGCAAACGACTTCCTTTGTTACTTGTAATAAGGGGATATCGGGTGAAAATCAAAAGCAAATAACCGATCATTATGAGATATATCCAGTGTATATCCAAAATACCACCTGGGGTCTATTACGCAATCAGAGATACCGATCTTGGATTAAAACAGCAGTTTATGAGAGGACATCGTTAACTATTAAATTTGATTTACCATTTAACCCTTTACAGAAAAAGAATCTCAGAACGAAAGAGGATACGAACGAAATTTTAATAGCCATGTGTACCGAAAATAATGGATCTTTCAGATGTGGAGAAAATCGGCGTAAAAAGTACTCTTTATCGCAATATTGTTATTCTTGGTTGTTGTTGTGTGGTTTCCTTGTTTTAATGAGTCTTTTCAAGTTAAAGAAGTAAACGCAATGATTTCCTACAAAGGACGCCTTTGCTAATTTTTTTTTTTTGGAAATGAGAAGTAAAATATGAAAACATGACGAGAATGAAATTGGTTCCTAGGTAGGGAGAGAAAAACGATTAAAAAGTGTCAACGTTGATATAAACTACCACAACAATTCCATATTCTAAGAGTATTTTAAGAGTACTCAACATTCCTCTGTATCAAATTCTGAAAAAATATCTGTTTCTTTGCAAATAGGAGCATTTAACCTCTGATAGTGTACTTTTACTTAAGGACCGATCCACATCATTTTGCATATAATATATGGACAGAAAGATAAAACATTAACCAATCTTTAGAACTAGATAAATTCCAAATAATATAAGTCAATCGACTCTCTTGTTAATTAGTCAAAAGAAGGACATCTGGGCAGTCGTGTGAAAATCAAAGCAAATAGCCGATCGTTATGAGATATATCCGGATACCACCGTGGACTATTGCGTTATCAAAGATACCGATCCAAAACGTGTAAGTTACTTGGATTAAAACAGGAGTTTATTGACGGACATCGATTAACTTAACATTTAAACCTTTGTAGATAAAAAAATCTTAGAACGAAATAGGATAAAGACGAAATATTAAAATCCATTTGTATCAAAAATAACGGATCGCTCAGATTTAGAGAAATTCCTTGTAAAAATACTCCTTTCTCGCAATATTTTTGTTTTCCCCCGTTGTTATTTTGTCTGTTTGCATGTTTTACTAGATATTCGCAAGCCAAGGAAATAAAAGGAACAATTCACCAGGAAGGACACTTTTGCTAATTTTGTTTCAAAAATGAGAAGTAGAATATGAAAACTGGGTGAAACTTGGACGGGAAGACGATTATAATGTGTCAACGTAAATAAAAGCTACCATAACATTTTCATAATCTATAAGTTTTACAAAAGTAATAAATATTCTTAAGTGTGAAATACCGAAAAAATAATTAATTCTCTCCAAAACAGACGCTTTTAGTCTCAGCCCTTATATAGTTTTTGTTGAAATTTAAATCGGAACTACCCAGAATAATCAAGGGAGTTATTTAAAGGGCAATCTTCGGGAGAACTCCGTGTATCGGTAGGGGCCCATTCTTTGAAGAATTTTTTGTAGGGGGTCAATAGATGATGATTTATACCAAATATCAAAGCTCTATGCCTTATGGTTTTGGAGGAGAATAATTTTAAAGTTTTCTCTATTTAGATCGCATAGAAAAGGGCCAATTTTCAAGATACGGTTAGTCTTTGAAGAATTTTGGTAGAAGGTAATTGGAGGTTGATTTAGACCAAATATCAATGCTCAATGTCTTATGGTTTTGGAGAAGAAAATTTTTAAAGTTTGCATTCTTTATTTCTATATAAAATCAGGTTTCGCACAGAAAAGATCCAATCTTAAAGATATTGTAATTCTTTGAAGTATTTCGGAAGAAGGTCAATAGATGATTATTTATACCAAATTTCGAAGCTCCAGGCCTTATAGCTTGGGAGGAGAAGATTCTTTAAGTTTTTATCACTCGGTTGCCATTGCAACCAAAGTTCTTCATGGATGTCAATTCTTTGAAGTATTTTGATTGAGCACGACCTTAGGATAATTTCTGTGATGTTTGGTTGAAATTCCATTGCAAGTTAAGGAGGAGAAGATTTTTTTTTGTAATTGTAAACGGGTGGACGGACGGACGGACGGACGCCGGACGATGGCCGATCACAATAGCTCACCTTGAGCACTTCGTGCTCAGGTGAGCTAAAAACACACCAGACGTTAGTTAGTTAGTTAATTATGTTATGTGAAACTTTTGTTCACGAAATAATCGACTGTAGTTTGTAAAAAGAGACCTCATTTCCTTGCATTCACAAGAAAATTATGCCTTTCAATCAACTATTTTCATGGCCATTTTCCTTGATGTTTTACTACCACAAGTCTAAGAAATTTATATCAGTTAATAGATATTGCGCATTTTGGGTAATGTACGCACTTTTCAGTTGACCTAAGATAATATTGAGAAAAATCAGATGTTTGAGGTATATAGAAACTTGAAATAAATGGTTTAGATATATAGTGTTCATTGGACTATAGTAACGTGAAATATGTCGAAATATGACAATTTTGGACTTACTATGGGTAAAAATCGAAATAGAAGTAAGACCACCCCAGAGAACAAAGGAGAAGAAAAAAGGCGGGCTACCGTGAGTAACAACAATAATCAAAAAAGCAGTAATATTTCAAATCACCAACAACAAGATACAACAAGTATGAACAATCAGAATCAGTTTCACACCCCAGGGAATGGAAATTATGTTTCGTATGGACAAAACTACGCATCGCCACAAATTTCTACAACTCAGGGCCATGTCTCACTCCGATCTGTAATACTCCACCTACATACATGAACCTTACGGGAAATGATCAGTTCTCAGTCATATTAAGTAGGTTAGACACATTAGACGGTAAATTATCGCAGCTAGACAAAATACATAAGTCCGTTACAACAATCAATTAACTATTAGATGAATTGGATACCAAGGTCACTGGCCTAGAAAAAAAAGTATGCGATCTTGAAACGAGCAAATATTTTGACTCTTCTATATTAGAATCTTTAAAGACCAAGCAAAAGATGACGACTGTGTAGATAAGGTGTTAACAATGACAGAAAACAAGTGTAAAATACAAGATGCTAAAAGTGAAATCAAGTACAGAGCACATAGAATTGGTCGATATAAAAATGACAAAATCCGTCCAAAAGTTACAGAGTTTGCTTATTACCCTGACCGTGAGCGAGTTAGACGTAGTGCAGACAAGTTTGCACGACCAGAAGGTATTGCTCAACAATTTCCGCCGGAGATAGTAAGTACGAGAAAGAGACTCTATCCTATTTTAAGAAAAGCTCGTGATTACGACAAAGAGGCTCATTTAGTCATGGATAGACTTTATATTGAAGGCAGACTATACCGCGAACCCACAACACAGGTTACAAGTAACTAGGACAATAGTGGTAATGGTGTAAAATGTGTACAGTGTACAGTGGAATGTAGAGGGCTTGACCAATGATAAGCTGAATGACTGTGAATTTACTCAATTAATCAACACATACGATTTAATTTTTCTATCTGAAACTTGGACCAATAAGATTTCAAAATTTCCCTTAATGGATATAAATTATTTCATTCATACAGAAAATCGCAAAATAAAAGAGCAAAGAGAAGTAGCGGAGGAATTTTACTTTACGTGAAATTAAATAAAGATTTTTTTTAATATCCCCGAAAATATTTATTTTCAACCTACATCGCCCCTGATGGGTCCCCAATATACTAAAATTATTCGAAAAAATTGAATTAGATATAAATCATTTTAAAAATCTAGGGGGTAAAGTGTTCGTTTTAGGTGACCTTAATGCACGCACCGCATGTAAATGAGACTGTATAGATAATGATCGACCACTTAGCGATCACGATCAAAACAACATTCAGCCAACCGATGTAATCCCGCGCGTGTCATGCGATAACGGATCAAATCGGTTCGGTGATTGTTTAATTGATTTCATGTAAGGCAGTTGATATGCAAATAGTAAACGGCCGACTTGGCTCCGATTATAATCTTGGTAAATTTACGTGTTTCTCGTACATGTTGTCATGTTGTTAACATAACATAACATAACATAATCTTTATTCTCCAAGGTACAATATTTTGTACAATATTAGGAATATATCAATTTGAAATTAAACATTGTGAGAGAGGATCGACCTGTCAATTCTTTAAATATTAGTGCGGTTTAATTACGCCAATATTAGATTAAATACAAAGAACAGAACATAAGATAAAGAAAATTAACAGGTACCGGGAAAAAAACCATGTCTGGTTTAGGTGTGAAGTAATTGATTCTCGGTGACGAGCATAAGTTGTTCATTTTCTTGTTTTCGAAAAAAAAATAGACCAGATATTTTAAATTTCATATGTATTTACAAAGGTACTTTATTTACACATATTAACCAATCTATAGACATTTAGATCGTCAAAAGATGACCAAAAGTGCGGCTACAGCCTTATTCAAACTGCAGTCCCGACATTCACCCACCCAAAGACGACGTACCTGCATAGTGTATTTAACGCTCCAAAGTCCCGCAACCACAGCTTGATTTCAAGCTGTAGTTACGAGGCCCTAGAACGACATCGACGACATATCTTTATATATAACAGACCGTTATGTAGTCATGTAGGAGTGACTTTGTGTAATTTATTGATTTTTAACAATGGTGAAAGTATTGTTGACTATTTTTAATTAATTTTAATAATTTTAATGTATCGGAAGTTTGAAGTGTGAACTATGAAGTCGGAAGTTTGAAGTGTGAAGTTGGAAGTATGGAGTCGGAAGTTTGAAGTGTGAACTTGGAAGTATGAAGTGTGAATTTAGAACTTCCAACTTCACACTTCATACTTCCAACTTCACACTTCAAACTTCACAATTCACACTTCATACTTCCAACTTCACACTTCATACTTCCAACTTCCGACTTCATACTTCCAACTTCCAACTTCACACTTCAAACTTCCAACTTCACACTTCAAACTTCCAACTTCGCACTTCATACTTCCAACTTCACACTTCATACTTCCAACTTCCGACTTCATACTTCCAATTTCACACTTCACACTTCCAACTTCACACTTCATACTTCCAATTTCACACTTCATAGTTCCAACTTCCGACTTCATACTTCCAACTACCAACTTCACACTTCAAACGTCAAACTTCCAACTTCACACTTCATACTTCCAACTACACACTTCATACTTCCAACTTCACACTTCAAACTTCCAACTTCACACTTCACATTTCAAACTTCCAACTTCACACTTCACACTTCATACTTCCAACTTCACACTTCTTACTTCCGACTTCACACTTCATACTTCCAACTTCACACTTCAAACTTCACACTTCCAACTTCACACTTGTAACTTCCAACTTCACACTTCACACTTCAAACTTCACACTTCAAACTTCCAACTTCAAACTTCACACTTCAAACTTCATATTTAATTTGGTTTGATTATGTACTGTGAATTCAAGAAGTCACCACGGGTCTCATAATTCACATTTCACACTTCCCACTTCAGACTTAATATGTATGAAGTTTGAAGTGTGAACTGTGAATACATGATGTCACCACCGGTCTTTCGTAGTTACGGACTCTGGTTTGAACTTATTCAAAACAATGTTTCAGGTAAGTTATTTACCGTTATTCGCTCAATATATAATGATGTAAAACTATGTGTCAAACACATAAATTCTATTTCAGATCTATATAACTGTGACGTTGGATTGTTACAGGGTGAATCGCTTTCACCTTTCTTATTTTCCTTATATAGAGATGCTTTTACAACAACATACAACAGAATGTTTTTCATTGGGACAATTATCGATTTATTTCTTACTTTTTGCAGACGATTCAGTGTTAATTTCCGACACCCCTACAGGATTACAACAGCTGTTATAAGCATTTAAAAAGTATTGTGAGAAATGGAAATTAAAAGTTAATGTTCAAAAGACAAAAATTATGCTTTTTCGTAAATGTAGACAAAAACTTGATGATACTATCTTTACATATTCAGGAATTACTATAGAAATTGTTGATACATTCAATTACTTAGGCTTAGTTTTTAGTACAAACGGAAATTTCAATAATGCCATTAAAACCTTAGTAGAAAAAAGCAACTCGTGCACTAAGCGATTTACACCAAATAACCAAAAATAAAGAAATTCCGTTTAAAATACTACTTAATTTATTTGACTCATTTGTTGCGTCAATCATTTATTATTCCAGCGAGGTCTGGGGTTTTATCACCAGCGAGCTTGTTGAAAGAATTCGTAGAAAAGGCGATAGTTCTCTAACCCTGATATTTTGCCCCAGAAATTTGAAGAAAATAAAACTTACTGAAATGATTTTAATTGGTGTTTTTTCCCCTAAAACAACTCTAAAACTTTGTGAAAATACCATTATATGTTATACAAGTATGTACGAAGATATTATAATTCACCTGTTTCAGACCCCATTTTTAAAGAAAACTGTTAAATTTCGCCATTTTTCTGGGTTTTCCATACCTATTAACTATCATAGCATCTCTGTACCAACATCAAAAAATTAATATACATAAAGAATTGATAAATAAACAAAAAGATATACGTTTGGTTATGGTACATGAATGCTTCCACATTACAAATTTTAAAAAAATGAAAAGGAAAGATGTCAGCTATTAATCTGACGTATAAACAAAAAATTCATTAACACAGCATAACTTGGAAAAATCATGGTAAAATGATTAATTTGTCAAACTATTATTCACAGGCATTTATATACTACAAGACTATTTTATTTGTAATTTTTCTTTTCGATAACTTTCCAAAATATTATTAAAACACGATATTTCAAAATTGTGCACGAAGTTTTTCGGGTACGAGTTAAGTCTGTACCCAACGCAACCAAAATAGACAATGGACTTTTGTATATCCCAAAATATCAAGTATTACGACTTAAAACATCGGTGTTTTACTGAATACTCTTCTAAATATCATTTGAATATACAAACATTATGTAAGATAAGGCTTTATTTATGATAATCCGGTATCTCGGACTGAAGACTCTCAATTTTATAAGATCATAAAATCCCTTTAGAATACTACTCAACATGCACAATTGGCTCTTAAGTTACAAGTAATGGTATGGCATTGGTCTTTTTTTATAAGAAATTAATCACTAGTCGTTTTTTGCCAGTTAACCAGGAAAAAACTTTTTGTTATAAGTGCTGTCTAACGACGGCGTCTATTTTTAGACACGAATGTTTTATCTTATGGTAACAGCTTACTACATCAACGTTCAATCGCCTATAAAGTAAAAAATCCATTAAGACAGCATAACTTGGAAAAAATCACGGTAAAATGCTATCCCACTTAGGTTTATGATTATTCACCCATTGGTGGGAGACAAATGTCGGAAAGGATATGTGCCGCCGCCGAGGATGGAACCCATGACATCCCATGATTGAAGAGTAGGAGTCTGATGCGCTACCGACTGCGCTATGACGGCGGCTTCAATGATAAGAAGATAAAAAATTTAGTTTTAACCATTATATATGATTTAATTGTTCAATCAATTCTTATTGACAGCTGCGCTTCACCAATTCCGCAAAACTGTTCACGGGTTTTCTAGGGAGATCAGTAGATGGTTTCATGCTCTGATGGTTTCATGCCCTCATGCTGTCATGTAAAGACATGATGCAGCAACAATTTGAATTTATAAAAAAAATGGTTGTATATTAGCACAAGGCATTTTAGATGCTCAAATCAAACATTTTCGTTTGGTCATGAATATAGGATTTTTCATGTTTGATTTGTATATCGTATCGAGAATCCTGTAAAACAGCACGCTTCAATTTAAAGTAACTTAAATCTGGTCACCAGTTCTTTTGTTTGTTTGATTTTCCCCCTAAAAAATCAGCAGTTATGTAATATCCTTTTAAGCAATACTGGGGCCCTGGACTAAGATTTCTGTCATGAATGTAGTATTTGTACCCGACCCCTTCAAGTACTCCCCCCCCAAATGACGTACAATTTCTTTATTTTTCTTTATTTCAGAATTTCAGCCTATCAATAGATTCATTTTATAAAGTTAAATAGGGTGAATTGAATTAAGATTGTAACTTACTATTTCCTAAACTACTTATCCAAAGTTCTGGTTTTGAGATCAGCGATTTAACTTTAACAGAGATCAAAGACTGAAAGTCATTTGTTTTTTATGCCCCCGCATCGATAAGATCGGGGGCATATTGTTTTACTGGTGTCCGTCTGTCTATCTGTCTGCAAAACTTAACCTGCCAACATTTTCCTATAACTTCAACCCTGATTAAGTTACAATGCTAATACTTGGTATGTAGATAGGTCTCAACAAGGCGCAACTGGGGAAGGTCTTTTTATCAAGGTCAAGGTCAAAATTTCAACCCTTTACCCGTTTCTAAAGTATTCCCGTTTCGGGGGCATAGTGTTCCACAAGCACATCTTGTTCTTTCAACAAATGTTCCAAAAGTTTCTCTGATGATATAGAAGCACAGCAGACATCACAAAAATTTTGGGTCTGTCCATTCTACCGTATGGGATCTCGGGTTGTGACATACAACAAAGAGACCGACGAGAGGGTCCCTCAACTGTTGAACAATTTTCCCCGAAAAATTATTTCTCGACATATGTTTGCACTTTTCGATGATCCAGCACAAAACAGTTGTAATTTCTTATTTACATATAGGCAGTTACAACTATTTTGCGCTGAACCATGGATTTGTTAATCTTAGTCATTTTGTAAGTCGTTATTACAAACTATGTATAGCCTAGATTTATTCTCTACCCATGAAGTATATATATGTTTTTCCGATTTCATGTTTCTTTGTTTAATTTAATTGACTGAACTAACATTATCATTATAGAAGTATCTTTTAACTATTTCCAATCATAAATCAATTAAATACAATTTCAGATTTCCATTATTTTAAAACTATTGACATTGACAGAACAAGGCTTCCATCATAGGGCAGCTGGTAGCGCATCAGACTCCAAAACTTCATTCATGGGTGTGTCATGGGTTTGATCCTCGGCGACGGCACATATCCTTTCCGACATTTGTCTCTCACCTAAGGATGGATAATCGTAAACCGAAGTGAGATATCAGCTGGAGGCTAGGAAAGGATGTAATGATGGTACTTGTGCGAGAAATACCAGTAATCCATTGTTAAGTGCTCAAGCCGCCGCGATATGACTGAATTTTTTTTAAAATCGGCGTTAAACCCATTCAAACAAACAAAACAAATTGACAGAACAAATAAATAATCAACAACTGTAAAAATGTTTGAAAGTAAGTTTTCTACACCGACGCAGAATTTGGTGCATTTGAAAGTAGATACTCTCCGATATATAACGTTTTATAGTCGATGCAAATGTAGGGGAAAAGGTATCACATTTTGGTGAAAGCAGACAATGTTTACCAAAGAAGTCAGCCATGATAAGGGCTTCGTGTGCATCACTATCAATGGAGCTGTAAAAGTCGTCGTTAAACTGGTAATTGGTGGGTGTGCAATCAATAAGCAACATTTTACGTTATTTACGGCACTTATACTGTAAATATGTCTGATCTGCACACTATGTGCAAGTTTGGCCACACATATTTTTCCCGATTCACATCACAATTTGAAATTATGCCAGCGCCGGGACAGACTGGCTTGTCCTGTACTGTCCAGGACAATCTTGGATGCATGGTATGTCTTCATTAAATCTAAATAACCAATGTAAGAAAAAAACACGTAACGTCATTTTTTTCGACGTCAAAAAACGCACCGTTTTGCGCGTTATGGTGGTACGTTAAACAAAAGATTTTTTCTAAGTTCATGGTATTTTGTTAGCTCACCTGAGCACAAAGTGCGAGATGAACTATTGTGATCGGTCGTTGTCCGTCCGTCCGTCTGTCCGTCTGTCCACAATTTCTTTAAAAATCTTCTCCTCCTAAACCAGTAGGACTATCAAGCTGGAACTTTGCAGGGATGTTCCTTGGGTGAAGTTCTACAAAAGTTGTTAGAAGAAGTTAATTCTATCAAAAACTCTGGTTGCCGCGGCATTTGAAAATGGGATCTTAAGGAAATCTTTAAAAATCTTCTCCTCCTAAACCAGTACGCCAATCAAGCTGAAATTTTCAGAGATGTACCTTGGGTGAAGTTCTACGAAAGTTGTTAAAAGAATTTAATTCTATCAAAAACTCTGGTTGCCGCGGCATTTGAAAATGGGAATCTTTAGTAAATCTTTAAAAATCTTCTCCTCCTAAACCAGTTGGCCAATCAAGCTGAATTTTTGCAGGAGTGTTCCTTGGGTGCAGCTATTCAAAAGTTGTTAAAAGAATTTCTTTCCGTGAAAAACTCTTGTAACCGCGGCATATGAAAATGGGAAATTTTAGAAAATCTTTGTTGTCTTTTTTTTCACAGACTACATGGCCAAAGGCATTTATATTTTATATAGAGCTTAATCATATGGTTCTCTACCAAATTTTTAAATATTCAATCTCTGGGGTCAAAAATTGCCCTGCCCCTGAGGTCCGAAGTTTTGAAAAATGCTTAATTAGAGCAATTTCAAAAGACTTCTCCTCTTTAACTATAAGGTCTAGGATATTCATATTTGGTATGTAGCATAACTAGATGGTTTTGTACTATATCACTAACAGTTGTCTTCCTCGGGTCAAAAACTGCCCTGCACCAGGGGTCCAAAATTGGGAAAAACGCAAAATTTGAGTATGCTAAAAACAATTCTTCATTTTAAGGAGGAGGGACTTTATATTTTGAGTGTGGCATAGCCTGGCTGTTATCTATCAGTTTTGATTAAATTATGCCTGTAGGTAAATAAACATCCCTTCCCTGGGTGTCCAAAGTTTGTAAAAATGCTCAATTAGACCATGTTCAATAGTCTTTACCTCTACAAAGTCTAAGGCACTCATATTTTATATATAGCATATTGAGATGGTTCTCTACCATGTTAGCTAAAATCTTAGCCCTGGGATAAAACATGGCACTTCCCCAGAGGTCAAAAATTTTGAAATACACCCAATGCTCTTAAGATAAAAAATGTCTCTGCGCCTGGAGTCGAAAATTGCGTAAATTGCATTGAAAAATTCTTCTTAAATATAGGTTCTGGAGCATTTACATTAAAAACATAGGATAACATTATTGTTATCTACCATGTTTATATCCTTTGGACAAACATGGCCCTTCACAAGGCATCCAAAGATATGAAAAACGCTCAATAAGAGCATGTTCAAATATCTTCCACTCCTCATGTATAAGTTGTAATGCATTCATATTTTGATTTATGGTACATCCAGATTGTTCTCTACCAAGGTTGCTAAAATTGCACCCATTGAAGTATCAGACAGTAATAAGAGTTTGATTGAAATCTAAATACAAAGAATTTCAGGTAGAGAAATGGATAGATTGCTTGTCACTCCCTTTCTGACTATGTTTTATTTTTTCAAACCTATTTTCCCTGAGGGTGACAAATTTTTGGATAGTTTGGTAATGGATTAAACTATAAAGCCAAAGGAATTCATTCTTATTGTAATGTATTACTGGATTGTTTTATACAAAGCCCAAAATCTTATATTTGTTTTATTCATTTTGCTCAAGTTGTGTCTTTTTTATACTAAAAAGTACTGTAATTTGCAGATGCCTCAGGTGAACGATTTAAAACCATCATGGTCCTCTTGTTTAGGAAATAAAATTTGTGCTAGGAATATATACAGTTTATTTTGAAATAATAAAGAAGTTCTGACGTTAGGCGAATTTTGGTACTTAATGAACCAGGTCCTTTCTGAAAAGAAGATTGAATGTTAAACTCTCAACCTGTAACTCGGCTATTTATGGAGAATTCGGGAGATTTCCACTACATATTAATATGAAAGTTAGAATAATAAAATACTTTTTAAATTTGTTTTTAATAGAGAAAACTTCTAATTGCATTCTTCTAACAGTATTAAAGGAAATGGAAAATTGAAACAATAAAAAATTATTGACGTTTAAAGTAAAAGAACTTCTACAAAAATCCGGGTTCGGTTGTTTCCAGCATCTATTAACTCTAAAATTTTAATTCCATTATTTCGAAATAGAAACGAAATAATTTGTTCACTTTGTAATCTTAATGAAATTGAAGATGAATTTCACTTTTTGTTAATCTGTCCGGCTTACAGTGATTTGAGAATTTTATACATCAAAAATATTTTTAAGAGAGACCAAGCGTTAAAAATTAATTGAACTTTTAAATTCAGAAAACATTAAAGTTCTAAACGGAATTGGTATTTAATCTATAAAAGAAAACGAAAAACGAAAACAAAACTTGAATATCGACAACAGGTAATTAATCATTTACGTATCACAAATTTGGAATGAATTTAGAAAACAAACGCTATACAAATTTAACCATAATAAGACCCCAACATTATTCATTATTTCCATATATACATTGTTATTTATACTGTTAAGTGTGTTAATACCCATGTATGCTTTGTATAATGTTTCGTATAACGACGATGAACCATACGTGTTCAAGTCGTTATCTTGAATAAAATTTCAGTTCTGTTCTGTTCTTTAACCATAACCGCTCACTGTCGCGTTTAGACATCCTGGGAAAATATTACAATAGATAACTGTGAGGGAAAAGGTGAAATTGCTTGTAAAAAGTAATTTCTCCTTTTCTCACAAAGCTTTCTACCATATTTGGCACTTATTTTCCGAATTCAGATGAATGTGAAATGTCGTCTGGAACTTCTTTTAATTTGGACAGTCTAAAATAATATACTTAATTTAGGTTCTAGGTTAACAAGTTCAGACTTTAAAGACGTCGTATGGTTCAAATGTACAAAAATGAACAGCGCTGCATGTTAAAGGGATAGAATTAGTATTCATTATTCACTTTATCCCCTTTATTATTTTGAGCAACAATCCTTAATGCCCCTTTTCCCGTGTTTCATGACGGATCCACTCCATTTCCAAAAGGAAGTTACCTTATGACCCTACAATCATCTTGTGAAATTTTCATCAGAATCTGACAATAATTGTGGACTTATCACATAAACAGGATTGTTTTGAATGAAAATCCATAAGACCCCTTTTCCTAGAATTTCTTATGGATCAATTTCATTCCAAAAGGAACTTTCCTTACAACCCTACAATTGTCCTGTGAAATTTAAAAGGCATTTTGATAATGATTGTGATCTTCATGACATACACAAAAATGTTTTGAATGATAATCTGTAAGGCCCCTTTTTCTGTGTTTCGAATGCCACAATTATTCCATGCATCTTTGAAGAGAATCCGATAAAACTGTTGACTTTATTGTGTTAACAAAGATATGAAAATCAAGTTCTCGCAAGGCCCCTTTTCCCGTGACATTTTACTGTCGGTTTTTTCATTCTGTGAGAGTTAAAAGTGAATCCGATGAAATATGGGGACTTCATTATGTTTACTGGAATATTTAAAAAAAATCAAATGGCCCCTTTTAAATGATTTTTGATGGATTGTACCCAGTTTTGAAAAGAACCATTTAAGTGATTGTACAATCATTCTGTGAAATTTGGAAGTGAATCCGGTGAAATCAAGGGACACCATTGTGTTAACTAGAATATTTAAGAAAGTTTTTCATAAGGCCCCTTTTTATGTGACACTTGCCTTAATCAGATCCACTGTCAAAATCAACAATTGTAATGATGGTAAAATCAATCTGTGTAATCTGTGGAATTTATTGTGTTAATGAGTTTATAGTGAAATCTTCATAGGGGCCCTTTTCCCATGATCCTTTACTAAACGAACCAAATTTCAAAAGGAACTATTCTGATGAAGGTACAATCATTTTTTAAAAGTTAAAGAGAATCAATGAAAACAGTGGACTGAATTGTGTCAAGAATTTTTTGTAATAAAATTTTCATCAGGCCCCTTTTCTCATGAAACTTATGTTCAAAGGAACAATTCTAATGATAGATATTTTGAAGAAAATGATAAAGACTGATGACTTTATTGTGATAATGATGTTTTGTAATGAATTTTAATAAGGCCCCTTTTATTGTGTCACTTAACACATCAGACCCAATTTACAAAGGAACGATCCAAATGATTCCAAAAGATTCTGATAAAGTCTGAGGACATTCTTGTGTTAATGAAGATTTGGTAATACCTTTTCATACAGCTCCTTTTCCTATGATACTTGACAGATCAGGCCCAATTTGCAAAGAAACAATCCTAATGATGGTACAAACATTCTGTAAAAGTTTGAACAGAATCCGATGAAAACTGCGGACTTTATCTTGGTGTAAAGATTTTAAAATAAAATTTTCATAAGGCTCCTTTTCCTGTGATACTTGAAGGATCAGGTCTCGTGTCAGCATCAACAATCGTAATTATTGTACAATGATTCTGTGAAGCTTTGAAGAAAATCCAATGAATGCTCTTGACTTGGTTACCAGAAATTTAAAATTCTCAAAAGGCCCATTATCCCATGATACTAGAAAGATCAGGCCTTATTTGAAAAGAAAGAATCCTCATGAGGGAACAATCATTCTGTGAAAGTTTAAAAAGAATCTGATGACTAGATGGTTGTCCCATGACAACTGCTGTCGAGCCCGCAAACTTTTGTAGGTATCATGCTACAGATAAGCACAATTTTAGTGTTTGACCTTGAGCTTTGACCTTGAACTTGAGGCTATGCAAAAAATTCTTTCAAATGGCACATCTACTCATTATGGAGAACAGTTGTGCCAATTTATTTTGAAATCCATCCATAATTGTAGGAGAAATGCTCCGGTCAAACACAATTTTAGTGTTTGACCTTGAGCTGTGACCTTGAACTTGAAGTTATCCAAAAAGTTCTTTCAAATGGCACATCTACTCATGATGATGAATAATTGTGCCAAGTTATATTGAAATCATTCCATAATTGTAGGAGAAATACTCCTAACGGACTAACGGACTAAATGACTAACGGACTAACTAACGTACTAACGCACTAACGCACATACTTGTCATAGTAACAACTATGTCGCGCACATCGCAAGCGGGCTCGACAAAAACTGTTGACTTCATTGTGGTACAAGGATTTTAAAATTAAATGCCCCTTTTTCTGTGATACTTGACGGATCAGGTCCAATGTCAACATCAACAATCATTATTATTGTGCAATTATTCTGTGAATGTTTGAAGAAAATCCAATGAAAGCTCTGGACTTGGTAGCAAGGAGTTATAAATGAAATTTTCATAAGGTCCCTTTTCCCGTGTTTCTTGACAGATCAAACCCTGTTATGAAAAGAATGATCGTTATGACCTTACAATCATACTGTGAAAGTTTCAACAAAATCTGATCAAAGCTGTGGGCTTCATTGTGTTAACAGGGATCTTTTAATTGAATTTTCATATAGCCCCTTTTCCCATGTTACTTAATGGATCTGAACCAATTCCAAAGGGAACTATACTTACAAAAGTATAATTATTCTGTTTGAGTATAAAGACAACCCCATGAAATCTGTGGACTTAAAAGCATTGATTAAGATTTTTTTAAATTGAATTTTCCTAAGGCCCCTTTTCCTATGTTTCTCGATGGATCAGACCTAATTTGAAAGGAACAATGCTTATGATGGTACAATCATTCTGTGAAAGATTGAAGTCAATCAGGTGAAATATAGGGCCATGATGTGTTAACTAAGATTGTTTTATTAAATTTTCATAGGGTCTCTTTTCCCGCTTCCGAAAGGAACAATCCATTTAATGTAATAATCATTCTGTGAATTTTTGAAGAGAATTTGTTGAAAACCGTGGACTTAATTGTGTTTATGAGGATTTTTTAAATCAAATTTTTATAAGAACCCTTTTTCCCGTGGTCCTTAACTGATCATACCAAGTTTTGAAAGGAACAATCCTTATATTGGTACAATCATTCTTTGAACGTTTGAAGAGAATCCGATGAAAACTGTAGACTCTAGAGTGTTAACGAGGATTTTTTAATTAAATTTTGATTAGGCCCTTTTCCATTTTTTTTGACGGATCATTCCCAATTTTAAAGGAACGATCCTTATGATGGTGCACTTATTCTGTGAAAGTTTGAAGAGAATCTGATGAAAACTGTTGATTCGAGATTATTAATGAGGATTTTTTTTATTAAATATTCCAAAGTCCCCCTTTCCCCTGTTTCTTGACGGATCATTCGAAAGGAACAATCCGATGAAGAATATCCGATGAAAACTGTGAAGTCTAGAGTGTTAACGAGGATTTCTTTGTAGATTTTTCCATTAAATTTTAAAAAGGCCTCTTTTCCCATGTTTCTTGACGGATCATATCCGATTCCGAGAGGAACAATCCTTATGATGGTACAATCATTCTCTGAAAGAATGAATAGAATCTGATGAAAACTGTGGACTCTAGAGTGTTAAGGATGATTTTTAATTAAGTTTTCATAAAGCCCCTTCTCCCGTGTTTCTTGACGGATCATACCCAATTTTAAAGGATCGATCCTTATGATGTAACAATCATCCTGAGAAAGTTTGAAGAGAATCCAATGAAAACTGTGGACTCTAGAGTGTTAACAAGGATTTTTAATGGAATTTTTAATTAAATTTTCATAAGGCCCCTTTTCCCACGTTTCTTGACGGATCATACCCAAACTCGTAAGGAACGATCCTTATGTTTGTGCAATCATTCTGTGAAAGTTTGAAAAGAATCTGATTAAAACTGTGTAGTCTAGAGTGTTGACGAGGATTTTTTAATTAAATTTTCATAAGGCCCCTTTCTTGGCGGATCTGTCCAAATTTCGAAAGGAACAACCCTTATGATGGTACAATCATTCTGAGAATGTTTGAAGAGAATCCGATGAAAACTGTTGACTCTAGAGTTTTAATGGACGGACGCACGGACGCCGGACTGAAAAAAGCCATCGCAATAGCTCTGGTGGCCTTCGGCCAGTAGAGCTAAAAAGAACAATCTTGCCTTTAGATTCGTTCTCATTAGCCATTCCAAAACGACAAAAAGTTAAGACTGGTTTAAATTCAACTTTGTTGCAGACGACGATTTTGAGTTTATGGAATTTAAAAAAATCTTTATCGTAAAGGGTAGGGAACATTGTGGATAATGAAGAAATTACTTGTTACTGACAATTTTTTCATTTCCCTATTGTTTCAAAACTTTTTTGTCAAAAAACGTCACTGTGAGGAAATTGGCTAAATTGGTTATTTTTTTCTTCTTTTATGAAGGTTAAAGTTTGTTATGACAGGAAATAATTCTTCAACATTAGTTTGCACAAAGATTGGTTTGCCATTTTGCCTTACTATGAAATGTGACTCATTCTTTAGAGATCGCTAAAAAATTTGTTAAATCTGACGCTACCTTCACGTGACATTCGCTTTTTATTTAGTCAAATTTAGCACACATCTTAATAACTAAGTTTGAAATATCTATCTTGCCTAAGATCGGGCGTTCGTTGCAACATCTGTCGATATAAATCTATGACTATTCCTTATTTCATTAAACTCCGATTCCGTGACCAGCATGTTAACCGGATACTGTAATGCAAAATTTTAGACCTGTCAAAAGTCAGATATTTTGAAAATGACAATTTAAAGTTTATTCTATTTGAAAAAATGATTATTTACTAGGGTAGAACATGTTGTGGAAAAAGAAAAAAATGCATGTTACAAACGATTTCTTCTTTTCCCCCAATGTGTTCTCTAGTATAAAAATACAGGGACGTAAAAAACAGGGATTGAACAGGAAAGGATTAAATAAGCAGGTTGGCGCAGGGGTTGGATTCGTCCGTTTTTAGAAGTTTTGGACAATGTTTTGGCTTAAGAAATACAGGTTTTAGTACAACGTATAGTTCTCTACTAGGAGTTGTACAGGACTAGTCTGATTTATACAAGCTGTGATTTAGAGCCTCCCGGAAGTGGTTTACTGGGGTGGTATAAACAAGTTACTCTCAGCCAATCAGCGCACAGTATTGTTCCCGCCTGGGTTTGAATTAAGCATATCCCACTGCGCACGGAGAAGTTCGCCCAAGTTCCACGACGTATTAGACGCTTGACTGTCTATCTTTGTAGTGCCGGCACTAGCAGGGACCTAGCAGAGGCTAAGTAAGTTCTAGCTTGTGTCTATAATTGTTAATACCGGTCATTACACAACAGGGGGATAATTAGTCAATCGGTAAAACGAAAGGGTTACACTACAGTGATTAAAAATAAAATGATTTGTTTGTTTGTTTGAATGGGGTTTTACGCCGCTTTAAACAATCTTTCAGTTATATCGCGGCGGCTGGGGCACCTAACAATGGAATCCTGGTATTTCTCACACCAGTACTACCATTACATCCTTTCCTAGCCTCCAGCTGCTATCCCACATAGGTCTACGATTATCGACCCATTGGTGAGAGACAAATAGTCCGAAAGGATGAGTGCCGCCGTCGGGAATTGAACCCGGGACCTCTAGATTGAAAGTCCGACGCGCTACCAACTGCGCTATGACGGCGGCTTTTAAAAATAAAATGAAATAGCATCTCTAAGTTTGTTGATTATTTATATTTGTCTATGACTACGTAGAAACACTTTGGTAGCTTTTAATTATTTTTATTATCATCAATCATAAATCTGCCGCGGTCCAGCGGTTCGAATGGAAGACGGCGATGGAAAAACAAGCAGCGGCTGTGCAATACAAGCAATAATTCCGATAATTGTATTATTTTGAGTCGAAAAAAAGTCCAAAAACAATAAGAAGAACAAGACTTTAACTCAAAATTCAACATGGACCACCTCAATTTTCTGCCGAACTCTTTCCAAATATTCCAGACAATGTAGATATTTTTGAGGATGTTAATTGTCACTTGACAAAAATCCGTGTTGCATTGCAGAAAGTATCAGCACCCAAGCAAAAGAATCTTGATTGAAAATGCACCAAGTTTTCCACTGCTTGAGATGAAATGACAATCTGCCTTTTTCTTCGAACTCCCATCCTGTCATTTTCGGTTCCGAGTTCATTGAAGAACACCTGAAAATCTGAAAACGCGGCGAAGACTTTCCTCGTTTATCACTCTTTTCACTTTAAATTCAAATCCATTTTGAAATCATCGGTAAATATTACTATGAGAAGAGCTGCAAGAGTGACTTTTCTGTCACCAATGTAAACACTATCTTATATTACCTACGTCAGAAATATCAGTGACGTCATAAATGTCAGATGCGACCGACAACCTTTATTTTATCCAAAGGGAAATAATTTTGCTCTTTTCGTGTTATTTTACATTATTCTGCAAAAATGTTTTAGGACTGTAATGCAGCAAACGGGTGCCATTTTTACATTAATAATGCGTATTTAGTACGGTAGGTATTAGACTTGGAATAATGAAGAATTTTCCCTAAATTTTGTTCATTCTAAAGTTTAGAATAGGTTGGTGATACGTACTAAATCCAATTTAGTCTATTCTTTGGATGTAGTCGGCTAAATCAATTTAGAATGCGTTGGTGAATACGGGCCCAGGTGTTACATACTCTACCCTTTGCACTGTACAGTGTTGGAAAAGAGCGATCGATATTTTGAGAAAGTATCAAAACTTGAGTGTGGAAACGAATTTTCATTTTTTTTGGCTGTTATTTTATTTTTTGCCGATTACTCGATTAGTGATATTGGTAATCGATACTCGGACGTTCGATCGAGTACTCGATTAATCGAGTACTCGTTCCCATCCCTAATTATCAGTATGCAATTCGATGCAAGAATTCTGGAGAGCTAGCCCCCATAATTACAGGACCAAGAAAAGGCATCTTATTATCCCCCCATTTCACAAGGTAGGGAGAAATGACCCATAGAAACTATGTTCGAAAATCACACCAAACCCAAGCGCTCCGGCTGCACCAGTAAAGAAATGAAAATTAACCCCCAACAAACCCTTATCAAGGAGCACAGCTTTGCCGTTGAAGTCGGTTGGCCTCAATGTCAAGCATTTTTTCCCCGTAGAAAGACTGGTATAATGGTGTCCTCTTAGTGAGGTCAATAAGTCGTCGGAGATAGCAGGGCCTGGAAGGATACCATGACAATAAAATGCCATAAGTGCTAGCAACTTCAAACTTTGTACACTTATAGATCACAATGTGGAGAAGTAACGTGTACAAGAACCCTTACTCTGTCGCGCCTATTTTTGAGTTATTGTCCTTTGTTGCTTTTACCTTTACATTTTTGTCCGGACAATATCTCCTAAACTACAAGTTCTAGCAACTTCAAACTTTATACTCTTATAGATCACAATATGGAGAAGTGTCATGTACAAGAACCGTTACTCTGCCATGTCTATTTTTGAGTTATTGCCCTTTATTGTTTTGAGCTTTACATTTTTGACCGGAACATATTTTCTTAACTATAACTGTTAGAAACTTCAAACTAAATACACTTATAGATCACAATGTGGGGAAATGTCTTGAACAGGAATCGTTACTCTGCCACGCCCTTTTTTTGAGTAATTGCCCTTTGATGTTTTTTTACGTTTATATTTTTTCAGGAACATATCCGCTAAACCATAAGTGGTAGCAACTTCAAACTTTATACACTTAACGTTCACAATATTGGGAAGTCATATTCAAGAACTGTTTCTCTGCCATGCCCACTTTTTGTTATTTTTCACCTTTATTGTGTTCTCCATCTTTAAACGTCCAAATTTGGTTAATCCTTTCCTAAACGGCAAAAAATATTAGACTTGGCCAAATTTATAGCCGCTGCTGATTTATTATATTGAATAAAGAAAAAATGAACATTAAAGTGCGGACAATATTGAAGCAAAAAGAGAAAATGTTAATTATTAACATTTTCTTCTTTTCTCTCAATGTTGTCCTAAGCTTACATTTAGAGATGTCAAAACCAGGTTTTTCTGGAAAAGGTAAACTGTATAAGATACTTTTTTAATCCGGCGAGGGACTCCTGTATTGCATCTCAATACATCATGCACTTGTTATTGTTTAATTACGATTAGTTTTGTCACGTTACTTAGAACTGACGTCATAAAAAATGATTTACTACGATGTTACAGTTGAACCATGTTTTCTAGAACTTAATAAAAGTCCCTGAAGTTAGCGATATATGGCCATTATGTCCCTCTTTTTTACAACAAAGCACTTGCATTGATGACAAATACATCAAATCTAGATTTCGGCAACCGCACAAAGAAATAGGGTAATCATTGGGAATAGGATAAATGTTATTGGTTTCCCACTGTTATAATACGCTCTAGTAGAACGTTTGCTTAGATCTTAATTTGGATAAAACACTATACGAGACACTACTCTCTTACAGGATACCTTAATTGTAAAGGAAGTTATAAATTTTACATTCTCGAAACGAAAAACAAAAACAAAAAAATTAAATAAATAAAAAACGTGTCTTCTAGAGAACAAAAGAAATGTTTACTTAATATAGTTTTTAAGATTTTGTCGCATTTGTGGTACAGTATATATTTGTGTGTTTCATTTCAAGATGGAATAAAGACTGCAGAAAAAGAATAACATATAGTTATATTTTGATAATTGTTTTCTTTATTATTGCACAACGCATGCTTGTAATTTAACTTTTCAAGCCCTAATGAGACCGTGGTTTAGTTTTGATTTCCAGAGAAAGAAAGGTCTCTTTTTGTTTATTTGTTTTTCTTAAATATTCGTATATTTTTAGCTCTACTGGCCGAAGGCCACTAGAGCTAAAGCGATTGCTTTTTCCCGTCCGGCGTCCGTGCGTCCGTGCGTGCGTCCGTCCGTCGTCCGTCCGTTTAACTTTTCCTTGTTTACGCGATTAAGTCCACAGTTTTCATCGGATTCTCTTCAAACTTTCACAGAATGATTGTACTATCATAAGGATCGTTCCTTTCGAAATTGGGTCAGATCCATCAAGAAACACGGGAAAAGGGGCCTAATTAAAACTTAATTAAAAAATCCTCGTTTACGCGATAAAGTCCACAGTTTTCATCGGATTCTCTTCAACCTTTCACAGAATGATTGTACCATCATAAGGATCGTTCCTTTCGAATATTGGTATGATCTGTCAAGAAACACGGGAAAAGGGGCCTTATGAAAATTAATTTAAAAAATCCTCGTTTATGCGATAGAGTCCACAGTTTTCATCGGATTCTCTTCAAACTTTCACGGAATGATTGTACCATAATAAGGATCGTTCCTTTCGAAAATGGGTATGATCCGTCAAGAAACACGGGAAAAGGGGCCTTATGAAAATTCAATTAAAAACTCCATTAAAAATCCTCGTTTACGCGATAGAGTCCACAGTTTTCATCGGATTCTCTTCAAACTTTCATAGAATTATTTTACCATCATAAGGATCGTTCCTTTCGAATTTTGGTATGATCTGTCAAGAAACACGGGAAAGGGGCCTTATGAAAATTTAATTAAAAAATCCTCGTTTACGCGATAAAGTACACAGTTTTCATTGGATTCTCTTCAAACTTTCTCAGAATGATTGTACCATAATAAGGATCGTTCCTTTCGAAAATGGGTATGATCCATAAAGAAACATGGGAAAAGGGGCCTTATGAAAATTCAATTAAAACTCCATTAAAAATCCTCGTTTATGCGATAGAGTCCACAGTTTTCATCGGATTCTCTTCAAACTTTCTCAGAATGATTGTACCATCATAAGGATCTTTCCTTTCGAAAATGGGTCTGATCTGTCAAGAAACATTGGAAAAGGGGCCTTTTAAATTTTTTCTAAAAAATCCTCGTTAACACTCTATAGTCCACAGTTTTCATCAGATTGTATATAAACTTTCATAGAATGATTGTACCAACATAAGGATTGTTCCTTTGGGAATTTGGTCAGATCCATCAGGAAACACGGGAAAAGGGGCCTTATGAAAATTTAATGGAAAAATCTTTTAAGCAAAACTCTTTAACACTCTGGAGTCAATAGTTTTCATAGGATTCCCTTCAAACTTTAACAGAATGATTGTACTATTATAAGGATTGTTCCTTTCGAAATTTGGTATGATCTGCAAGAAACACAGGAAAAAGGGGCCTTATGAAAAGTTTAATAAAAAATTCTCATTAACATCTAGAGCCAACAATTTAAACGGATTCTCTTCAAACTTTCACAGAATGATGGTACCATCATAAGGATTGATCCTTTCGGAATCGGATATGATTCCTCAAGAAACATAGGAAAAGGGGCCTTATTAAAATTTAATTCAAAGATCTTTGTTATTACTCTAGAGTACACAGTTTTTATCCGATTGACTACAAACTTTCACAGAATGATTGTACCATCATAAGAATTGTTCCTTTCAAAATTTAGTATGATCAGTCAAGGACCATGGGAAAAAGAGGCCCGATAAAAACTGGATTGAAAAAGTCCTCATAAACACAATAGAGTCCATAGTTTTTAACAAATTCTCTTCAAACATACCTAGAATGATTATTACATTAAATGGATTGTTCCTTTCGAAAGTAGGTTTGATCCATCAAGTTTCATGGGAAAAGGGGCCCTATGAAAATTTGATAAAAAAATCTTAGTTAACACATAATGGCCCTAGATTTCACCTGATTGACTTCAAACTTTCACATAGTGATTGTACCATCATAAGTATTGTTCCTTTAAAATTGGGTCTGATCCATTGAGAAACATAGGAAAAGGGGCCTTAGGAAAACTCAATTAAAACAATCTTAATTAATGCCTGTAAGTCCACAGATGAGATGGGGTTGTCTTTATACTAAAACAGAATAATTATACTTTTGTAAGAAGAGTTCCCTCTGGAATTGGTTCAGATCCACCAAGTAACATGGGAAAAGGGGCTATATGAAATTCAATTAATAAAACCCTGTTAACACAATGAAGCCCACAGCTTTGATCAGATTTTGTTGAAACTTTCACAGAATGATTGGAAGATCATAACTATCATTCTTTTCATAACAGGGTTTGAACTGTCAAGAAACACAAGGAAAAGGGGCCTTATGAAAATTTCATTTATAAATCCTTGTTACCAAGTCCAGAGCTTTCATCGGATTTTCTTCAAACATTCACAGAATAATTGTACAATAATAAAGTTTGTTGATGTTTGTATTAGACCTGTTCCGTCAAGTATCACAGGAAAAGGAGCATTATGAAATTTAATTTTAAAATCATTGTACCACAATAAAGTCAACAGTTTTCATCAGATTCTGTTAAAACTTTCACAGAATGATTATTCCATCATGAGGATTCTTTCTTTTCAAATTAGGCGTGATCTGTCTAGTATCATGGGAAAAGGGGCCTTTTGAGAATTTAATCTATAATCCTTGTAACCAAGTCCAGAGCTTTCATTGGATTTTATTCAAACCTTCACAGAATCATTGTACAATAATCACGATTGTTGATGCTGACATGAGACCTGATCCTTCAAGTATCACAGGAAAAGGAGCCTTATGAAAATTTTATTCTAAAAATTTTCACCAAGATAAAGTCTGCAGTTTTCATCAGATTCTGATCAAACTTTCACAGAATGTTTGTACCATCATAAGGATTGTTTCTTTCCAAATTGGGCCTGATCTGTCTAGTATCATAGGAAAAGGGGCTGTATGAAAAATTATTACCAAATCCTCATAAACACAACAATGCCCTCAGTCTTTATCAGTATCTCTTCAAACTTAAATAGAATGATTGTACCATCTTTTTGATTGTTCCTTTGAAAATTAGGTCTGATTGGTTAAGTGACACAAGAAAAGGGACCTTATAAAAAAAATTATTACAAAACATCATTATTACAATAAAGTCCTCAGTCTTTATCTTTTTCTTCAAACTATCATTAGGATTGTTCCTTTGTACATTGGGTCTGATTTGTTAAGTTTCACGGAAAAAGGGGCCTTATGAAAATTTTGTTACAAAAATTCTTGACACAATTCAGTCCACTGTTTTCATTGATTCTCTTTAACTTTTAAAGAATGATTGTACCTTCATTAGAATTGTTCCTTTTGAAATTTGGTTTGTTCTGTAAAGTATCATGAGGAAAGGGGCCCTCTGAAGATTTCATTATAAACTCATTAAAACAATAAATTCCACAGATTAAACAGATTGATTGTACCATCATTCCAATTGTTGATTCTGACAGTGGATCTGACTATGGCAAGTGTCACATAAAAAGGGGCCTTATGAAAAACTCTCTTAAATATTCTGGTTAACACAATGATGTCCCTTGATTTCACCGGATTCACTGCAAAATTTCACAGAATGGTTGTACAAATACTTAAATGGTTCTTTTCAGAACTGGGTTCAATCCATCAAGTATCACGTAAAAAGGGGCCATATGATTTTTTTTAAATATTCTAGTAAACATAATGAATTCCCAATATTTCATCGGATTCATTTTAACTTTCACAGAATGATAAAACGACCAGTAAAATATCATGGGAAAAGGGGCCTTATGAGAACTTGAATTTAATATCTTTGTTAACAGAATAAAGTCAACAGTTTTATTGGATTCTATTCAAAGATGCATGGAATAATTGTGGCATTCAAAACACAGGAAAAGGGGCCTTACAGATTATCATTCAAAACATTCTTGTGTATGTGATGAAGATCACAATCATTATGAAATTGTCTTTTAAATTTCACTGGACAATTGTCGGGTTGTAAGGAAAGTTCCTTTTTGAATGAAATTGATCCATCAGAAAACACAGGAAAAGGGGCCTTATTGATATTCATTCAAAACAATCCTGTTTATGTGATGAAGTCAACAATTATTGTTAGATTCTGATGAAATATTCACAGAATGATTGTAGGGTCATAAGGTAACTTTCTTTTGGAAATGGAGTGGATTCGTCATGAAACATGGGAAAAGGGGCCTTGAGGATTGTTGCTTAAAATGATAAAGGGGATAAAGCCCTTTTTTTTTCTTTATGCATTCTTCTTTGAGCAATTAACTTCCTAAAATATCAGATTTCTTTAACGGAAAACTTGATAACCAGTAGAGCGTCTCAGGCCCTCATGGGCCTCTTGTTTAAAAATAGTTTTCTTTTATAATTTACAGAATGCCATGTTTGCAATGAATAACAAAAACGCTTTTGTGTGTGTCCTCTTTGCAAGTGTACTTTGTCTGTTTCTGATTATTGGTAAGAGTTCAAACTTCACATGTTAAAGGGAGGTAGGTTATTCCTCTTTTACAATTATGATGTAAATAAATGTTTCTGCGTGCTGCCTGTAAGAAAGATTCCTTTATATTTTGCTTCCGTCTACGTATACCTGAAACCGTGTTCGTGTCTTTTCGTGTCAGTATGACTTTACACACTTGTTTAATATCAACATTGGTTGCGAGGGATTTATTTAAAAATGCTCCAAGATCATTTTTCGAATTCTTAAATCTAAAATATGACCGAGTGATCTTGCCAAAGCTAAATTAAAAGAAACAAATTAAGTTGATATTGATGCAACTTGAAAATTATACAAGCCTTAAATTCGAAAGTAGCAAAGAAAGTTGATATACTTCATATAAATTTATACCAGGTTAATTTTTCGAGCCGCGATATGAACATGCCTAGAAAGTCCTTCATTCTTTTATTCAGTTAATAATTTTAAGTCTCTAATATAGTGATTAAAATTGATGTTAAAGAGAGGTGTTGATGATTTTTTGGTTTAACATCACAGATTTAAATTATTTTCTATTTCCTCTAATATATAACATTTATTCGAATATAATATTCTGAAAATTGGTCTGTTTGGCGAAATCAGAGGCCGTTTATTAACATAAAGTAGGGTATTTCCTGGTTTAGGAAATACTATATTAGGAAAATACCCTACGTCGGCTTTTAATCAATGTTTAGATTACGTCGAGACAGTTGGAATGAATACAAGAATAAATCACGTGGTACGTATATCCTTTAAAATCAGGCATTCAGTTTGAATTCTCTCAGACAAACGTCATCGTGACCTCATCGGGAGATGTATTCGCTATATGGTTTTCAATTCTGTAAAGATCAATCCAAAATTGTCGAATCAATATAAACGTAGACACTTACAGTAGCCTTTCTCTAAATACTTAATGTGACATAATTCAGGACATGGTTGTTTCATGTCACTTCAGTGCTTTCAGCCCTTTGATTTTACAGCAATTCAGTAAAGTGATTTATACAGCATAACAAGGGTTAAGAAACAAGAGGGCAAATGGCCCTAAAGCGCTAACCCGAGGCGATGACCACAGAATTTAAAAATATAAATACAACATGTAGACTAATTATGCCAAAAAGTGACCAGTTATCAAATTTAAACCACATATATTTACCAAGTTTCAAGGTATGTGAGCCGGAAAAGTAGCAAGTACATTGCATGGTAGATAATTTAGATTAGACCATAGAGACCTAGTTTTTGACTCCATGTGACCCAATACCAAATTGACTGAGTTTTCATTGAAACAATTATTCTCGCCAAATATCCACACACTTGAGCCAAAAAAAATCATGATCATGAGTTTTTCTCTTTTTTTAAAATTTGATCTAGTGAACTACTTTTTGACCAAAATTGACCCAAATTTGGACTTAGCTGAAATATTTTGGAGACAAACATTCGTACGAAATATCAAGTCATCCAACCAAAAAATGTGGCCTTTATAAGACAAGGTATTTCTAAATTCGAACTTGGCTAAGATGATATAGAGACAATGATTCTGATCATATATTTAGTCATTTAATCTAAAAAAGTGGTGTATATTGATATTAAGAAGGGTTTTGTTTGATTTAGTAATCAAATAAACGATGTATTGTTTAAATTCTTTTTTCCTTTCTCGGAGGCAAGATATGGCTTTAACAATCTTCTTCTGCCAAACAGAAAGGCATAGATCTTTTACATTTGGTATATGGCATCATCTGGTGGACACCTATCAAAATTGTATAAATTATGGCCCCATGGTCATAATTGGCACAGCCCCGTCACAAGTTTTAAATGGTGCTTTTATAGTGAAAATTTTAAAGATCGATAAGGCCCCACTGGCCTCTTGTACCTGTAGTATTTTACCTAAACCTGACTTTTTATTGATTTTTTTTTCGCTGAACCATTGCTTTTGAAATTAAGGTCTGTAGAATCGAGAAAAGCATACATAGTATCTAATACTGACTCGATAACAATAAATACTTGACTATTTTGAACCGTATTTTATATCATTATCAGTTATAATCTGACCAGAAACATCGAACATTAAGTAAAGATATTTTCTTATGGCTTTTTTTTATATATTCTTCGTCTTGGCTACGCTGCTTTTCAGTTTGAAAGAATAATAACAACTGTAGAATTGGCTACGTAAAAAACACAGTTCATGATGTTACGGGCCGCGGTCATAGCGCAGTGGTAGCGCTTCAGACTCTCAATCACGAGGTCCAGGGTTCGATCTACGGTCGCGGCAAATATCCTTTCCGATATTTGTCTCCCACCAATGGGTGGCTAATCGTAAACTTAAGCGGGATGAGCAACTGGATGCTCGAAAAGGATGTAATGGTAGTACTGGTGTGAGTAATACCCGGAATCTATTATTAGATGCTACAGCATTTTATTCTTGCATAGTATTTCTCGCTTTTGCAAAACGGAACAAAATGATTGTATTATGAACAAAAAGTAAATATGAAATCCTGTATCTTTTTGCATTTGAAGCATACTTTGAACAGAATCTGCTAGAATCCTTAGCAAAGTTTTATGTTAGTATAAAGTTCAAAGATTTTTGTTGTACGTTCAATTTTTATTCTAGCTTTAAGGTCTAAAATTTTAAGGACTTTTCTTAATTAACCATTTTTTTTTATTAGAATGGGTCTCTCAATAATGAGTTCCAGGGTTCGAAGTCCGGTCTCGCGGTCGCGGCAAATATCCTTTCCGACATTTGTCTTCCACCAATGGGTGGCTAATCGTAAACTTAAGCGGGATGAGCAACTGGATGCTCGAAAAGGATGTAATGGTAGTACTGGTGTGAGTAATACCCGGAATCTATTATTAGATGCTACAGCATTTTATTCTTGCATAGTATTTCTCGCTTTTGCAAAACGGAACAAAATGATTGTATTATGAACAAAAAGTAAATATGAAATCCTGTATCTTTTTGCATTTGAAGCATACTTTGAACAGAATCTGCTAGAATCCTCAGCAAAGTTTTATGTTAGTATAAAGTTCAAAGATTTTTGTTGTACGTTCAATTTTTATTCTAGCTTTAAGGTCTAAAATTGTAAGGACTTTTCTTATTTAACCTTTTTTTTAATTAAAATGGGTCTCTCAATAATGAGTTCCAGGGTTCGAAGTCCGGTCTCGCGGTCGCGGCAAATATCCTTTCCGACATTTGTCTTCCACCAATGGGTGGATAATCGTAAACTTAAGCGGGTTGAGCAACTGGATGCTCGAAAAGGGTGTTATGGTAGTACTGGTGTGAGTAATACCCGGAATATATTATTAGATGCTACAGCATTTTATTCTTGCATAGTATTTCTCGCTTTTGCAAAACGGAACAAAATGATTGTATTATGAACAAAAAGTAAATATGAATTCCTGTATCTTTTTGCATTTGAAGCATACTTTGAACAGAATCTGCTAGAATCCTCAGCAAAGTTTTATGTTAGTATAAAGTTCAAAGATTTTTGTTGTACGTTCAATTTTTATTCTAGCTTTAAGGTCTAAATTTGTAAGGACTTTTCTTATTTAACCATTTTTTTTATTAGAATAGGGACTCTCAATAATGAGTTCCAGGGTTCGAAGTCCGGTCGCAGCAATTATCGTTTCTGACATTTGTCTCCCACCATTGGATGGATAATCGTAAACCTACGTTAAATGAGCAGTCTGAGGCAGGGAAAAGATATAGTGGTAGTACTAGTGTGAGAAATACCAAGAATCCGCAGTTAGGTGCCACTGCGATATAACCGAAATACTGTTAAAAGTGGGGTCAATCATCTTTAAAAAAGAAGTTGAAAACAGGGTTGGTGTGTAACTGTCTCATTAAATCCCAAATCTATCTACTTATTATGGTCTGTTTCTTTTAAATTGTTTATTTCTTCGAGGCGCCAGATTTTTCTAGCTTTTACAAATACAAATGTAAATGCATTTATTTATAACTACACGAAATACGGACGAGGTTATAGTTGCATTTACAATATTTCATAAGTATTATTTTGTAAGTACCAAAAATGAAAGTAAGAAAATGTTTTCACTTTCACACGATTACTGTGTGTTATCTAAATTTTGTTTGTTTCGTTTTTTTCAAAAACGTTAATAATAGATGTAAAACACATTTAGGTTTGAGTTCTCATATTAAGTTTTTACGACGACTATGACAATTCAACAGTACCGGACGTTTGGAAAATGACTTGTTGTTTCGAAATGGTCAAAATATAAATAAGCAATGTCTGGCACACACGTGACAGATGTGTCAATTGTGACCTCATTTGCACATGATCCGAACCCGACATAAGAAAACGAAGTGACCAGGGCAAAGACCAACTCAGTGAATTTCGACAAATCAAGGGGATAACCGTTGAAAGTTCAATTGTTAAAGGGAGGTATCGATGTTTCTGAAACCTAGACATGAAAAAATTGCCAAGTGTGATAGATACGCTCAAACGAACATTTAATACTGAAATTTGAGTCAGATATTGACTTGGCGATTTAAAGTGGCTTTTTGTGGTTATACAGCAAAGGTTCAGCGGTATTCCAGGTTATTCATTTATATCACGGAATTCGGTTGTCGACATCGCATAACCCCATTTGCATATGACCCGAAGTCAAGGGAAGATAACAAATTGACTAGCGAAACAATCAACGTCCTAAAAATGTCAAATCAAATGGTTAGCGCTAAACTACGGTAAGTGTCTATATCCGCTAACGACAGTTTTGGACTGATCTTTATAGAATTAAAGACCGGCTAGCGAACATAACTCCTGATGCCGTAACGATGACGTTGGTTTGATGTAATTCAAACTAAATGCGAGATTTCAACGGTTATTCGCGCCACGTGAATGACCCTAAATTGACTGCAACTGTCTAGGGTTAATCTAAAAATTGATTAATAGCCTACGCAGGCTATTAGGAAAATACCCCGTTTTTCTCTGATAAGCGACCTCTAATTTTCGCAAAACTACTTTTCTGAATATTGTTTTCAAATAGTTTATAAGAGGGAGTAAATATGATTAAAATCTGTGACATGTAAAAAAAAAAACAAAAAAAAAAAAAAACTGGATATCTACCATTACAAAAAGCCTGACAACAATTATAAACTTATAAACTTAGCTTTACAGAAACGAAATCGGCTAGCGAATGAAATGCCTGGTGATCTCACGATGACGTTTATTGTTCGACGTTGGCTCGTAAAAATTGAAAGCTTTTGTCGACGTGGTTTGACAGACCACGTGACTATCCCATAATTCCTTGCAATCTTGATATAGATTTATTAAATACACAGTCAGTTCAGAAAATACCATATTTTACTCTAAAACGATCTCTTTGTTCCAACGACGAGAGAAACGGCTTGAAGATATTTACCCTTGTCATGCTGTATAAATCACCTTACTGAATTTCTGCCAAATTAAAGGGCTGAAAGTATTGATAGATCTTGTTGTTCAAAAATCAATATTTTTTTAAAAAAAAATCAACTTCACAAACAACTCTGGCAGGAAAAGTACAAGCAGGAGGTATAGACTAAGATCAGACTGCACTTACGTGCAGACTGATCTTAGTCTACACCTCCTGCCAAACCCGGAATATTCCGGGTTCAGCATGACAATGGTTAACAAGGACAAGTTGTGAAACAAATCAAGTGAACTGATTTCTTTCTTAACATCAAACTGTCATTACGTTGCGATCAAAACACTGATATATGGGGAATTGACCAATCGCATTGTCAGTCAATGAATATATCGACCAGTCAAATTATTCATTCAGCCCGGAATTGAGATTTGAACACCGCCATTTGCCGCCATTTGCGCGAAACATTTTTGTTGGTTTAGCGACTTAAACGTCGTAACTACAGCTTATTAAAGCTGTAGTTACGACGTTTAGGTCGCAAACCAATAATTCTACTGTTTTTGTTTCATTCTGCTGACCATAAATTTTGCAAAATAATGCCGTCTAAAATCGAAGCGGGACTTCATGTCGGAGTCAGTGGTTGTGGCCAAAAGAGTAAGTGGTTTTGGCCAGCGATTCGTCAATTTCAGGGGGAGGGACCACACTTTTTACAAATAGGAAATCACCCCTTTGGACCCTCTGTAAAAGATTATCTAAAACCTTCACATAATTGATTGAAAAATGTGGTTTCGTTTTGTCAGCAAGGTTTACTGTTTAACCCGAATTGTGTGGTAACTAATATAAGATTCTTTGTGCAATTAGCATTTCATTATTATTACACTTGAAGTACTAAATGCTCGTTTCAAAGATATCGTTCAAATTCCAGTGTTTTTGGATCGCAAAGATTTTCGGTGTATGATCATGCGTAGGATTTGGTGAAATTTACATCCTTTTTATCGGTTTGAAATAGCGGTTTTGAATAATGATTTAAATCTGTGACATGAAAACAAGAACTATCGACACCGTCTCTAACCCCTTTAATTACACCAAAATCGCCCCCTTTTTGAAAAAAAAAAATTAAAAAAAATCATGGGTTTTCAAAAACTATTTCTTGTATCTTAGAATAAAAGCAGGAAGCAGATTGGATGCTATATAAAATAAATATGCCTCAATTGCCTTTCATATCGGATTCAGATTTGTATGATTCGATCAATATAATCAACACACGATGATCCATTTCTCTAGCATGCCTTTGTTTGTTTTTAACGACGCTTTTAAGAATTTTTCAGTCAAATTGCGGCGGCTGAAGCACCTAAAAATGGATTCCTGGTATATCTCGCGCAATGCCTTTGCAATAGACACGGTGAGTAAAGAGGTGATTTATCTTCCATGAATATATATCATTTTCGGCACCGGTCTTTGTCCGACAACGAATACACACGGTATCATAACATCTGAACGCGGATATATAGGGAATATTACAACAGTGTCTATTTCTATTTGTTGTTATCGTGTTCAAGAATCGTGGGTAGGTATTTTTTATTGGATGAGACCGAAGGTCGAATCCAATAAAAAATACCTACACACGTTTCGAGAACATTATTATGAAATAATGGTATTTTGGCGTTATGGCTGCTTGAATAATGCTTTGTGAGGAGGAGTTATAAGCAAATTGAAAATCCGAGGGCGGATACATTATCTTTACATACCGCACGCTAATAAAGTTCTATGTAAGTTTTTCATTTGTTTATATGTGTGTTATACGCTATCGTGTTATAATATATATTAATTGTTATATTGTTTCATATCGTAAAAAGTATCTTGTCATAACTCTCTTTATCATTCCATTCGTTTATAATTCGATATACTTATTGGTAATAGTAATTATGTAATGGAAGGTAATCCTCTAAATATGATAAGCTCCATTTTATCACGTTAAATGGAACAATGGCACTCGCCGTTAGATGAATGATAAAAACTGATTTTTTTTTCTCATTTTATTACATTTCAACACAGTTATCATTTGTTTTCAGACTTAACTGAGAAGAGTCAAGACGAAAGTAGCATTCTTTCACAAATATTCGTTCCAACTGAAAAACACTATAATGCAAAGGTATTCTAAGTTTTGCAATTTGATTATAATTCTAAAGTATTTTTAAACACTACACTGACAAAACGATATATATTTTCTTATGTTTGCGTTTTACATATACTAAAACATATTTTAACGCCGCTTCTAAAAATCGTTCAGTCATATCGCGGCGGCTAATGGATTCCTGGTATATCTCGCACCAGTACAACCATTATATCCAGTCCTAGCCCCCAGCTGCTTTCCCACTTAGGTTTACGATCTAGCCATTGGTGAGAGCAAATGTCGGAAAAGATATGTGCCTTGCGATTCAATATATACGGACATAACTAAAATTGGAGTCAAACAAGAAAAAAATAGTACAATGCTGTTGTCCTTTACACACTGTGAATTCTTACTCAATCAATGACTTGTATCAAGCAATTTCTTCATCATCCAGAATGTTTTCTATCCAAAACAGACGAAAAAACGCAATTCCATCAACTTGAAATTGTCGTCTGCAGTTTCTTTCAATTTAGACCAGTCTAAAATTTTGCCGTGTTGGAATGGGTTAATACAATAGAAGAGGGGAAAGAAAAAAAGTGGTATAACTGTATGTTTTGTTTATCCGGGAAGTTTGAGATATATTCCAGAAAATGAAATGAGAAAAAAAACGAGACAAGTATAAGGATTTAATCCGCGCATTAGTAGGCCTGTACAGTCCACCGGAAGTATACAAGATTGGAAACTAAGAATTTTACTGAACAATTTTTGCTTACACTTTCTAAACCAAAGGATACATTGAATTTTTTCGAAGTGCATATTCAAAATGTGACTTTCTATTTGTTTAATATGTTTGCTCTAAATTTTTGCCTACATTTTCTGACACAAACGATAAATTTTATTTTTTCCGAAGTACATGTTCAGGACAATATTTCTATTTATATAGAAATATTTCTATTTCTATTTGTTTAATATGTTTGCTCTAAATTAGCATTTGTTCATTTTCAGATTTTCAAGAAAATAAAGATAATTAGATTTATATAGCTTGCTATGTGCTTTTTTTGTCAGCTCATTTCAGAATGCTATGGACAAGCAGCTAAGTTTTGGGATATTTTTCGACAAATAAAATTTTGAAAAATGATTTATTGACAAGTGAATAGAATAAATAGTTAATGCAAAAAAAGAAGATATATTGACTTTTAACATTTGTGCCTTGTTTTGTGCTGAACGATGACTTACACACTCACAGTTTTAGTTTATCTATTCTGACAAAAAGGTCCAACTTCATAGTTCAAAATTGAGCTCTCACTCCTCGGATTAATAAACAAACCCGAACACTCAATCTTTTACAAGTTGTGACTGTATGCTCTTCGCCCATGTCAATCAAAGTACTGAAAAGTATTGAAGCTATTAAAGCATTGTTTTGTTCAATAATCTTCTTTGTTAAACGTTATCATGACAGGGAAACGAGGTTAAAGTAACCAAGCAGATAACCCATTCCCACACATTTTTTTCATATTGTTTTCTACCTAAAGAAATAAATATTTTAGAACTTTCAAAAAAATGAAATTGTCGTCTGCATCTTCTTTGAAGATCGATGTGTTCAAGTGATCTAAAAAAAACCCTTGGAGACTTGCATGCAGAATTCGCGATATTCCTTAAGTACATAAGAACTACTTTTTGTGGCGTAGCCATTTAACGGATTTAGTGGTTAAGCCTCCGTTGGCAGTTTGCACTCGTTGAACTTTGAGACGACCTCAAAATTTTGTCTGTTAACTTAAGATATCAAAGGTGACGCTTTGCTAGCTTATAAAAGTAAGAAGACATGAAAACCATTTATTAACAGGAAGGGATTATTTACGACTGCCTTACGAAAGAGGTGCATTCAAAGGTGGCACCAGTTAATCACACTTGTATCTTCAAATCGACGGCTAACGTGGGAGAAGATCCAATGGCTAGAGCGAAGTCTTTTCGAGACATATTTGAAAAACAAACATGGGTGGAAGGTGCGGGCAAAACATCGTCACTCCAGAAATCATCTCCTGAATTCAGATCTTCCGGGTGGGGCTCAACATTGGTGGAAACAAAGGTAAATTGGTTTTCGATAAAAGGTACTTTTCAATCTTTTGTAGCGGAATTTTCAGGTTTATCATTTGCTTTTAACGTACTCGGGTAATCTTTCATTTATTTGGAGATTTGGGATATTCAATTAGACTCTTAGAAACGGTGAGTACTCTATACTTCTACAGCATTCTTTTTATTTCCAGTATACAACACCACTTCTTAATGCCATCGTAGATCGACTTAAATTGGTGCTAGGGAAGCCAGTCATAAGTATTGTCGACGTACCTTGTGGCGATTTCTATTGGATGCGACATTTCGTTGGCAAAAGGACAGACGTTAAATACACAGGGATTGACATTGTTCCTGCTTTGATACAGAGACATCGGATTCACTACGAAAATATGACTAACGCGAGGTTTGAACATCGTGATATCGTGACAGACGGATTAGACCAATCGTATGACGTCATTTTTTGCCGGGAACTTCTTCAACATTTAAAAAACGCTGACATTTTAAAAGTCTTAGAACATTTTTCGAAGAGTGGCAGTAAACTTTTGGTAGCAACAAATCATATATGGAATAAAAGTGCTACTGAGGTAAGCGTCAGTAGAGGTCGTTATCGTGAACTGAACCTCATGCTTCCTCCAGTTAATTTGATTCCGCCAATCTGTTCAACGAGAGATGGAGCATCGCGGATCTTCAGAGAATTAGCAATATGGACACTTCCATTAAAGCAAAGGAAGTGAAATTCACGTTACGGTTAATTTTCTATTTTCGATCAATATCGTAAATTCTTTTTTGCTTCTCCTTCAAATTATATTCTTAATTATTAATCCAACCACGAAGGATCTGTTTTAGCTAGCAAAGCGTCAGCTTGATAGCTTAAATTAACAGACAAAATTTTGAGGTCGTCTCAAAGTTCAATGAGTGCAAACTACCACTGGGGGCTTAACCACTTAAAACGTTAAATACAGACGACAACTTCAAAATTGTTGAAAATCCTAAAATATGTATCTCTCTGGGTAGAAAACAATGTTGAAAAAGAAGAAATTGGTTGTCACAAGCAATTTCTTCAATTTCCATTATGTTTTCAACAACTATTTTCTTAATGGGCGTTTGTCTGGGAATAGGTTAGCTCATAGGTTAATTTAACATCGTTTTTTTATCATGATAACATTTGAGAAAGATGATTGCTCAAGAAAACAATGCTTTGCTAGCTTACAGTACTTTCAAGTACTTTGATATAAATCTTTTAACATTGACAACATACAGTTCTTCGAATGAAATGTTGGGTGTATTGTAAGATTAACTAAAACATACAGGATTATTGTAATATTGTACCAAATAATAAAATAAACAGCAACTACGTCATGTGAGTGATTGGCCATTTCAATGAGTCGAAAAGGTAAATGGTCAATCAAATAACCAGTCGACCAATGAACTCATTCATTGAGACCAGACATGAATTTTGATCTCAAACATTGGCCGTCATTTTCGTTCACCTTTTCGTTGGTTTGGCGACTTAAACGTCATAACTACAACTTATTCCAGCTTTTGTTACGACGTTCAGGTCGCCAATCAACTATGCTAATTTTTTTGTTACATGCTAGCTATAATGTAATTTTCAAAATTACGTCGCTTAAAATCGAGATGGGAATTTCTGTCGGAGTCAGTGGGTGGGGTTTATTTAGTAAGTGGGCGGGGCCCCATACATGTATAATGAAAATAAAAACCCTTTTAACTTTTGTTGAAGCAGGATTTCACCACTTCCTTGAAGAGTTTCATTACTACAGCATCCAGATATTTAACTACACGTGATTAACAGGACCATCTATGAGGACCCGGATTCAATCCTCGGCCTCGGCGAATATCCTTTCCGATATATTTCTCCCGTCTATTTTTTTGGGGGGGGGGGGTAATAGCAAACCTAAGTTAGATGAGCTGCTGGAGGATCGCAAAGGATGGCTTGAGAAATACTATGAATTGATGATCATGTGCTTTAGCCGCCGAGATATGACTGAAATTCTTTCAATGGTGGCGTAAAACCATTTTCGAACAAATCAAACATCCACCAAACATATATACAAACGAAAGTGCTTCGTTTCATATCAAACTTTGACCGCAAACACCATAAGAACGAATGGGTCCACTTTTATAAGACAAATTTTGTTGTTGTATAGATATGTATGTTATAAAAACAGTTTCCGGTCTTTTTCAAAAACACTGAAAGGAATTGACCTGGTTTTTGGTATGGGGTCCGCATTAATGAGTTACAGAACAAGTACGAGTTTCGTTCCGGTCCATTGATTTTTGCGGAAGATTCGGATGCTGGAGTAAGGGAACTACCGTGAAATTACAGTTTTCTGGACCTTTTTTTTCTAAACGCTGGCAGGTATTGAGCAGATTATTATAGAACACGTTTGAGTTTTGTTCTTGTCCATTGATATTGTTATTGATACGGATGCTGCACTTTGAAAATGACAGGGACAATACAGTTTGCTAGACTTTTTTAAAAACAATTTCTTCATTATTCACAATGTTTTCTTCCCTAAAAAGATATATTTTGAAATTCCATGAACTAAAAGTGTCTTTTGCAACTTCTTTGAATTTGGACAAGTCTGAAACCTTGTCGTCTGGTAATGGGTAAAAATCCTAGAAATAAAGGTTTAGGAATAATTACTATGGGAAACAAACATATTACTAGCGCTCAACAATTCATTTGATTCCACCAAGGTTTCCATCATAATAAATGCTTAATTCTGAAATTGGCTTCATACTCTAAACGTCATGTACAACTTCTTTCTTTTATCATCGCGCTCTTTACTTATAAGTGATTATTTTATAAACAACAAAAAAGATATTTCTATGAAAAAGAATTGCACCTAAAGTAAGATACCATAGTAAAACTTTGAAGGAGCTCCTTTACCACCAAAAATAAATTTCTCTACCGATATATATAAAGCCGATGGGGGACTTGGTATTGCTATACAATCCTTGAAAATGCTTGTTTAGAATTATTTTGTAATGAAAGCTTAACTATAGCTAATTGCTTAATGCTTGTAGATCTTTCAATTATGGTTATTTGATATATAACAACTGACGTCCTTTTATTAGAACTGCTGGTATGAGCGGAAAAATACTTCAGTAATAACAACATGAGATTTTGTAAAACAAAAACCACCTTCTTCCGTATTCATGTATTATTTGTAAATTTTACCGGTTTTCAAATTGTATAAAACTTTGCAAACACTGAGAGGACATGTAGGGCATACTTTCATAACAATTTCATAAGTTCTCAAAGACTAAAAGTCATATAGTTTTTTTGCTGTTGTTTGAATTTTGTGTTCTGATAATTTTATCGTCAATTCCAGCCATGCTATTCTGAATCAATGTTTCAAGAAAAATTTGGACAAACACACTAATTAAAGGAATCTATAAGAAGTGCTTTAATTATTTAAATATTAATTCAAAAAAAATGAGTACAGCTAGCACTGTAAGAATAAAAGTAACATGACAGGTATGAGCCTAACCCCAAGAGTCCCTCAATGTGCCTCCTGAGTCCTAAAGGCTATAAAAAGTGCTTTAAGTATTTCAATGTTAAATTAAGAACAATGAGTACAGCTAGTACTATAAGAATAAAAGTAACATGACAGGTATGAGCCTAACCCCTAGAGTCACTCAATGTGCCTCCTGAGTCCTAAATGGCTATAAGAAGTGTTTTAAGTATTTTAATGTTAAACTAAGAACACTGAGTACAGCTAGTACTATAAGAATGAAAGTTACATGGCAGGTATGACCCTAACCCCGAGAGTCCCTCAATGTGCCTCCTGAGTCCTAAATGGCTATAAAAAGTGTTTTAAGTATTTCAATATTAATTTAAGAATAATGAGTACAGCAAGTACTATAAGAATAAAGGTAACATGACAGGTATAAGCCTTAGCCCAAGAGTCACTCAATGTGCCTCCTGAGTCCTAAATGGCTATAAGAAGTGCTTTAAGTATTTCAATATTAATTTAAGAACAATGAGTACAGCGAGTACTTTATAATAAAATAAAATGACAGGTATAAGCCTTAGCCCAAGAGTCACTCAATGTGCCTCCTGAGTCCTAAATGGCTATAAGAAGTGTTTTAAGTATTTCAATATTAATTTAAGAGCAATGAGTACAGCTAGTACTAAAAAAATAAAAGTAACATGACAGGTATGACCCTAACCCCAAGAGTCCCTCAATGTGCCTCCTGAGTCCTAAATGGCTATAAGAAGTGTTTTAATTATTTCAATTTTAATTTACGAACAATGAGTACAACTAGTACTATAAAAATAAAAGTAACATGACAGGTATGACCCTAACCCTAAGAATCCCTCAATGTGCCTCCTGAGTCCTAAATGGCTTCCATGGGACAGATAATTATTTTTAGAGTTCATACTTTAAAGGTTTTAAAATGCGAAGTAACAACAACAACACAAAAACACACCAGGACACTTGGAATTCTCCTGTCCCTTGGATGATGAACACTTTGGACCTTAAGGACGGCAATGTTTGTGACTATGGAATCTGAATCGTGTTAATAAACTAAGTACTGAAAGTAATTCAAGCTAGCCAAGTATGGTTTGGTTAATAAATTCTTTGTCAAATATTAACATGAAGTGCTTATGGTGAGGTATTTCGATCAACATCTGTCCGGCGCCCGTCTTGCGTCCACAATTTTAAAATGCCATCTCCTCCTAAACCACTGAGCCAATTTCAATTCAAATTTGGCAGAAATGTTCTTTAGGTGGTGCCTTTTGAAATTTGCAAAATAATTAAATTCTGTTGATTTTTTTTTTTTTTTTTTTTAATCACGCCTCCTGCGACAATCTTGATATTTTGCACGAAGCATCAATGCATTGGCCTCTTTCTTAATTTATAAAACGCATACCTCAAGGGTGATGGGGCCTATATAGAAATAAAGGAGGCAACTCCTATTAAACTATGGGGGACATGTATATATTATACATCAATTTTTCATTTATCAAATATAGATTTTGAAAATCAACATTTTTAGCCTGAGATTGCGTAAGCAATCTGAGGCTAAAGTTACAATGCTAAAAATTCAAATCCATGTAGAGTTCAACTTGTTAATACGAAAACATAATGTAAAAACATCTACCGCAATCAATGTGATCTTCTGTCGCATGAAAAGTAGATCGGATCTGACCATAAATTAATACGCCCGATTGAGGCGAGAAGGACGAAGGCGAGATATGACTCATAGAAAGCTGTCGGCTTGGTGTACAGTACTTTCGTGTGAGTGTTCTGAATTTGGCAAAAATATCAAAACTTGACGAGTGAATCGAAAGAAAGAAAGGAGATATATAATATATTGGAAATTATTGAACATATATAATCATAACATTTTGTTAAGAAAAAATAAGGTGTTTGTTTCATACCAAAATAATATTACTTATTCTAGAGTAACAATGTTAAAACGGTCCGGTTAGACGAAGTTGCTATATAAAGCTGATAAGCGAAGCTGACTTGGAATGTTTTGTTTAACAAATTAATCGGTCATTCATAGGATCATATTCGCACTGTCTGAAAACAGTTCGGTCGTGCTCGGACTTGGTGTCTGTATATTTTTACCTCCTAATTCTCCCGAAAGGATGCAACGTCTACATAACGCTTTCGAGAGGTGTACATAATCATGTTAACCTGGTAAACGACCGCCAGCCCTCTCTCGCTCTCTTTATCTGGAGATTATAAAGCGCATTTTTACATAACGAAATTGGTCTGTGTCGTAGAATACTCACATCGCACGCATGAGCCTCCTAGTTCGAACCTGGCTACACGCTCCATTCCCCCTTCTCTCTCACTCTCTAGCTCTCTCTCGCTAGCTCCACTGGCTGAAACCCAACGAGCTTTTGTCATGATGTGATTTCCGTCGTCCGTTCGTCAACTTTTACTTTAAAAATCTTCTCAGAAAGAACTGAACATAAATCATCCAAACTCAACCAAAATTCACAGGAAGGATCCTTTGGTGACCTTTATCAGATCCCTTCAAAGCATTTTAATCGGGTGAAAAATATGTAACGATATATGCATGTAAATATATAGTTACAATACCTCAACGGGATGAAAATTATTGCGGGCAGGTTGTGTCCCATAGCGCACAAATTGGCAGATCTGCGCATAATCGACAGTAGATTTGGTAAAAAAGTGGCACCTCCGATAATTCGACCATCAAACTTTTTCTGCCAAGAATATATATCTCCTGTATACATAACTCAGGCTTTCAGCGCTTTCAGCGCTTTGATTTATGATTGTAGTAAATGGCAGGTAAAATGAAGTTTTTTCTGTAATTTGCAGTTGTTTTTAAGTTGGAATGCGGAGCAATTCCAACTTAGATTTAACAAAACCGCAAAATGAACACAAGACAATTTCATTTCGGATTACTTGATAGCACATATCACGTGATCTCCTAGATATGAATTCACCTCGGGTTACCTCAACTTGCCACGGACAATCAGTTAGTTGTAGCCGAAGACAATAATATGGCACATATAAAGGATGATATAAAATTCGCTTAGAGGCTTCTAAACATGCTTTACTTTTCTTTAAATTATTGAAAAATAAGGTAATAATCAGCGCACTAATTTGTTTTTTGTGATTCGCCGTCCCGTGTTTGGTAATCACGTGATCTCAAGTGACATGTGGTAGTCATGTGACCATAGAAAGGCAATGTTTACAAATATGGCAACAGATTTGAGATATAACCTTTGGTTCATGTGCAAAGTTTCAAAGGAAAGGCTTTGGGTGTTAGAAATATAAACCATTTCACATCATGAGCAATGAAAAGTTTACCAGTAAAAGGGACAAAATGTTATAAGATAATGTTTCCAAAAGAGTTGACCCTTAAAACTCAAGTGAAAATTTTCGAAGCAAAATCTTGAGTTTTAACTAAGATATGATGAGCATTTTAGTCTTAATTCTTAAGGTAAATATATTTATAAATAATTTATCATTATCAATTTTAATTCTTAAGTATAATATCTCTTTTCCTGCAATGGCTACAACAATATAATATCCTTTAAACGAATACTCTTTGGCACTTTTTAATTGTCATTTTCAAATTGTTCCAATTAAGACTGGTTTGAAAGTTGTCGTCTGATAACTTACCACAAATTCGCATGATAATAACAAGCGATGATATTCCTTTGATAAGTGAAATGGTGAAACAGTTCCTCCACGTTAATAACGTGCGTAATGACGCCATATCTGTTGCCCGAATGGACAAGGTAAATGATAAAATAATTACGAATCTAGGTATACATAGGGCATATTACAACAGTGTCTTTTCTATTTGTTTTTCTCATGGTCGAGAATCGTGTGTAGATACCTTCGGTCTCATCCAATAAAAAAAATACCTACACACGACTCGAGAACACCATAACAACAAATAGAAAAACACACTGTTGTAATATTCCTTTTATTATATACCTTTAAGGACATGTCATTAAGAAAATTCTCTTAAATGTTTAAGAAATAACCTACTTTCTGACAAAACCGAACGTTTAATACATTAAAAAGTAGTCTGTGTTTAACGGTACTCGACGAATACGGTTTTTTGGTACACGCCGCATATTGATTTTTTTCTGTCGAGTTGTATTAGATAGCCAGATTTTAGTCCATATCTTTTATAGGTGTATAATAAAGAATTATTCATCGCGTCAATCAAAGAGTCAATAAAATGTTCTTATTCGATTGGGTTTCTTTACTTTTTAACCCTCCCCTGTTCAATCTATATTTTTTCCGTCCCTGTTTTTTTTTAAGCTTGAGAAAACAATGTCGAAAAGGAAGAAATTGCTTCTTTGTCCACATTTTTTCTATCCTACAGAATGATTACTTTTAAAATAAATTGATTTTGAATAATCGTCTGCAAAACCTTTGGATTTAGACAGGTCTAAAATTTTGAAAGAAAGGAAAGGGTTAAACTTTACAGAATTTATGAAACAATGTGAGCAAAACGTACATTCGTCCCACAATGTCATTCGGTCATCGTCAACGTTACCGGGTGGCATTGTCGCTTCCTCAGCTGATAAACGTTTAAAACACATTTCTTGTGTCTCATGCGCTCAGCTGTAAACGTTTAAACGCATATCTAGAGGCTCATGTGCTCAGCTGTAAACGTTTAAACGCATTTCTTGCGGCCCATGGGCTCAGCTGTAAACGTTTAAACACATTTCTTATGGCTCATGCGCTAAGCTGTAAACGTTAAAACGCATTTCTTGTGGCTCAAACGCTCAACTGTAAACGTTTAACGCATTTCTTGCGGCTCATGCGCTCAGCTGTAAACGTTTAAAACGTATTTCTTGTGGCCCATGCGCTCAGCTGTAAACGTTTAAAACGTACTTCTTGTGGCTCATGCGCTCAGCTGTTAACGTTTAAAAACATTTCTTGTGGCTCTTGCGTCCAGCTGTAGACGTTTAAAAAGCATTTCTTGTGGCTCATGTGCTCAGCTTTAAACGTTTTAACACATTTCTTTTGGCTCATGCGCTCAGCTGTAAACGTTTAAACACATTTCTTGTGGCTCATGTGCTCAGCTTTAAACGTTTAAACACATTTCTTGTGGCTCATGCGCTCAGCTGTAAACGTTTAGAAAGCATTTCTTGTGGCTCATGTGCTCAGCTTTAAACGTTAAAACGCTTTTCTTGTGGCTCATGCGCTTAGCTGTAAACGTTGAAACGCATTTCTTGCGGCTCATGCGCTCAGCTGTAAACATTTTAACCGTTTCCCGTTTGGCAATATTTTAGACTTGTCCAAAATCGACAATTTAAAAATGATTTGATTGATTTTTTTATTCAGTAGAGTTTAAAATAATGTGGAAAGAGAAATAATGGCTTGTTTCAAGCAATTTCTTCTTTTTCCACAACGATTTCTCACGTATTAAAACGAGGGGACGTAAAAACCAGGGATTTTACAGGAAAGGGTTAAAGTGCTACATTCTGATATTTTACTAATGCGGGAATTACAGAGGGGAAAATTCAACTTTCTAAGTATACATTAACAATGCCTACTGTTAGTGACACATAACGAAACCGACCTTGCATTCAGGATGACAAAGCGGCCGATCTTTTAAAGTCTGTATTCGACAGAGACGCACGTGAAAAAACGGGTACCATTTTTAGCTCGGCTGTTTTCGGAGAAAACCCGAGGTATTGCGATAGCCTTCGTGTCGTCGTCATAGTCGTTGTTGTTTTCGCCGTCGTCGTCGTGCGAAAACTTTAACATCTCTGGTTCTACTAAAGGCATTCACTTGAAACTTGGCACACTTGTTCACTGTCAAAAGAGCAACCTATACTATCAAGGGGAGCGTTAGCAGCTGAGCGTTAACACCCGTAGGCTGTGCTCTTGTTTAAACGTTAGCGAGTTTTTTTGTTTTTGTTTTTTTGCTTGCGGGGCTAAATGTCTCTGATGAGATTGGCCGTCAAAGTCAAGGACACCTTCCATATAAATGATATAGAACTGCCTCCACTCTCCATATAATTAACCCTTTCCTATTTTTCTAAATTTTAAAACTGCCCAAAATCAAAAGTTTTGCAGACGACAATACAAAAGTGATATTAACTGAAAAATAATCATTCGGTAGGGCTGGAAAAATTGTGGAAAAAGAAGAAATTGCTTGTTACAAGCAATCTCTTCTTTTTCCACAATGTTTTCTTTAAGTATTAAAACAAGGGGACGAAAAATTTAGCAGGAAAGTTTTCACGAAAAAATATAATATAAAATATGAAAATAAGATAACGCGTTATTGATCTATTTTCCCCTTTTTTGCGTGTGATAAACTTTCTTAATATTTTTTATGGTCCTTTTTTGTCATGAGACCAGAAATTAACTTAATAATCATTTAGAAATTTCCACGAAAAAAATGGCGGATGTCTCGTTAATGTTCACAAACAAACACCTACACACACAGACACACACACCCACAAAATGCCATTGTGTCAAGATACCAGATAATTAAGTTAACTCGAATGTTGTCGAGTTAGTGCTCCAGAACCGACAACACTTCCAAGAAGATTTACAAAAAAAAAAAAAAAAAGATATGACGGATGTTATGTTATTTTTAGGTATTTTGATTTTTTTATGAAATATCACAATCAAGGTAATAACATGACATCCGTTATTTTGTCGTTATACTTCATCCAGTAAGTGAGTACTAACAGGACAGAATCTACGTAAACTTTATTACCCGATATTAATTATATCATATTTTTGTAAAGAGACCATCTTTTCCTTATTAGATAAAATATAGTACGAGATTTTGCAAACGACCCTCTGTGATATTTCAGATCCTATTCTATTAATCAATTTTCAACTATCTTAACATAAAAAACATATAATTACTTACTTGATTTTGTCTCGTTTTTATAAAAATACCGCAGTCGTTTAATGTATATATGTTAACTAATTTTGATTCGGGTATTTTAACCTTTTGTTTGTAAAAATGTATTCGTTTAAACCTAGCTACCATTAACGCTACGTGTTTGCTAACCACCTGTTCTTCCTTCCACCCACAACCTATAGTTTTCTTTATCTGCCTACGACCGTAAAAGTTCTATCTGAGCGTTTGCAGCGTTTTAAATTGGGGAGTCACTGACACCTTCTCCATGAATTTTTAGGGGTCAAAAACTGATTTAGAAGAGGGTCAAAATAATCAAAAGTGCGAATCATGAGTAGTAATTTCAAGGCTTAATCCATTCTCACACAACAAAGTTTTTGGTCCAAATTGAAAAAAAGTTGCAGACCACAATTTCGAGCTGATGGAATTTTTATTTTTTTTCCGTCTGTTGGGATAGAGAACATTGTGGATAATGAAGATATTGCTTGTTGCAAGCAATTTCTCCATTTTCCACAATGTTTTTCCACAACTAATTTTGATGGGCGTAAAAAGTTGGGATTGTGTTTGAATTGGTTAAGTGCCGGCATACCTTTTCTTATCTAAGTTGATTTACTTTTAAAGATTTCTTATTAAGATATGAAGTTCGCAGATAAAATTTTGAGGTGATCTCTAAGTCCAACGGGTGCAAACTGCCACTTGAGGCTTAACCACTAAATCCATTGAATGCCTCCACCATAAAAAGTAGTTCTGGTGTATTTTAAGAAAATTACAAACTCTATTCAAATTGTAGAGACCTCTTTCAAAAGCAAGCTGTCTAAACAATTCCCACTCGATTCCGCTTTTAAAGTATCTCAAGAAAAGTGCTTTGGAAAACATTGTGGACATGGAAAAAATTGCTTGTAACAAGCAATTTCTTCAATGTCAACAACATTTTCTACCAAATACCACCATCTTGAAATTGTCGTCTGCAACTTCTTTCAATCTAAACTAGTCTAAGATTTTGTTATGTTGTAATGAGTTAACTCCTTGGTTACTTTAACCTTTGTTTATTTATCATCACCTTTGAAAAAGTTGGATTACTTAAGAAAAAACATGCTTTGCTAGCTTACAGCACTTTCGGTACTTTGATTATTACATATCATAAGGTGCATTATTAAAAAATTGGGGGATCAAAATGATCTGTATTGACCCCTAGAAATTTCTTTCATGGGGGGTCAAGATGAACCCCTTTGAAAAAAATTCTAGGGGTCAAAATAGGATATTTCCCGATTTTTGAGGTTCAAAACCCTGGATTACGAGTCAAGCTCGAGCCCAGATGAATCTTTATCTTCCTCTGTCTTCGAAATAGACACAACAGTGACCGGATTTTGACCCAAGCTTTTCGAAAATTGATGTTAACCAATTCCCACACAAAGACACCTTTACACGCCCCTAAATATGAAAACTTTGGAAAACCTCGTGGAGACTGAAGAAAATTGCTTGTTACAAGCAATTTCTTCATTATCCACAATGTTTTCTATCCCAAAAGACAAAGATTCTGAAGATTTCAGCAACTTTAAACTGTTATCTACAACTTTTTTGAATTTGGATTGGTCTAAAATTTTATCGTTTATGCGTAGACCGTTACCCACCCAGACTTGATCACAGACGTTCATGAGTAAACCGTTTACCACCCAGACTTGAATACAGACGTTCATGCGTAAACCGTTTACCACCCGGTCTTGAACACAGACGATCATGAGTAAACCGTTTACCACCCAGACTTGAACACAGACGTTCATGAGTAAACCGTTACCCACCCAGACTTGATCACAGACGTTCATGCGTAAACCGTTTCCCACCCAATCTTGCTTTTTCAGGTGCTAAAGAAAGTTATTTTTTAAAACATAGTTGGAAAGAGAAATTCCTATAAAAGATCTATTTCCCTTTTTCTGAAAACCCTTTTCTTAAGCCATTCAAGCCATTCATTTTGAGCGTGTTTGAGCTTTGAATTCTATCGGCCGACATTTATGTGAACCATTGTTGTAACAAGCAATTTCTTCATTTTCCACAATGTTTTCCAAATCTTTTATATTGAGGGGGGCGTGAAAAGGCTGGATTATGTGGGCATGGGTTAAAGTTGCAAAATATGTTAAGAGCGTTTGGCTGGGTTCATTCGAATTACACCTTTTATATTGGGGCACCCTAAAAGGTATTAAAAGATAAAAATCTTTACGCCAAGTTTAAAAAAGGTGAAGAAATTGAACATTTTTAAAACATTAGTTTTACCTTCATTTACGATGTAAATCTGATTGCATTTGAAAAAATGAATATTTGTTTTAGCTTTCCTCCTTTACTGTCCAATCATTTTTACGAAATTAAAAGATGTGAAGCAAATGGTAGGAAAAGGAGAATTTGATTTTCACAAAAGATTCGTCTTTTTTCACAATGCTTTCAACACTTTTGATACAGATTATTAAATTTCCACAAACATGTATTTTGATATATCATCTGCAACCTCTCAAATAAAGAGTGCAACTTTTTTTCACTGATATTTCATTTAAATTTTCTCTAGAAGAAGAAAAGCTTTCAGAGAAATTATAGCTTAACGTTAACATGAAATCATAACTATAATAGCTAGACCTTATCTTTGTTAAGTTCTTCATTGAAAATGGATGGAACCAGTCTCACGAATTTTTGCCATTTCTGTCCACAGTTTGAGCAATGGCCATTCTGGTAAACCCTCACGACGCTGCGAATGATCTAAGCAAATCGGTGGTTTAGTGCAAATACATCACAACTGTCTATACAAAGTATACACACTTATGATGTTTTTACCTAGCAAAGCGTCAGCTTTGATAGCTTAAGTTAACAGACACAATTTTGAGGTCGTCTCAAAGTTCAACGAGTGCAAACCGCCACTGGAGGCTTAACCACTTAATGCCTATGCGATAACAAATAGTTCCTATGTGTTTCAGGAATATTGCAAACTTTATTTAAATTGTAGAGAACTCTTCCAAAAGCATACTATTTAACCCATTTCAGCTCAATCCCGCTTATTAAGCATCTCCAGAAACCAGATTTGAAAAACATTGTGGACAATGAAGAAATTGCTTGTGATAAGCAATTTCTTCAATGTCCACAATGTTTTCTACCCTATAAGGCAATGGGTTTCTTCATTTCACAAAGTTGAAGTTATAACCTTTGAAAAAGAAGATAACTTAGCAAAATCATGCTTTGCTAGCTTACAGTACTTTCAGTACTTTGATTACTCTAAGCTATCGATATATTTGTGTAACCGATGTCAAGAGAGTTAGGTATATGGTTGATCGCTGGTTAGACCAACTTAGCCCCAACAGGCAATTCGAATTTGATATTGAACGACGTAGTTTTTCAAAATTCATGGTAAGTAACATTTTATAGAAAAATAAAATGGTTAGTTGGCGATCTAAACGTTGTAACTACACATTGAATAAAAATCGCGAAAACCAACGAAGTGTTTGAAATGAACGTCGGTCAATATCGATCGATATTTGGGTCCAAAGTTCACTTCCGGTCAAAATGTATAATTTGATTGGGCCATCGATCTTCTGATTGATTGTCGCGATCCTCCAATTACTACAAAACACCAGACGTTAGTTAACTATGTGCAATTTCCGCTATGTTTACGAATTTGTAAAGCGAGACAACCTTTCAATCAAACAATTCCATTAAAACTATTTTCCTGTCTCATTTTCTTTTATGTTACACTACCACTTAACCTATTACCGCACATTACCGCGTTTAAGCACCCTGGGAAAATATGATTATAGAAACCTTGTGGGAAAAGATGAAATTGCTTGTAAAAAGTAAATTCTCCTTTTCTCACAAAGCTTTCTACCATATTTGGCAGCTATTTTCCAAATTTAGCTGAATGTGAAATGTCGCCTGGAACTTCTTTCATTTCGAAAAGTCTTAAATGTATACTGGAGTTTGGTTATGGGTTAACAAGTTCAAACTTAAAAGACGTCGTATGGTTCAAATCTACAATAAATGAACTGCGCAGTTAAAGGGATATAATTAGAATCTATTTGTGTATTTTTATGCGATTTTAAGAACAGAAAGAACAGGAGCAACAACAACAGCAAAATTAAAAAAAAAGAACAATCTTGCTTTTAGTTTGGTTCTCATTAAACAAAAAGTTAAGACTGGTTTTAATTCAAATATGTTGCAGGCGACAATTTTAAGTTGGTGGAATTTCAAAAATCTTTAACGTAAAGGGTAGGGACATTGTGGATAATGAAGAAATCACTTGAATCAAACAATTTCTTCATTTTCCCTATCGTTTTCAAAAAAAAAATATTTTTTTTTTTTTGTCAAAAAGCGTTACTTTGAGGGAATTGGCTAAATTGGTTTATTTTTTCTGGTGTAATGAAGGCTAAAGTTTGTTATGACAGGAAAGAATTCTTCAACATTAGTTTGCACACAGACTGGTTTGTCGCTTTGCCTTACTTTGAAATGTGACTTATTTTTTTGAGATCGCTAAAAGTATTTTTTAATCTGACGCTACCTTAACGTGACGTTCGCTTTTATTTAGTCCAATTCAGCACACATCTTAATTCCTAAGTTTGATAATTTTATCTTGCCTCAGATCGATCGTTCTTTGCAACTTCTGTCGATATAAATCTATGACTGTTTCTTATTTCAATAAACGCCTATTCCGTGACTAGCATGGTAACCAGATACTATATTGCAAAATCTTAGACCTGTCCAAATTCAGAAATTTTGCAAATGATAATTTATAGTTTATTTCATGGTTCTTTAAAAATGGTTCTTTAGCAGGGTAGAAACTATTTTGAAAAAAAAGAAATTACTTGCTGCAAGTATTTTTTTCTTTTTCCAAATGTTTTCTCAAGTATAAAAACATAATGACGTAAAAGCCAGGGAAATTTACATATCAAATGGATGTTAATAGATAAATATATAGAATAGGGAAATGGATCGTTTTTTGTATAAAACGACGATGTCTACCACGGACATCTTTTTCATAAACGTTATCCAGAGGGCTATGTCCAAAAAAGTATTTTGGTCCTGTTCTAACGATTTTTATTACATTTACATTTCAAATGATAGACATTGGTCTGCAGGTTCTCAGTCAAGAGCAATTTAAACTTTGTTTCATAAATAAGGTTTGATGATTCGTCGCGACTTGTTAATGACTTGGTTCATCTAAAATGTAAGGTTAAGGGGACTGAACACACTTTTCAACTTTAGAATATATACTCGGTCAAAATTTTGGTTTTCAAGAATTCAAAATTTACTACTTTTGAATTAAGAGGGAGAAAGTTTTGTATTCCCTATGATCCTAGTTTAAAGTTGTACCACCTTTAGTTTGTCATATTTCTGAATGCAGAAAAAAATCTATGCTACCGTTGTAACTGGCCAACCGAAAGCCCCACCCACTGTCTCCCTTGGGTCAGCCCATTGATTCCGACAAGAAATTCCGCTTCGATTTTGCACTACTTTGTTTAAATGCATAGCCAGTCGCATATAACAAAATAATTAAATTGTTGTTTGGCGTTCTAAACGACGAGTTAAGTCGCTAAACCAATAACAAAAACTTAACAAATATGGCGACCAATGTCGGAGTTCAAAGCTCAACTCCGGGCTGAATAAGTTTTTTGATTTGTCCGTGGATTCCTTGATTGACTTCCTCGATTGGTCAACTAGCTCAGTTCTAAGTAATATTTGGCCCAATTCGTCGTTGTCATTCTAAAACGTCGTAGCTACAGCTTACATCAAAGTGTAGTAACGACGTTTGAAAATGACAAGGACGATAAATAATACTGACATTGCTAATAGCATGCACATTTTTGACCTCTTAAAAAAGTCTTCTGTTTGACAGTTTAACCTTGCAGGGTAATAGCATGCACATTTTGGACTCATTTCCTCCTGTAAGGATCTCTTAAGTCTTCTGTTTGACAGTCCAACCTTGCAAAGTAATAGCGCGGACATTTTGGGCTCATTTTCTCCTGTTAGGGCATCCTAAGTCTTCTGTTTGTCAGTCCAACCACGCACGGTATTAGATGTCTGTGCCTATGTCGGATTTAAAGTAGCGTGACTGGTATTGGGGTTGAGCTCATAGTGGAGCCACTGCGACACCAGAAGACGAGACGGTGATGTATTGAGATGACTAAGAGCACGCTGGACTTTAACAAGGATGTTGTTTTTCATAAACGCCAGAACTAGAATACGGATAAGAACCATAACTGAAAGGACTATTTTATTTTGGCTATTAATGATGAAACACCTGTACCATTCGATGCAGGAATTGGCCCCCATAATTACCAAGAAAATGCATCTTGTTATCCGTCCATTTCACAAGGTAGGGAGAAATGACCCATATGATCAAAAATCGCACCAAACCCAAGCGCTCCGGCTCCATCAGTAAGGAAATGGAAATTACCTCTCACCAAACGCTGATCAAGAAGAACAGCTTTGTCATTGAAGTCGGTGAGCCTCAATGTCAAGCTTTTTTTCCCGTAGAAAGACTGGTATGATGATGTCCTTTTGAGTTAATGTCCTTTGTTGCTTTTACCTTTACATTTTTGTCAGGACAATATCTTCTTATCCACAAGTTCTAGCAACTTCAAACTTTACACACTTATAGATTACAATATGGAGAAGTGTCATGTACAAGAACCGTTACTCTGCCATGTCTATTTTTGAGTTATTGCCCTTTATTGTTTTAACCCTTACATTTTGTCCGGAACGTATTTTCTTAACCATAACCGCTAGCAACTTCAAACTATATACACTTATAGATCACAATGTAGGGAAGTGTCTTGAACAGGAACCGTTACTCTGCCACGCTCTTTTTTGACTAATTGCCTTTTTGATGTTTTTACGTTTATATTTTTCCGGAACATATCCCCTAAACCATAAGTGGTAGCAACTTCAAACTCAATACACTTAAAGATCACAATGTTGAGAAGTGTCATGTTCAAGAACTGCTACTCTGCCATGCCCACTTTTTGTTATTTTTCACCTTTATTGTGTTCTCAATCTTTATACGTCTAAATTTGGTTAAACCTTTCCTAAACGGCTAAAGATATTGGACTAGGCCAACTTTTTAGCCGCTGCAGATAAATTATATCAAATAAACAAACAAAGAACATTAAAGTCCGTCAAATTGAAGCAAAAAGAGTAAATGTTAATCATTAACATTTTCTTCTTTGCTCTCAATGTTGTCCTAATCTTACTCTAAGAGATGCCAAAACCAGGTTCTTCTGGAAAAGGAAAACTGTATAAGATACCTTTTAATCCGGTAAGGGACTCCTGTATTGCATCACAATACATCATGCACTTGTTATTGTTTAGTTACGATTAGTTTTGTCTCGTCATTTAGAACTGACGTCATCAAAAAAAAAAAAAAAAAAAAAAAAAAAAAAAATGATCTATTACGATGTTACTATTGAACCATTCCTTCTGTAACTTAATAAAAGTCCACGAAGTGAGCGATATAGGGCCATTATTTCCCTCTTGTTTACAACAAAGCACTTGCATTAATGACAAATACATCAAATCTAGATTTCGGCACCCGTACAAAGAAATAGGGTAATCATTTGGAATAGGATAAAATGTTATTGGTTTTCCACTGTTATAACACGCTCTGGTAGAACGTTTGCTAAGATCTTAAAGAGGATGAGACGCTATACGAGACACTGTTCTCTTACAGGATACATTAATTGTAAAGCAAGTTATTAATATTACATTCTCAAAACGAAACTAAACTAAAAACCGTGTCTTCTTGAGAACACTTGAAATGTTTACTCGATATAGTTTTTATGATTTTGTCGCATTTGTGGTACAGTGTGTATTTGTATGTTTAATTTTAAAATGGGATATATACTGCAGAAAAAGAATAATCCATATTTTTTTATATGATAATTGTTTTCTTAATCATAGCACAACACATGCATGTAATTTAACTTTTCAATGCCTAATGAGACCGTGATTTTGTTTTGACATTGATTTCCAGAGATTTTTTCAAAATATTTTTCTTTTAATCTTTACAGAATGCCATGTTAGCAATGAATAACAAAAACGTTTCTGCGTGTGTCCTCTTTGCAAGTGCACTTTGTCTGTTTCTGATAGTTGGTAAAAACTGGAATAAGCTTCACATATTAATAGGAGGTAGGTGATTCCTCTTTTACAATTATGATGTAAATAAATTTTTCTGCCTACTGCCTGTAAGAAAGATTGCTTTCGTCTACCTATATGTTAACCCATTCCCACACAGTGACGCTTTTAGACACCCCTCAAGAAAAACAATTTGGAAAACATTGTGTAAAATGAAGAAATTGCTTATAACAAGCAATTTCTTCATTTTACACAATGTTTTCTATCCAGAAAGATGAAAAAACTTAAATCATTTGTAAAATCTAAATTTTCGTCTGCAACTCCTTTCAGTTTGGACCAGTCTAAAATTTTGTTGTCTGGTAATGGGTTAAACCGTGTACATGTCTTTTCTTGTCAGCATGAAATCTCCTTACTTTTTTGAACGATTTCTGTGTAACTTTACACATTTGTTTAGTATCAACATTGGTTGCAAGAGAAGCTAGATTTATTTCAAATGCTCCAAAATAATTTTCGGAATTCTTAAATTACCCTACGTCGGCTTTTAATCTATATTTAGATTACGTGGAGACAGTTGGAATGATTACTGGAATAATTCACGTTGTGCGTATAACCGTTGAAATCACGCGTTCAGTTTGATTTCTCTCATTTCGCTATACGGTTTTCAATTCTGTATAGATCAATCCAAAACTGTCGTGAGAGTTAACATAAATATAGACACTTACTGTAGCTTTTCTCTAACCACTTAATGTGATATAATTCAGGACGTGGTTGTTCATGTCACTTCTGTTGGGTTGAGGTCATATGCAAATGAGGTCATGTTGTATCGTGATTTCTAAAAAAAACTGAATTTCCTAAATAACAAAAAAAGTTATTTTAGTATCGTCAAGACAACACCTGACTCATGTGTTGATATTAGATATTCGTTTGAGCGTTTTTTTGGACAATTTCTTGTCAAGGATTTAGAAACATCGATACCTCCCTTATAAGGAGAATCAGTTTTTTACTTGTATAATTTTGCATCCAAAAATTTATTCGAATTTAGCAGGTATATATCAACACATGGTTGACACGGGGGGATTGTCGGAACATATGCTAGCCATTACCTACCCTTTTCCTCAAGATTAGGTATTCGGGTCATATGGTATTTGTACCATACTTTTTAACGCGTATCACTATCAGGAATAATCGAAAGATAAATGTGAAAGTACATGTTTAACCAATGCTACTTCCGGTTGACAAGGTATGATTGTAATAACGCATAAAAACAAAAAATATAAAAATATTTCAATAAAATGATGTCATGGTTTTTATCTAAAGCATTTCATTTCATACTCGTTTCATTTTTTAAATATAAAATTGAGTGTATTTTGAATGTCTATGATATCCTGAACTGCGCAACTCATGAAGCACGACTCGTATCACGGCCGTGAAGCACGTGATTTCTTGTAGATACATGCACTCTCATACTTCTTTTGATTAAACAGAAAAAACGCGGAGAGTTAAACCCCATTAAAATGTTTTCCTTTCCTCGACAAATAACTAAAACGTGATCTTCGAAGACCAACTATATTTTTCAGCAATTGAAAATGCAAGCTTTTTTTTTCTAGAATTTAAGAAAGAATATTCTTCAGGCACAAGATGTTCAATAACCTTAAACTTAAGATTGGTTCTAAAATGATAATTTGAAATTTGCTCAAAATAGGAATGAAACTATATATTATTGAATGGAGAAAATACATGAAATTTGGTCAATATATTCTATAAGTAAACCCTTCTAGTCGTAACATCTTTATTTTCCTCATCTAAAGTCTAAATCATTTCAAATCACTTAAAAACTGCTTAATATGTTTTGATTGTGCATCAAATTCCAACAAACTTTATATTATTGTTTCTTATTCAGGGTGTATTTTGTGCTATTATCAAAATTGTCAATTTTCGTGAATAGATTAAGACATGGGAATTAGGTCTATCTCTAGATTATATTACAGAATCCAAAATCAATTATTCGCAAACCAACACTGTAGAATTTCAAGACAGATACAATAGTCAAACCCTGTCTTGCTGTACCCGGAATCTACCGATTTTGGCAGATACATAAGTGCAGTCTGATCTTGGTGAACACCTTCGCTTGTAATTTTCCTGCCAGAGTTGTTTATGAAATTGATTTTTTAAAGAAACAATGATTTTTGAAAAAGTTCTATCAGTGCTTTCAGCCCTTTGATTTTACAGCAATTCAGTAAAGTAATTCATTCAGCACGACAAGAGTTAAAGGTAGGTATCGATGTTTTTTTATGTCACAGATTTTAATTATTCTTATTTCCTCTCATAAACTATTTGAATACAATATGCCGCAAAGTAGTTTTGCAAAAATATGAGGTCGCTTATCAGAAAAAAGCTGGGTATTTCCCTTATAGCCTACGTAGGCTATATTAATCTATTTTTAGATTAGTCCGAGACAGTTACGAAGATTATAGGGCATTCACGTGGCGCGAATAACCGTTGGGACCTTGCATTTAGTTCAAATTACATCAAACCAACGTCATCGTTACGTCATCAGGAGTTATGTTCGCTAGCCGGTCTGTAAAGATCAGTCCTTTCATGCGACATAATATAGGACGTTGGCTGTTTCGCTAGTAAATTTGTTACCTTCATTTGACTTTGGTTCATATGCAAATGGGGTCATTCGATGCCGACAGCCGAATTCCGTGATATCTAAAAATAACCTGGAATTCCGCTGAAACTTTCCGATACAACCACAAAATGCCTATTTTGGTCTGTTAGATTACCACCAAGACAATATCTGGCCTTACGTAAAGTTTTAAATGTTCGTTTGAGTCTAGTTTTCGGCACTTGGTAATTTTTCTTATCTAGGTTCCAGAAACATCGATACCTCCCTCTAAGACACAAGAGGGCAAATGACCTTAAAGCGGTCACCTGAGGCGATTACTACAGAAGTTAAAAATACAAATACAACATGTAGACTAATTATGCCCATAAGTGACTAGTTATCAAATCTTGTTTAAGTAATCTCAAACACATATATTTACAAAGTTTCAAGGCATGTGAGCTGGGAAAGTAGCAAGTATATTGCATGGGAAATTTATTTAGATAAGACCATAGAACCCAGAGTTGAAATAAATTCAACTTGGTGGAATGAAGAAAATCGTTGCTTTGTAGAGTAAAAAAATTGTGGATAATGAATAAATTGCTTGTGACAAGCAATTTCTTCATTGTCCACAATGTTTTATCAAAGCTGGTTTATTGAAATGCTTAATAAGCGGGATTGAGTAGGAATGGGTTAAATAGCAGACTTTTGAAGGAGTTCTCTACAATTTGAATAAACTTAATTCGTGTGACAATACAAAATAGTGCGCATAGTGAAGATTCTAATACAGAACTACTTTTTATGGTGTAAACATTCGATGGATTTAGTGGTTAAGCCTCCAGTGCCTTTTTGCACCCATTTGAACTCTGAGAAGACCTCAAAATTTTGTTTGCTGGCTTAGGCTATCAACGCTGACGCTTTGCTAGCTAAATATGTTGCCTCTAGAGTGTAAACAAGATGTTGAGGGACGATAGACGACGGACACAACATGATCGCAAAAGTGCACCTTGAGCACGATTGTGCTCAGGTGAGCTAAAAACTGATTTAGTTTTTTTTTCACAGATTATCATATAGCGAAACTATAGTGTAATGGTGATTAACATCACACAAGAGTAAAATTGTACACAGAACAACACACTATTTTCTTTTCGATTTATTGTATTAACTAACAATTATGTTTTGGAATGAATGGATCTTATTTTACAATACATAGACTTGCGTAGACAGGCTGAAAATTGCGACACATATTCTAACCTTTTTATTTTTCAATTAGATAAAGAAGAAGCATTAGTTTTTGTTTCTATTGTTTCATCTGATTGTTTAATGACCGTTCCTGGACCCTAATACATTTGCTATCATTTAGATAATATTCTACGAAAAATAATTTCATAGGGTACTTTAGCTTGAATGTACAAGAAAAAATGTTTTTGGACCAACCCAGAATGACAATGTCGGATCCATTTAACAAAAACCAGTGAAAATTTATCATATGGTTCAAGACTTCCAGACCGATTTTTAGTATGTTCATGTTTTTCAAATTACAAATACAACAGAATGGTAAGAAACTCCCTCCTGACTTTTACACAGAAAGATAGAAATGTGGGAAATAAATGATGGTCTCAACGCTTGTATCCTTTCCGTATATTGCGAGCTTTGTAACTTGAAATGTGCGATTATATTATTATGTCATGGAGGAACATAAGATTGGTCAAAAGAAAACAAATATCTCGAAGGTTGTTTCATATCACAAGCCTTTTTAGGTTACCTGACCGAAGGCCATGGTGACCTATTGCGATCGTGTTTCGTCCGTTGTCATGTGCTTGCTTTTAGCATTTTCGACTTCTTCTAAAGAACTCTTAGCGGATTTTAACCAAACTTGTCAGGAATCAACCCCGTGGGAAGGCTTTGTATATTTGTAAACGTTGTAGAGTTATCTTCCCGGGTCCCCACTATGAGCCTAAAAAGGGGCGTCCAAGGGTAGATTCTTAAAAATCTTCTTATCACGAACCAGCTAATAGATCAATTTACATTTAGTGTTTAGAAGGTTAAGGACAAGGACTACAAAGTTTGTAAAAAAATATCTGTCAATGGCCGCTCTAGGAGGGGTGGGGCAAAGGTGGGGGATAAGCTTACATAGTGACAACTTTGAAAATCTTTTTGAATATTAAAGCCCCAGGGTCATAATTAATCCATCTCCGGACGTCACATTTTGACATAGGCCTGTAAAGTGAAAACTTTGAAAATTCTTCTTCTCCAAAACGGGAGAGCCTAAAACTTTGATATTCGGTATATAACATCAACTGGTAGACCTCTATCAAAGTTGTATATATTATGGCCCCAGGGTTATAAATAGTCCATCCCCGGACGTCACTTGTTTTACATAGGGCTTATATAGTGAGAACTTAAAAAATCTGCTTCTTCTTAAGAGGAGGGTTAAGGGCTTCGACATTAGGTATACAGTATCACCTGGTAGACCTCTATGAGGGCCAAAAGTAGCCCATTCCCGGACGTCACAGTTTTTAAATAGGCCTTTTAGTTAAAACTTTAAAGTCATATCTTCCCCCAAACAATCAACAAAATAAATAAGAAAACCATTGTCGAGGGTCAAAAGCATCAACGATTATGGCGATTGAAATATTTTTAGATGAAAATAAACTACGCGAGAAGGGCTATATTTCATGAAAGAAATAACCTTATTTTGAAATGTGTTTGTTAACATAAAACCATGACGTCAGTGGTGACATTTGTTTTTCGCTTGTCGTTCAAACAACTATCTCGGTCACGGAAATCGTCCGTATAGTTTAGTCATCAGCACCTGTGTATTTAAGAGTCAATTCCGAAGATTAGCGAACATTTCCACTGAATAATCGGATGCAGTCTTATCGATTAAAAATGTTATCGAAACGAGATAAATTGATAAGAAAAAATCAACTAGACATTGTCGCAAAGCACTAATATCCCCCAACAGTCCATACACAAGTGCTATCCGCAAAAGGGCCATAGCAAAAAATGAACTTTTTAGTTAAAGGGCCATCAATTCGTCAAGAATTAATGGACCATAACCAATATAGGATATGCACATGTCTGACTTATACCGAGTGTTTTTGTGAAATTTGAATCAAATCCGTCCAATGGTGCTGAGAAATTGAGCGGTCACGATTTTTCACCAAGGGCCATAACTCCGTCAAAAATCAATGGACCGTAACCAAATTAGGATATGCACATCTCTGATTGATACTGATTTTATCAGTAAAGTTTGAATCAAATCCGTCCAATGGTTGCCAAGAAATTGAGCGGGCACGAAAAAGCTACAGACAGACAGACGGACGGACGGACCGACCACCGGACCGACCGACCGACCGACAAGCTGTCTCCTTTATACCCCCCAAACAAAGTTTAAAGGGGTATAAAAACTCAAAATATTCGTTTCAGAGAACTACAATCATATCCTCATATATTGATATCAAGAAGGATTTTGTTTGATTTAGTTACCAAATAAACGATGGATTATTTTTCCTTCCTCGGAGGGAAATATGGCTGTAACAATCTTCTTCTTCCAAACAGAAAGGCATAGAGATTTAACATTTGGTATATAGCATCACCTTGTGGACACCTATCAAAATTGTATAAATTATGGCTCTAGGGTCATAATTATCACAGTCCCGTCACAGGGTTTGCATAGTGCTTATATAGAGACAATTTTAAAGATCTTCTTCCAAAGGGGAGGGCCAAAGGCTTCGATATTTTGTATACAGTATCATCTGGTTGTATAAATTATGGCCCCAGGATCAACATTAGCCCGTACCAAGACGTCATAAGTTAAACATAGGTATGTTTAGTAAAAACTTTTAAAAATCTTCTTCTCTCAAACAGAAAGACCTAGATTTGTGTGTGTGTGTGTGTGTGTGTTATCTACAACTTTATTCAATGAAGCAAAGCAATGTATATAAAGTATATCAAGTCAAAATCATACTTTTTTCCACGCGACACGAACCATGAAGTAGTTAAGTTTGTAGAACCTATTTGAACTGAATTACTTAGTTCATAACAAGTTCATTGCACAAAATTATACAACAACCAATATAGATCAATTACCACAGTACAAAATATGAAACAGCTCCAATTTTAAAAGAAAAGTTGTAGACAACAATTTACGGTTAGTGGAATTTTAACGAGACATTGTCGCAAAGCGGACTAATACCTCCCCCCCCCCCCCAACATCGCTTGTCCATATACAAGTGCTATCTGCAAAAGTGCCATAACAAAAATGGACTTTTTTTTTTTATAAAAGGGCCATCAATCCGTCAAAAATCAATGGACCATAACCAAAATAAGATATGCAAATGTCTGACTTATACCGAGTGTTTCTGTAAAATTTGAATCAAATCCATCCAATGGTTGCTGAGAAATCGAGCGGACACGATTTTTCACCAAAGGGAGATAACTCAACCAAAAATCAATTGACCGTATACAAAATGGAATGTGCACATTTCAGCTTGATACTATATATCAGTGAATTTTGAATCAAATCCGTTCAATGGTTGCCCAGAAATTGAGAGGACACGAAAAAGCTACAGACAGACGGACGGACGGACCGACCGACAAGCTGACTCCTATATACCCCATCCTAACACAGTTAAGGGGGGTTTAATGGTCTTTTGTCTTTTTTGGTGGAAATTTTGCGAAATGAATTTTTCCTACAATGTTTTCCATGCTCTTTTCAATAGCAATGTGAGAATGGGTTAAATTTAGTATTTTCAATAAAATAAAGTTTACCCTTGTCATGCTGAACCCGGAATATTCCTGTTTTTGTTGTTGTAGTTGTTTGCAGGATGTCTGGACAAAGATCAGGCTGTACACATGTGCAGCGTGATCCTTGTCTAGACCTCCTGTTTGTCCCTTTTAAGCCAGCATTGTTTGTACTATTGACTTTCTTTGATTCTTTTTTTGATCTCTTTTTCATTGATAACAATATAGTCTCAGTCTTTACATTAAACTAAAATAATCAACTTGTTGACATGACAGGGCGGAGGCTTAAGTGAATTATTGTTTTTAAGTTATGGTAAATGGGTTTTTTACTTGATATCATCGCAAATTTTCCTAAATGTCGTAATTCTATGAGTTTTTGTCGAGTCAACACATTACTATTTAAATGCTGGGCCGTCCATAGGTGGAACACAGCCTAGCAATTTCTTTTGAGCAACAGTTAGTTTTCTTTTGTGGCCCTTTGTCAAACTATGTCTAATATTGTTTATTCTTTTGATTTTGTAGTAAAGTTTTACATGCGTGAAAACACAAATTACTGATAAATCTTCTATTTGAAAGGAAAAATTATATTTAAATTTAAGGCTCGCCATGTTATTCATTGGTGAAGCTTCGCCCTGTTTTGTCAAAACATCAACATGTACAGTGTATATATATTTGTACTTCTAAATATTCTATAATTGTTAATGTTGGTAAGAGAGAAATTTATATTCAGACCCTTTACCCTTCGATCTGTTCGATCTAGTATTTACCCTCTCCCGCTTCGCACTATTCCAGACCTGATCAAACCCAAAAGCCCCACAGACGAAAAACCAGAGCGGATTTGATTTGAAAAAGAACCATTCAGTTGTGTTGATAAATGATATTGTGGAAAAGGAAGAAACTGTTTGTGACAAGCAATTTCTTCACAATGCTTTCTTGTTTATAATACCGTAAAAAAAGGGACTGAACAGGAAAGGGTTAAGCGTTTCTCAGGAGATTTCATAGAAAAATAAAAGAAATAATCATTACGATATTGACTTTGTAATGAACATTTACGTTTTCTTTCTTTACCCCTTTTTTAGTTTATACCGAGTTTATATAGCCATAAGCAAAGTTCTTAATTCTAAATGTCGTCAAAAGTAGCCAGTTTAAATATTGCATCCATAGCTTATAAACAACCCACAGACGATATTGGTAATGAGACAATGTATAAAAAGGGGGTCTTTTTATGATTTCATGAAAAAGCGACTATTTCTAAAAATACAAGGAAAGACCGTGACAATGATATACATGTAACAAAACAGAATGAAAAATCAAAGTGCTGTAAGCACTGTAATTGGTCGTCACTGAAAATTTGACAGATCGTTGCATTCCGACTTTAAAAATAGGGTAAAAACAAATAAATACTACTTTCACGACAAGGAGGTTCTATCCTGGTGAACCATATTTTCGTAAATTTTTATTAGAACTAATATTATTTTAACACGAACACAAGACCCTGATTCGAATTTTGCTAAAGTCCCGTGAAAATTTCACAGGAAAACAAATGTGTATAGTTGAGATCATTCATCAATGTCCTTTTTTCCAGATATCCCAAATTGTATAATACTCCTCTAATATAACGTAAGCTACAAAAGGTCACATCATTATTTCTAGGCAATGTGAGAAACTCAGAGTCGTCAGGGATCTTTTTTTCTATAGTTATGTTTTCAAAGGCAACATGGGTACCGAGAAATAATCAGCTTTTTATAAACTAGAATTTTAAAAATTCTTGTTCGTTATATATTTAGTAAAAATATTTTCCTTCTTAAGTATTCTTTAACCAATTCCGACACAATACCTTATTTTAACTTCTCTGTGATTATAAATTTTAGAAGACATTGATTGAAAAGAAGAAATTGCTTATAATAAGCAATTTCTTCTTACCAACCTTATTTTTCAACCTGTAGGTTGGTTACTGTTAAAAATACAATTACTTTTAATCGTCGTCTGCAATTTCTTTTAAATTAGTCCAGTGTATAATTTTCAAAAAATATGAAACGGTTAACCAAGTCTTTTAAGAATGTTATGAATAGATCACCCCTGCAAGCCTTAGCATAAAGTTAAAATAGAAAAATCATGGAAATATGATAACTTGCTGGCAGCAGGTTCATGAAATTCAAAACCCGCTCTTTTTTTTTTTTGGAGAGAAAAAAACTTACCAAATCCTTAGACGGTGCTGTATATAATCAAAGGAAAACAATTGATAATCTTCTTTGAACAAGACAGTTTGAAAGCATAATAATAAAATTTGCTTTCCAACAATACTTTCAGTAATTTGATTAACTTATGGCTGGAAAATAATTACGAGGCAGTTTCAACCATTTTGAAGATGCTTGTTTACACAATGATATAGTTAGTAAGACGCGTTCATCACTAATGGAAAGTCCCTGTAGCCTTTTTTTGATTATGTGACCGTCCTGTTTTCCTTTACTCCTTTTAATAATTATTAAGTTGTAAAATGCGATGATATTTTGCTGTGTTCCAGTCAGCATGTGTGAGGCAGTTTTGGTAAATTGCGGCGACACAATTTAGAATTTATGGTTACATAAATTGGTCTACGACCAATTAATAACTAAATGAAGGATGAAAAAATGAATAATAATCACACGAGCACCTTACAGAGGGAGCATCATATAAGTTTGCATGGCTTACTCAAATTTGTCTTTCTCCAAGGTTTCTAACCTATGACCAATTTTGAAGAGATGAGGGATCTGTATCTGACAGTTTTTGAATATTACATGATAGTGACATGTCGTTTATTAGTCTTCTTATAGATGGTTTTGAGTTTTTGATTTTACAAGTGAAAATGTAGCGTTTGAAGTTAAGAAATAGGATATTTATATCATCATTTGAAAGCCGAGTAGTAAATTTTCAATATTTAAGTTAAAATCTGGATGGGCAATAGATATTTTTTCTATAAAAAAAAACGAGTATTGGTGTTATATGGCCGCAATCAAAAAATAAATGAATAAGTGATTCTTCTGCTATCTCGCAGAAAGTGCATATTGAATTTTAATTTAATTTTCATTTTGAATAATAGATCATTTCTTGGAAATTTTCTATGGTTTATTCGCGTTTGTAGCCAATGTAAGTAGGTGTTTTTCGTTATATTATCAACATTACCATAAACATGTTTTTAGTTTATGTTCGATTGGGTACATATAACTGACCATTTATGTTGACTAGTAGGAGTGTCCGTGTTCGATTTAAGTGTATTGTAAACATATTTATTCGAACTGATCCTGTAAGTATTTTGTGAAAGTAGCAATAAACAGAAGAGTTGTGGATCGTTGATAGAATATTACATTCTGTATTTATATTTAATTTTGATAAAAAGGACTTTACTGCGCTTTTTAAGCTGTAGTTATTCAGATAATTGACATTCGTTATTGAGTTATCGATCCAAAAAAGATTATTTAGCCCTTTACTGATCATATCGCTGTAACATTTTTCCAAAGGTTAAAATTCTTTGTAAATAAATTAAACTATTACAAAGTCTATAGCATGTATTATCACTATTTATTATCATTTTCTTAAGCCTTTTAACTTTCATTGAGAGAATATAACATTTGATATCTATGGTTTTTAAACCTCCATCGCAATATTGCTTAATGCTTATACTTTGCTTGATTTTTGGTCTACCATTCCATATGATTTCAGTAAATAAATCGTTTAATTTTGTGATTAATTCATTTCGTTGTGATGGTAAACTGATAAATATATGCGTGAATATCGGAATCAAAAGCGCTTTTACAGCAGTTATTCTGCCAAGCAGAGTTAGTTTTCTTCTCTTCCAATAAAAAATTATTTTTCTTGAATTTTCTATTTTGATATCAAAACTGAGATTTTCCATTAAGTTTAGATCTACACTAAATAACTTAAAAGTATCACCCAAGATAGTTTCCCTCTAGTTTTTATAGATCTTGTGCTATATTTCATTGATCGTATTCAGATTAATTTGATTTTATCGAAGTTCATATTAAGACCTGATATTTCGGAAAAATGATTTAGTGTTTCTACAACTGTATGTAAAGATTCCTCCGATTCATCTAATAAAATGGGGTATCATCAGCAAATTGACACAGTCTAAATCATCTCCTCTTAATCTTATTCCAGTTATATTAGGGTTATTCTTTATTTCAATACTAAGGACTTCTGAGCAATGAATGAATAAATAAGATTTTATGAATCACCTTGTCTACAACCTCTTTTAAAAGTGAAAAATTCAGATAAGAATCCACCAAGTTGAACACATACTTCGGTAATATCCAAAAAAGTTTAATCCTTTTTTTGAACATATCTCCAAAGTTGAAAAAGGAGAGTGTTTTTTTTCTATAAAACTGAATGAAATCCCAGAATTTTATAATCCTCACAGTATTTATTGATATCATATAAAAGTCGTGTGTTTTCTCCAATATATCTATCTTTAAAGGGAGGTATGGATGTTTCTGAAACCTAGATAAGATAAATTACCAAGTGCCGAAAAATAGACTCAAACGAACATTTAATACTTTAAGTTAGGTCAGGTATTGACTTGGTGGTAATCTAATAGACCTAAAGTGGATTTTTATGGTTTCAGCTGAATTCCAGGTTATTTTTAGATATCACGAAATTCGGCTGTCGACATCGAATGACCTCGTTTGTATATGACCCAAAGTCAACTGAAGGTAACAAATTTACTAGCGAAACAGCCAACCTGTGTAATGTGTTCATGTGATTTGTTCTAATATATATGAAATATTGGTATTTTGGCGTTATGTGTGCTTGAATAATGCTTGATGGGGAGGAGTTATATGCAAAATGTAATATCCAAGGGCGGATACATTATCTTTACATACCGCACGCTAATAAAGTTCTATTTAATTTCTTCATTTGTTTATATGTGCGTTTTACGCTATCGTCTTATATTATATATCAATTATTATATTGTTTCATATCGTAAAAAGTATCTTGTCATAGCTTTCTGCCGCCGTCATAGCGCAGTCGGTAGCGCGCCAGACTCCTAATCTTCAATCATAGGGTCATGGGTTCGATCCCCGGCGGCGGCAAATATTCTTTCCGACAATTGTCTCTCACCAATGGGTGGATAATCGTAAACCTAAGTGGGATAGCAGCTGGAGGCTAGGAAAGGATGTAGTGGTAGTACTGGTGTGAGAAATACCAGGAATCCATTGTTAGGTGCTCCAGCCGCCGCGATATGACTGAAATACTGTTAAAAGCGGCGTTAAACCCCATTCAATCAATCAATCATAGCTTTCTTTATCATTCCATTTGTTTATAAATCGATATACTTATTGGTAATAGTAATTATGTAATGTAAGATAATTCTCAAAATATGATAAGCTCCATTTTATCACGTTAAATGGAACAATGGCACACGCCGTTAGATGAATGATACAAATTGCTATTTTTGTTGAATTTATTACATTTTAACACAGTTATCGATTATTTTCAGACTTAACTGAGAAGAGACAAGACGATAGCAGCATTCTTTCCCAAATATTCGTTCCAACTGAAAAACAATATAATGCAAAGGTATGCTAGGATTTGAAATTTGATTATAATTCTATAACAATATAAAATAGAGATCAAACTTCAAGATAAATTGTTTAAATTTTAATTCCCGACTAGTTTCGGTATAAAAAACCTTTTTCAAGGGACACCATTTTAAACAATAACAGATTATAATGACATCAACGTCACATGACGTCAACGGCAACAACGTCAAAAAATGGCAATGACTTTGGCGGAAAAATATTATAACATTACATTATATCAATACAACAGAGACAGGATCTCAAGAGATACAAAATTACAGGATAAATGCAATATTTAAGCAAAATATATTAAAAAGCCTGTAAAAACTGCATTGTTGAGATAGAAAATAATGCAATGTAATAAATATTAACTTTAAATCCCTTCAACCCCTCACCAAACAACCCAATTTCTGACTGGTCCAAAAAGAAAGAAATTGCAAACAACAACTCATATTAGAGAAAAAAATAATAAATAAAATGCCTATTTGGCAAAACATTGTGTGAAAAGAAAAAATAATTTGCCTTTTCCTCATTATCCACAATGTTCTCCAAAGTTTATATCTTGTAGTATGCAAACAATCAAGATTGTGTGGGAATGGGTTAAAGAAAGTATAAAATCCAATTTAAGGTACTATTAATCCATTATAATAAGACAACAACAAAAATATATACAGGCTGCATGTTCTGCAAAGGCTAATCAGGATTCATATCAGGATTATTGACCTGTGCTGATTCCATTTAACCTTTTCCTGTTTAATCCCCGGTCCTTACGTCCCTGTGATTTCATAATTAAGAAAACATTATGGAAAAAGAAGAAATTGCTTGTAACAAGCAATTTCTTCTTTTTCCACAACATTTTCTTACCAAGTAAATGGTTATTTTTCAAATAAAATCAACTCTAAATTTTCCTTTGGACAGGTCTAAATTTTGCAAAACAGGAAAGGGTTAAAAAAAAAAAAAAAAAAAAATGAAAATTGGATGCAATTTAAAACTAAATCATCCTATGCGGTAGGAAACTTTGAGGGAAAAGTAGAAAGCAATTGCTTCTCTTCCACAATGCCTCATGAAAAATAAAATCACAGTGACAAAAATTCAGGGTTTATACAGAAAAGGGTTAAAAAGGAAAAGTTTAGAATAAAATCTTAGAATTCATTCCCTCTGGAGCTTTGGTACCAAGAATATGCATCCATCTTGATTCCTTAAGAAGCCTTTTCCAATTATTTGAAATTTTTTCGATCGGCATGAAAGAAAAATCATGAATGCTGTGTCCTGGAGAATTGAAATGTTCAGAAACATTTGTTAAAACATCAGGAAAATGCATGATATCAAATTTGTGGCTATTCATACGATTGGCACATTTTTGATGAGTCTGACCAACATACTGAGCTTTACATTTCTTACATGTTATTAGGTAAATAACATCAGTAGAAGTGCAGTTAAGATTTTGATTGATTCTATATCTTTGTGATGTAGTGGTGCTCATAAAACTATCAGATTCTTGAATCGTAGAACAATGTGAACAACGGCGCCTTTCACATTTAGTTACTTGAAAAGAAATAGGAGAAGAGTTCAATTTGGAATGAACAAGTCTATCATAAATATTTGGTGGTCTTTTGTATGCTACAATTGGTTTAGACTTATATAATTGACGTACACTTTCGCTACCTGATATTTCAAGTAAGCCCCAGTACTGGTTTATTATTTTTCCAATGTTAGGAAGAGAAGGGTTATATGCACAAACAAAAGGAATAATATTTTGACTTTCACAAGAATTAGGTTTGAGAGCTTCTTCAAAAGTCAATGTGGACGCTTTTCGAATGGCCTCAGTCAATATATCAGTTGGGTAATTTCTCTTCTGAAAATAAGATTCAAGTCTTACTAGATCTTGTTTAAAACAAATGTCGTTGGAAGTGATACGGCGGTATCGTTTAGCTTGGCTAAAAGGGATACCTTTTTTACAAGATAGAGGATGACAAGAAGAGAATTCTACATACTGATGGACATTTGTATTTTTCTCATATACACTAGTTTGTAAAATCCCTTCAGTAGTTTTGTCGAGTTTAACATCCAAAAAAACACCATGTGTTTTAGAGTAGGTGTAGGTAAATTTAATGGTTTTATGAAAATTATTTAGTTTTTCAAGAAATCTTAATAGTTGCTCCTCGCTGTTATTCCAGATCATGATAATATCGTCTAGAAAACGTAACCATAAAAAAGGCTGTAATTCACATGTCTCAAGGAAATCTTTCTCAAGTTTTCCCATAAATAGAGATGCATAAGAAGGGGCCATACGTGTTCCCATAGCAGTTCCTAGTATTTGAAGATAGTTCTTTTCATTAAATTGGAAATGATTTTTTGTTAAAACTATTTCAATCAATTCAGAAATACAATTAATGGAATTCTCGGATTTGCAGTCCTGTTTTAGGAAATATTGGCATGCTTCAATACCATCTTGATGTGGTATGTTACTATATAAAGAACACACATCTAAAGTGACAATAAAGCTATCTTTTGGTAATTCTATAGTATTTTTAAACACTTCACTGACAAAACGATATATATTTTCTTATGTTTGCGTTCTACGTACATGTACTAAAACATATTTTGACGCCGCTTCTAACAATCGTTCAGTCATATCGCGGCGACTAATGGATTCCTGGTATACCTCGCTCCAGTACAACCATTACATCCTGTCCTAGCCTCCAGCTGCTATCCCACTTAGGTTTACGATTATCCATCCATTGGTGAGAGACAAATGTCGGAAAAAATATGTGCATTGCGAATTCAATATATACGGACATAACTAAAATTGGAGCCAAACAAGAAAAAAATAGTACAATGCTGTTGTCTTTAACACATGGTGAATTCTTACACAATTAATGACTTTTATCAAGCAATTTCTTCATCATCCACAATGTTTTCTATCCAAAACGGAAGAAAAAAAATATAATTCCATCAACCTGAAATTGTCGTCTGCAGTTTCATTTAACTTTATACCAGTCTAAAATTTTGCCGTGTTGGAATGGGTTAATACAATAGAAGAGGGAAAAGAAAAAAAATGGTATAGTTGTTTGTTTTGTTTATCCGGGAAGTTTAAGATATAATCCTGAAAATGAAATGAGCTAAAAAATACCGAGACAAGTATAAGGATTTAATCCGCGCATTAGTAGGCCTATACAGTCCACCGGAAGTATACAAGATTGGAAACTAAGAATTTTACTGAACAATTTTCGCTTATACTTTCTGACATAAACGATACATTTGAATTTTTTCGAAGTACACGTTCAAAATGTAACTTTCTATTTGTTTAATTAATATATTTGCTCTAAATTTTTGCTTACATTTTCTGACACAAACAATAAATTTGAATATTTTCGAAGTACATGTTCAAAATTTGACTTTCTATTCGTTTAATATGTTTGCTCTAAATTTTTGCTTACACTTTCTGAAACAAACGATAAATTTGAATTTTTTCGAAGTACATGTTCAGGATTTGACTTTCTATTTATTAATATGTTTGCTCTAAATTAGCATTTGTTCATCTTCAGATTTTCAAGGAAATAAAGATAAATAGATTCATATAGCTTGCTGTGTGCTTTTTTGTTAGCTCATTTCTGAATGCTATGAACAAGCAACTAAGTTTTCGGATTTTTTTCGACAAATAAATTTTTGAAAAATGATCTATTGACAAGTTAATAGAATAAATAGTTAATGTAAAAAAGAAGATATATTCATCAAAGTGCTGTAAGCACTGTAATTGGTAGTCACTAAGAAATTGGACATATCGTTGCATTCCGACTTTAGAATTAGGGTCAAACAACTTTAATTTCTATTACTTTCACAACACGTAGGTTCTATCCTAGTGAATGATATTTCCGTGAATGTTAATTGGAACTAATGTTATTTTACACGAACGTAAGACCTTGATGCAACATTGGTACCGACAAATAGGCAACTTTTTGTGAAAACTGAATTTTTAAAAATTCTCGATTGTTATATAGTCATGGCTAGATCATCCCTGCAAGCTTTTTTTTATAAAGTATAAAGCCATAACAGAAAAATTATGGAAATATGATAACTTAAGTTTAAGAGCAAATGCTGACAGCAGGTTCATGAAATTTCAAAACCTTCTTTTTTCTTGGCAGAAATTAACAAGTTCCTCAACAGCGCTTATTATAAACAAAGGAAAAAAACAATTGTTACTTTTATTTGGGCGAATTCTTTAAACACCTTGAAAGCATAATAATCAGATTTTCTCTCCAGAAGAACTTTCAGTATTTTGATTAACTTATGGCTGGAAAATAATTGAGTGGCAGTATCATCTTTGTTTACACCTCGATATGATTGAAAGAAAGGGTTGGTTAGACGCGTTCATCACTAGCGGAAAATCCTTGAAGCATGCATCTTTAAAGCGTGTGACCGTCCAGTTTTCCTTTACTGCTTTTGATAATTCTGAACTTGTAAAATGAAATGATTTTTTTCTGTTTTACCGTCAGAATATTCGTCCAGTTGGGCTAAAGGCAGTTTTGGTAAATTGCAGCGACACAATCTCGAGTTTATGGTTATATAAATTGGTCTACGACCAATTAAGAATTGACTTTTAACATTTGTGCCTTGTTTTGTGCTGAACGATGACTTACACACTCACAGTTTTAGTTTACCTGACAAAAAGGTCCAACTTCATAGTTCAAAATTGAGCTCTCACTCTTCGGATTAATAAACAAACCCGAACACTCAATCTTTTACAAGTTGTGTCTTTATGCTCTTCGCCCATGTCAATCAAAGTACTGAAAAGTATTGAAGCTAGTAAAGCATAGTTTTGTTCAATAATCTTCTTTGTTAAACGCTATCATGATAAGGAAACGAGGTTAAAATAACCAAGCAGTTAACCCATTCCCACACAATTTTTTTCATATTTCTTTCTACCTAAAGAGATAAATATTTTAGAATTTTCGAAAAATTGAAATCTTTGAAGATCGATGTGTTCAAGTGATCTTAAAAACAAACAAAAAAAAAAAAAAAAAAAAAAAAAACCCTAGAAAACTTGCATGCAAAATTCGCGATATTCCTTAAATACATAAGAACTACTTTTTGTAACATAGCCATTTAACGGATTTAGTCCGGTGGCAGTTTGCACTCGTTGAACTTTCAGACGACCTCAAAATTTTGTCTGTTAACTTAAGATATCAAAGCTGACGCTTTGCTAGCTGATAAAAGTAAGAAGACATGAAAACCTTTTATTAACAGGAAGGGATTGTTTACGACTGCCTTACGAAAGAGGTGCACTCAAAGGTGGCACCAGTTAATCACACTTGTATCTTCAAATCAACGGCTAACGTGGGAGAAGATCCAATGGCTAGAGCGAAGTCTTTTCGAGACATATTTGAAAAACAAACATGGGTGAAGCCTGCAGGTAAAACACCGTCACTCCAGAAATCATCTTCTGAATTCAGATCTTCAGGGTGGGGCTCAACATTGGTGGAAACAAAGGTAAGTTGGTTTTCGACTAAAGGTACTTTTCAAACTTTTGTAGCGGAATTTTCAGGTTTATCATTTGCTTTTAGCGTACTCGGGTAATCTTTCATTTATTTGGAGATTTGGGATATTCAAACATAATTAGACTCTTAGAAACGGTGAGTACTCTATACTTCTACAACATTCTCTTTATTTCCAGTTTACAACACCACTTCTTAATGCCATCGTAGATCGACTTAAATTGGTGCTAGGGAAGCCAGTCATAAGTATTGTCGACGTACCTTGTGGCGATTTCTATTGGATGCGACATTTCGTTGGCAATAGAACAGACGTTCAATACACAGGGATTGACATTGTTCCTGCTTTGATACAGAGACACCGGATTCACTACGAAAATATGACTAACGCGAGGTTTGAACATCGTGACATCGTAACAGACGGTTTGCACCAATCGTATGACGTCATTTTTTGTCGGGAACTTCTTCAACATTTAAAAAACGCTGACGTTTTGAAAGTCTTGGAACATTTTTCGAAGAGTGGCAGTAAACTTTTGGTAGCAACAAATCATATATGGAATAAAAGTGCTACTGAGGTAAGCGTCAGTAGAGGTCGTTATCGTGAACTGAACCTCATGCTTCCGCCAGTTAATTTGATTCCGCCAATCTGTTCAACGAGAGATGGAGCATCGCAGATATTCAGAGAATTGGCAATATGGACACTTCCATTAAAGCAAAGGAAGTGAAATTCACGTTACGGTTAATTTTCTATTTCCGTTCAATTTCGTAAATTCTCTTTTGCTTCTCTTTCAAATTATATTCTAAATTATTAATCCAACCATGAAGGATCTGTTTTTAGCTAGCAAAGCGTCAGCTTGATAGCTTAAAGTAACAGACAAAATTTTGAGGTCGTCTCAAAGTTCAATGAGTGCAAACTGCCACTGGAGGCTTAACCACTTAAAACGTTAAAAGCCTTCGCCATAAAAAGTAATTCTTATGTATTTCAGGAATGTTGCAATATGACTCTGATCAGAGTCTTAAAAAAATTTAAAAAAAAAATGCAGGCGACAACTTCAAAATTGTTGAAAATCCTAAAATATGTATCTCTCTGGGTAGAAAACAATGTGGAAAAAGAAGAAATTGGTTGTCACAAGCAATTTCTTCATTTTCCACTATGTTTTCAACAACTATTTTCTTAATGGGCGTTTGTGTGGGAATAGGTTAACTCATAGGTTACTTTAACCACATTTCTTTATCATGATAACGTTTGAGAAATATGATTGCTCAAGAAAACAATGCTTTGCTAGCTTACAGTACTTTCCAGTACTTTGATTTAAATCTGTAAACATTGACAGCATACAATTCTTTGAATGAAATGTTGGTTGTCTTGTAAGATTAACTAAAACATACAGGATGATTATTATATTGTACCAGATAATAAAATAAATAGCAACTACGTCATGTGAGTGATTGGCCATTTCAATGAGTCGAAAAGGTAAATGGTCAATCAAATAACCAGTCGACCAATGAACTCATTCATTGAGACCAGACATGAATTTTGATCTCAAACATTGGCCGTCATTTTCGTTCACCTTTTTGTTGGTTTGGCGACTTAAACGTCATAACTACAACTTATTCCAGCTTTTTTTACGACGTTCAGGTCGCCAATCAACTATGCTAAATTTTTTGTTACATGCTAGCTATAATGTAATTTTTCAAAATTACGCCGCTTAAAATCGAGATGGGAATTTCTGTCGGAGTCAGTGGGTGGGGTTTATTTAGTAAGTGGGCGGGGCCCCATACATGTATTATGTAACTAAAAACCCTTTTAACTTTTGTTGAAGCAGGATTTCACCACTTCCTCGAAGAGTTTCATTACTACAGCATCCAGATATTTAAGTACACGTGATTAACAGGACCATCTATGAGGACCCGGATTCAATCCTCGGCCTCGGCGAATATCCTTTCCTATATATATTTCTCCCGTCTATTTGGGGGGGGGGGGTAATAGCAAACCTAAGTTAGATGAGCTGCTGGAGGATCGCAAAGGATGGCTTGAGAAATACTATGAATTGATGATCATGTGCTTTAGCCGCCGAGATATGACTGAAATTCTTTCAATGGTGGCGTAAAACCATTTTCGAACAAATCAAACATCCACCAAACATATATACAAACGAAAGTGCTTCGTTTCATATCAAACTTTGACCGCAAACACCATAAGAACGAATGGGTCCACTTTTATAAGACAGATTTTGTTGTTGTATAGATATGTATGTTATATAAAACAGTTTCCGGTCTTTTTCAAAAACACTGAAAGGAATTGAGCTGGTTTTTGGTATGGGGTCCGCATTAATGAGTTACAGAACAAGTACGAGTTTCGTTCCGGTCCATTGATTTTTGCGGAAGATTCGGATGCTGGAGTAAGGGAATTACCGTGAAATTACAGTTTTCTGGACCTTTTTTTTCTAAACGCTGGCAGGTATTGAGCAGATTATTATAGAACACGTTTGAGTTTTGTTCTTGTCCATTGATATTTAGGATGATACGGATGCAGCACTTTGAAAATGACAGGGACAATACAGTTTGCTAGACTTTTTTAAAAACAATTTCTTCATTGTTCACAATGTTTTCTTCCCTAAAAAGATATATCTTGAAATTCCATGAACTAAAAGTGTCTTTTGCAACTTCTTTGAATTTGGACAAGTCTGAAACCTTGTCGTCTGGTAATGGGTAAAAATCCTAAAAATAAAGGTTAAGGAATAATTACTATGGGAAACAAACATATTACTAGCGCTCAACAATTCATTTCATTCCACCAAGGTTTCCATCATAATAAATGCTTAATTCTGAAATTGGCTTCATACTTGAAACGTCATGTACAACTTCTTTCTTTTATCATCGCACTCTTTATTTATAAGTGATTATTTTATAAACAACAAAAAAGATGTTTCTATGAAAAAGAATTGCACCTAAAGTAAGATACCATAGTAAAACTTTGAAGGAGCGCCTTTAACACCAAAAATAAATTTCTCTACCGATATATATAAAGCCGATGGGGGACTTGGTATTGCTATACAATCCTTGAAAATGCTTGTTTAGAATTATTTTGTAATGAAAGCTCAACTATAGCTAATTGCTAAATGCTTGTAGATCTTTCAATTATGGTTATTTGATATATAACAACTGACGTCCTTTTATTAGAACTGTTGGTATGAGCGGAAAAATACTTCAGTAATAACAACATGAGATTTTGTAAAACAAAACCACCTTCTTCCGTATTTATGTATTATTTGTAAATTTTACCGGTTTTCAAATTGTATAAAACTTTGCAAACACTGAGAGGACATGTAGGGCATACTTTCCTAACAATTTCATAAGTTCTCAAAGACTAAAAGTCATATAGTTTTTTTGCTGTTGTTTGAAGTTTGTGTTCTGATAATTTTATCGTCAATTCCAGCCATGCTATTCTGAATCAATGTTTCAAGAAAAATTTGGACAAACACAAATCTAATTAAAGGAATCTATAAGAAGTGCTTTAATTATTTAAATATTAATTCAAGAACAATGAGTACAGCTAGCACTGTAAGAATAAAAGTAACATGACAGGTATGAGCCTAACCCCAAGAGTCACTCAATGTGCCTCCTGAGTCCTAAATGGCTATAAGAAGTGCTTTAAGTATTTCAATGTTGAATTAAGAACAATGAGTACAGCTTGTACTATAAGAATGAAAGTAACATGGCAGGTATGAGCCTAACCCCAAGAGTCACTCAATGTGCCTCCTGAGTCCTAAATGGCTATAAGAAGTGCTTTAAGTATTTCAATGTTAAATTAAGAACAATGAGTACAGCTAGTACTATAAGAATAAAAGTAACATGACAGGTATGAGCCTAACCCCAAGAGTCACTCAATGTGCCTCCTGAGTCCTAAATGGCTATAAGAAATGTTTTAAGTATTTCAATGTTAAACTAAGAACAATGAGTACAGCTAGTACTATAAGAATGAAAGTAACATGGCAGGTATCACCCTAACCCCGAGAGTCCCTCAATGTGCCTTCTGAGTCCTAATTGGCTATAAAAAGTGTTTTAAGTATTTCAATATTAATTTAAGAACAATGAGTACAGCAAGTACTATAAGAATAAAAGTAACATGACAGGTATAAGCCTTAGCCCAAGAGCTCTCTCAATGTGCCTCCTGAGTCCTAAATGGCTATAAGGAGTGCTTTAAGTTTTTCAATATTAATTTAAGAACAATGAGTACAGCGGGTTCTATATAATAAAATAAAATGACAGGTATAAGCCTTAGCCCAAGAGTCACTCAATGTGCCTCCTGAGTCCTAAATGGCTATAAGAAGTCTTTTAGGTATTTCAATATTAATTTAAGATCAATGAGTACAGCTTGTACTAAAAAAATTAAAGTAACATGACAGGTATGACCCTAACCCCAAGAGTCCCTCAATGTGCCTCCTGAGTCCCAAATGGCTATAAGAAGTGTTTTAATTATTTCAATTTATATTTACGAACAATGAGTACAGCTAGTAATATAAAAATAAAAGTAACATGACAGGTATGACCCTAACCCTAAGAATCCCTCAATGTGCCTCCTGAGTCCTAAATGGCTTCCATGGAACAGATAATTATTTTTCAAGTTCATACTTTAAAGGTTTTTAAATGCGAAGTAACAACAACAACACAAAAACACACCAGGACACTTTAAATTCTCCTGTCCCTTGGATGATGAACACTTTGGACCTTAAGGACGGCAATGTTTGTGACTATGGAATCTGAATCGTGTTAATAAACTAAGTACTGAAAGTAATTCAAGCTAGCCAAGTATGGTTTGGTTAATAAATTCTTTGTCAAATATTAACATGAAGTGCTTATGGTGAGGTATTTCGATCAACATCTGTCCGGCGCCCGTCTTGTTTCCACAATTTTAAAATGCCATCTCCTCCTAAACCACTGAGCCAATTTCAATCAAATTTGGCAGAAATGTTCTTTAGGTGGTGCCTTTTGAAATTTGCAAAATAATTAAATTCTGTTATATATTTTTTTTTTTTTTTTTAAATCACGCCTCCTGCGATAATATTGATATTTTGCACGAAGCATCAATGCATTGGCCTCTTTCTTAATTTATAAAATGCATACCTCAAGGGTGATTGGGCCTATATAGAAATAAAGGAGGCAACTCCTATTAAACTATGGGGGACAATTATATCTTACATCAATTTTTCATTTATCAAATATAGATTTTGAAAATCAACATTTTTAGCCTGAGATTGCGTAAGCAATCTGAGGCTAAAGTTACAATGCTAAAAATTCAAATCCATGCAGAGTTCAACTTGTTAATGTGAAAACATAATGTAAAAACATCTACCGCAATCAATGTGATCTTCTGTCGCATGAAAAGTAGATCGGATCTGACCATAAATTAATACGCCCGATTGAGGCGAGAAGGACGAAGGCGAGATATGACTCATAGAAAGCTTTCGGCTTGGTGTACAGTACTTTCGTGTGAGTGTTCTGAATTTGGCAAAAATATCAAAACTTGACGAGTGAATCGAAAGAAAGAAAGGAGATATATAATATATTGGAAATTATTGAACATATATAATCATAACATTTTGTTAAGAAAAAATAAGGTGTTTGTTTCATACCAAAATAATATTACTTATTCTAGAGTAACAATGTTAAAACGGTCCGGTTAGACGAAGTTGCTGTATAAAGCTGATAAGCGAAGCTGACTTGGAATGTTTTGTTTAACAAATTAATCGGTCACTCATAGGATCATATTCGCACTGTCTAAAAACAGTTTGGTCGTGCTCGGACTTGGTGTCTGTATATTTTTACCTCCTAATTCTACCGAAAGGATGCAACGTCTAGATAACGCTTTTGAGAGGTGTACATAATCATGTTAACCTGGTAAACGACCGCCAGCCCTCTCTCGCTCTCTTTATCTGGAGATTATAAAGCGCATTTTTACAAAACGAAATTGGTCTGTGTCGTAGAATACTCACATCGCACGCATGAGCCTCCTAGTTCGAACCTGGCTACACGCTCCATTCCCCCTTCTCTCTCACTCTCTAGCTCTCTCTCGCTAGCTCCACTGGCTGAAACCCAACGAGCTTTTGTCATGATGTGATTTCCGTCGTCCGTTCGTCAACTTTTACTTTAAAAATCTGAACATAATTCAACCAAACTCAACCAAAATTCACAGGAAGGATCCTTTGGTGACCTTTATCAGATCCCTTCAAAGCATTTTGATCGGGTGAAAAATATGTAACGATATATACATGTAAATATATCGTTACAATACCTCAACGGGATGAAAATTATTGCGGGCAGGTTGTGTCCCCTAGCGCACAAATTGGCAGATCTGCGCATAATCGACAGTAGATTTGGTAAAAAAGTGGCACCTCCGATAATTCGACCATCAAACTTTTTCTGCCAAGAATATATATCTCCTGTATACATATCTCAGGCTTTCAGCGCTTTCAGCGCTTTGATTTATGATTGTAGTAAATGGCAGGTAAAATGAAGTTTTTTCTGTAATTTGCAGTTGTTTTTAAGTTGGAATGCGGAGCAATTCCAACTTAGATTTAACAAAACCGCAAAATGAACACAAGACAATTTCATTTCGGGTTACTTGATAACACATATCACGTGATCTCTTAGATATGAATTCACCTCGGGTTACCTCAACTTGACACGGACAATCAGTTAGTTGTAGCCGAAGACAATAATATGGCACATATAAAGGATGATATAAAATTCGCTAATAGGCTTCTAAACATGCTTAAGTTTTCTTTAAATTATTGAAAAATAAGGTAATAATCAGCGCAGTAATTTGTTTTTTGTGATTCGCCGTCCCGTGTTTGGTAATCACGTGATCTCAAGTGACATGTGGTAGTCATGTGACCATAGAAAGGCAATGTTTACAAATATGGCAACAGATTTGAGATATAACCTTTGGTTCATGTGCAAAGTTTCAAAGGAAAGGCTTTGGGTGTTAGAAATATAAACCATTTCACATCACGAGCAATGAAAAGTTTACCAGTAAAAGGGACAAAATGTTATAAGATAATGTTTCCAAAAGAGTTGACCCTTAAAACTCAAGTGAAAATTTTCGAAGCAAAATCTTGAGTTTTAACTAAGATATGATGAGCATTTTAGTCTTAAATCTTAAGGTTAATATATTTATAAATAATTTATCATTATCAATTTTAATTCTTAAGTATAATATCTCTTTTCCTGCAATGGTTACAACAATATAATATCCTTTAAACGAATACTCTTTGGCACTTTTTAATTGTCATTTTCAAATTCTTCCAATTAAGACTGGTTTGAAAATTGTCGTCTGATAACTTACCACAAATTCGCATGATAATAACAAGCGATGATATTCCTTTGATAAGTGAAATGGTGAAACAGTTCCTCCACGTTAATAACGTGCATAATGACGCCATATCTGTTGCCTGAAAGGACAAGGTAAATGATAAAATAATTACGAATCTAGGTATACATAGGGCATATTAAAACAGTGTCTTTTTCTATTTGTTTTTATCATGGTCGAGAATCGTGTGTAGATACCTTCGGTCTCATCCAATAAAAAAAATACCTACACACGACCCCAGAACACCATAACAACAAATAGAAAAACACACTGTTGTAATATTCCTTTTATTATATACCTTTAAGGACATGTCATTAAGAAAATTCTCTTAAATGTTTAAGAAATAACCTACTTTCTGACAAAACCGAACGTTTAATACATTAAAAAGTAGTCTGTGTTTAACGGTACTCGACGAATACGGTTTTTTGGTACACGCCGCATATTGATTTTTTTCTGTCGAGTTGTATTAGATAGCCAGATTTTAGTCCATATCTTTTATAGGTATATAATAAAGAATTATTCATCGCGTCAATCAAAGAGTCAATAAAATGTTCTTATTCGATTAGGTTTCTTTACTTTTTAACCCTCCCCTGTTCAATCTATGTTTTTTCCGTCCCTGTGTTTTTTTTTAAACTTGAGAAAAAAATGTCGAAAAGGAAGAAATTGCTTCTTTGTCCGCATTTTTCTATCCTACAGAATGATTACTTTTAAAATAAATTGATTTTGAATAATCGTCTGCAGAACCTTTGGATTTAGACAGGTCTAAAATTTTGAAAGAAAGGAAAGGGTTAAACTTTACAGAATTTATGAAACAATGTGAGCAAAACGTACCTTCGTCCCGCTATGTCATTCGGTCATCGTCAACGTTACCGGGTGACATTGTCGCTTCCTCAGCTGGTAAACGTTTAAAACACATTTCTTGTGTCTCATGCGCTCAGCTATACACGTTTAAACGCATATCTAGAGGCTCATGTGCTCAGCTGTAAACGTTTAAACGCATTTCTTGCGGCCCATGGGCTCAGCTGTAAACGTTTAAACGCATTTCTTATGGCTCATGCGCTAAGCTGTAAACGTTTAAACGCATTTCTTGTGGCTCAATCGCTCAACTGTAAACGTTTAACGCATTTCTTGCGGCTCATGCGCTCAGCTGTAAACGTTTAAAACGTATTTCTTGTGGCCCATGCGCTCAGCTGTAAACGTTTTAAACGTACTTCTTGTGGCTCATGCGCTCAGCTGTTACCGTTCAAAAACATTTCTTGTGGCTCATGCGCCCAGCTGTAAACGTTTAAAAAGCATTTCTTGTGGCTCATGTGCTCTGCTTTAAACGTTTTAACACATTTCTTGTGGCTCATGCGCTCAGCTGTAAACGTTTAAACACGTTTCTTGTGGCTCATGTGCTCAGCTTTAAACGTTTAAACACATTTCTTGTGGCTCATGCGCTCAGCTGTAAACGTTTAGAAAGCATTTCTTGTGGCTCATGAGCTCAGCTTTAAACGTTAAAACGCATTTCTTGTGGCTCATGCGCTTAGCTGTAAACGTTGAAACGCATTTCTTGCGGCTCATGCGCTCAGCTGTAAACATTTTAACCATTTCCCGTTTGGCAATATTTTAGACTTGTCCAAAATCGACAATTTAAAAATGATTTGATTGATTTTTTTTATTCAGTAGAGTTTAAAATAATGTGGAAAGAGAAATAATGGCTTGTTTCAAGCAATTTCTTCTTTTTCCACAACGATTTCTCACGTATTAAAACGAGGGGACGTAAAAACCAGGGATTTTACAGGAAAGGGTTAAAGTGCTACATTCTCATATTTTACTAATGCGGGAATTACAGAGGGGAAAATTCAACTTTCTAAGTATACATTAACAATGCCTACTGTTAGAGACACATAACGAAACCGACCTTGCATTCAGAATGACAAAGCGGCCGATCTTTTAAAGTCTGTATTCGACAGAGACGCACGTGAAAAAAACGGGTACCATTTTTAGCTCGGCTGTTTTCGGAGAAAACCCGAGGTATGGCGATAGCCTTCGTGTTGTCGTCATAGTCGTTGTTGTTGTCGCCGTCGTCGTCGTGCGAAAACTTTAACATCTCTGGTTCTACTAAAGGCATTCACTTGAAACTTGGCACTCTTGTTCACTGTCAAAAGAGCAACCTATACTATCAAGGGGAGCGTTAGCAGCTGAGCGTTAACACCCGTAGGCTGTGCTCTTGTTTAAACGTTTGCGAGTTTTTTTTGTTTTTGTTTTTTTTGCTTGCGGGGCTAAATGTCTCTGATGAGATTGACCGTCAAAGTCAAGGACACCTTCCATATAAATGATATAGAACTGCCTCCACTCTCCATATAATTAACCCTTTCCTATTTTTCAAAATTTTAAAACTGCCCAAAATCAAAAGTTTTGCAGACGACAATACAAAAGTGATATTAACTGAAAAATAATCATTCGGTAGGGCTGGAAAAATTGTGGAAAAAGAAGAAATTGCTTGTTACAAGCAATCTCTTCTTTTTCCACAATGTTTTCTTTAAGTATTAAAACAAGGGGACGAAAAATTTAGCAGGAAAGTTTCACGAAAAAATATAATATAAAATATGAAAATAAGATAACGCGTTATTGATCTATTTTCCCTTTTTTTGCGTGTGAAAAACTTTCTTAATATTTTTTATGGTCCTTTTTTGTCATGAGACCAGAAATTAACTTAATAATCATTTAGAAATTTCCACGAAAAAAATGGCGGATGTCTCGTTAATGTTCACAAACAAACACCTACACACACAGACACACACACACACAAAATGCCATTGTGTCAAGATACCAGATAATTAAGTTAACTCGAATGTTGTCGAGTTAGTGCTCTAGAACCGACAACACTTCCAAGAAGATTTCCAAAAAAAAAAAAAAAAGAAAAAAAGATATGACGGATGTCATGTTATTTTTAGGTATTTTGATTTTTTTTATGAAATATTACAATCAAGGTAATAACATGACATCCGTCATTTTGTCGTTATACTTCATCCAGTAAGTGAGTACTAACAGGACAGAATCTACGTAAACTTTATTACCCGATATTAATTATATCATATTTTTGTAAAGAGAGCATCTTTTCCTTATTAGATAAAATACAGTACGAGATATTGCAAACGACCCTCCGTGGTATTTCAGATCCCATTCTATTTATCAATTTCCAACTACTTTAACATAAAAAGCATATAATTACTTACTTGATTTTGTCTCGTTTTATAACAATACCGCAGTCGTTTAATGTATATATGTTAACTTATTTTGATTCGGGCATTTTAACCTTTTTTTTGTAAAAAGTATTCGTTTTAAACCTAGTTAACATTAACGCTACGTGTCTGCCAACCACCTGTTCTTCCTTCCACCTACAAACTATTTTTTTTTATCTGACAACGACCGTAGAAGTTCGATCAGAGCGTTTGCAGCGTTTTTAAGCCTTGTCGTGCTATATAAATTACTTTACTAAATTGCTGTAAAATCAAAGGACTGAAAGCACTGATAGAACTTGTTATTCAAAAATCAATGTTTCTTTTAGAAAAATTAATTTCATAAAAAGCTATGGCAGGAAAAGTACAAGCAGGAGGTAAAGACCAAGATCAGACTGCACTTATGTGCAGGCTGATCTTGGTCTACATCTCCTGCCAAAACCGGAATATTCCGGGTTCAGCATGACCAGGGTTAATTGGGGAGTCACTGACACCTTCTCCATGAAATTTTTGGGGTCAAAACTGATTTAGAAGGGGATCAAAACTGATTTAGAAGGGGGTCAAAACTGATTTAGAAGGGGATCAAAACTGATTTTGAATGGGGTCAAAACTGATTTAGAATTGGGTCAAAACTGATTTTGAAGGGGGGTCAAAACTGATTTCAAAATAATCAAAAGTGCGAATCATGAGTATTAATGTCAAGGCTTAACCCATTCCCACACAAAAAAGATTTAGATTGGTCCAAATTTAAAGAAGTTGCAGAAAATAATTTCAAGTTGATGGAATTTTTAAATTTTTTCGTCTGTTGGGGCAGAGAACATTGTGGCTAATGAAGAAAATGCTTGTTACAAGCAATTTCTTCAGTTTCCATAATGTTTTTCCAAAGATCTTTTTGATGGGTGTAAAAAGGTGGGATTGTGTGGGAATTGGTTAAGTGCCGGCATATATTTTCTTATTTAAGTTGATTTACCTTTATAGATTTCTTATAAAGATATGAAGTTCGCAGACAAAATTTTGAGGTGATCTCAAAGTTCAACGAGTGCAAACTGCAACTTGAGGCTTAACCACTAAATCCATTGAATGCCTCCACCATAAAAAGTAGTTCTGGTGTATTTTAAGAAATAACAAACTCTATTCAAATTGTAGAGAACTCTTTCAAAAGCATGCTGTCTAACCCATTCCCCTCAGTTCCGCTTTTTAAGCATCTCAAGAAAAGTGCTTTGGAAAACATTGTTGACATTGAAGAAATTGCTTGTAACAAGCAATTTATTCAATGTCCACAACTTTTTCTACCAAATACCACCATCTTGAACTTGTCGTCTGCAACTTCTTTCAATCTAAACTAGTCTAAGATTTTGTTATGTTGTAATGTGTTAACTCCTGGGTTACTTTAACCCTGTTTATTTATCACGACCTTTGAAAAAGGTGGATTACTTTAGAAAAACCATGCTTTACTAGCTTACAGCACTTTCAGTACTTTGATTATTACATATCATAAAATACATTATCAAAAAATTGGGAAATAAAAATACTCTGTTTTGACCTCTAGAAATTTCTCCTAATGGGGTCAACATGAACCCCTTTGAAAAAAGTTTCAAGGGATCAAAATAGGATATTTCCAGATTTTTGAGGGTCAAAACCCTGGATTACGAGTCAAGCTCGAGCCCAGATGAATCTTTATCTTCCTCTGTCTTCGAAATAGACACACCGGGACCTTTAAATTGACAGTCCGACGCGCTACCAACTGCGCTATGACGGCGGCACAGTTGTTATTCTGTATGCATATCTTTGATTGACTGATTGTTTCGTATTGCAAGTTCGGAATCTCAAGTTAGGAAAATAATGTCAAACTATTCCACTCAATCACGCTTTTCGACACATCCAAGAAATCAAGTTTTAGAAAAAACTTTGGAAAATGAAGAAATTGCTTTTTACTCAAAAAAGGCAAAGATTTTTTTGGGGATTTCAACAACCAAAAAATTGTCGTCTGCATCATCTTTGAAGATGAACTAAACTAAATGGTATTGGGTTAAATCTTATCATAGTCTTCACTCTGCATTTTGAATATAGCAATTGACTGAAATAACGTTGGGTTTCTATCCTATCCTCGTAACTGCAGCTTATTCCAAGCTGTAGTTGCGAGGTTTGAGCATTTCACCGTCGATACAAGACAGTTGCTTGAATATGCCCGTACTGACACCCGTCATACTATCAAAAAAGGCCTTTTGTCATACATGTACTAGCAGAGCTTTAACCCATTCCACAAGATAAATTTTAGACTAGTCCAAATTCAGGGAAGACGCAGATGACAATTTAAATTTGATTAGATATTAGAATTATTTTTCTTCAAGGGCAGAAAACATTGTGGATAATGAAGAAATTGCTTGTAACAAGAGATTTCTTCATTTTCCACAATGTTTTCCAAATATTCTATATTGAGGGGGCGTGAAAAGGCTGGGTTATGTGAGAATGGGTTAAAGTTGCAGAATATGTCAAGAGTGCTTGGGTGGGTTTATTCGAATTACACCTTTTATCAGGGATATGGGGGCACCCTTAAAGGGTATCAAAAGATAAAAATCTTGACGCCAAGGTTAAAAAAGCGGAAGAAATTAAACATTTATAAAACATTAGTTTTATTTCATCTACTATGTAAATCTGATTGCATTCGATAAAAAAATGAATATTTGTTTTAGCCTTTCCCCCTTTACTGTCTAATCAATTTTTTACGACCTTAAAAAGATGTATTTAGAAGCAAATGGTAGGGAAAGGAGAATTTGATTTTCACAAACGATTCGTCTTTTTTTCCCCAATGCTTTCAAGACTTTTGATACAGATTATTAGATTTCCACATACATGATACATCATCTGCGATTTCTCAAAGAGTTTAACGTTTTCCAAAGATACTTCGTTTAAATATTCTCTAGAAGAATAAAAGCTTTCAGAGAAATTATTGCTTAACGTTAATATGAACTCATAACTATAATAGCTAAACCTAAACTTTGTTAAGTTCTTCATTGAAAATGGATGGAACCAGTCTCACGCATCTTTGACCACAATACGTAATAGTTTGAGCAATAGCAATGCTGGTAAACCTTTACGACGCTGCAAATGCTCTAGGCATATCGGTGGCTTAGTGCAAATACATCATAAGTGTCTATACAAAGTATAGACAATTATGATGTTTTTACACTAAGCTTTCAATATATTCGTGTAACCGACGTCATAGTTTGAGCGATACCAATGCTGATAAACTCTTACGACGCTGCGAATGATCTAGGCAAATCGGTGGCTTAGTGCAAATAAATCATAAGTGTCTATACAAAGTATAGACACTTATGATGTTTTTAAACTAAGCTATCGAAATATTTGTGTAACTGACGTCATAGTTTGAGCAATAGCAATGCTGGTTAACCCTTACGATGCTGAGAATGATCTAGGCAAATCGGTGGCTTAATGCAAATACATCATAAGTGTCTATTATAGGGATGAGTGTATTTTTCACTGCGTTTATTGGAGTATAAAGTGCAATTGCCTTAGCACATGGCAAATAACGCCCGTAGGGCGTTATGTTTAAGCCATGTGCTAAGGCAATTGCACTTTATACTCCAATAAACGCAGTGAAAAATACACTCGGCCCATATAATTGCAATACGTCTATTTTCAAATCCGAATCGGATAGAGAGATGAAAATAAAAACAAATAAACGAACTGTGGGCGGAGTTACTTTTCTTTGACAGGCGTATGGATACATTGACACAGTTTATCGCTCGAGTCGTTATAACGACGGACATTTTATTTCGTCGCTTGGGTTTTTTGAAATGGAAATTCGAACATTCGTTGGATTTATTTGGAATTATTATGAGGAAATACTAACATTAAACTCTGTAAATTATGATATCTGGGTCGATAACAGTTAGTATTATGAATAGATGCTTTGTAATAGACAAGAAATATAAACCTACCACATGGACACGATGCATGCTGATGTGGCGAAGCCGATTCGACATCTCGGATTTACGGCTAATAAATGTGAGTTTTTCGAAATCTTCATGTTTAAAACGAACATTATAATTGTTATAAGGACACTATTTGTTTATCTATTTATTGAAAATCCATGGAAGTATAAAGGAATTCGAGGAAATCGAAATTCAAAAGGTATTGACTATAAATAGTAAGAAAACAAGTTTGGTATTTCTTGGAAGTGAATTCCCAATATCGGAAATCCCTGACCTTGTTTGTTTCTATTTTTGTCGAAAATAGTTCTGCCTTTTATCGAGGTATAAAGTGCAATTGATTTGATCACGTGATACGATTTGGGCCAATGAAAATACTCTATTTTGAAGTATTGCAATTATACAAGTATAGACACTTATGATGTCTTTACACTAAGCTGTCTTAATAATTGTGTAACCGACGTCATAGTTTGAGCAATAGCAATGCTGGTAAACTCTTACGACGCTGCGAATGATCTAGGCAAATTCGTTGACTTAGTGCCAAAAAAAATAAAAAAAAAAATAATAAGTGTATATACAAAGTATAGACACTCATGATGTTTTTACACTAATCTATCGATATATTTTTGTAACCGACGTCATAGTTTGAGCAAAAGCAATGCTGGTAAACCCCTACGAAGCTGCGAATGATCTAGGAACATTCGATGGCTTAGTTCAAAATCACCATAAATGTCTAAACAAAGAATAGACACTTATGATGTTTTTACACTAAGCTATCGATAGATTTGTGTAACCGACGTCATAGTTTGAGCAATAGCAATGCTGGTAAACCCTTACGAAGCTGCTAATGATCTAGGTAAAATTCGTTGACTTAGTGCAAAAACATCATTAGTGTCTATACATGTATAGACACTTATGATGTTTTTTTTTACACTAAGCTATCTTAATATTTGTGTAACCGAAGTCATAGTTTGAGCAATAGCAATGCTGGTAAACTCTTACGACGCTGCGAATGATCTAGGCAAATCGGTGGCTTAGACCAAAAACATCATTAGTGTCTATACAAAGTATCGACACTTATGATGTTTTACACTAAGCTATCGATATAATTGTGTAACCGATGTCAAGACAGTTTGGTATATGGTTGATCGCTGGTCAGACCAACTTAGCCCCGGCAGGCAGTTCGAATTTGATATTGAACGACGTAGTTTTTCAAAATTCATGGTAAGTAACATTTCATAGAAAAATAAAATGGTTGGTTGGCTAACCAAACATTGTAACTACACATTGTTTAAAAGTCGCGAAAACCAACGAAGTGTTTGACACGAACGTCGGTCAATGTCGATCGATATTGGGGTCCAAAGTTCACTTCCGGTCAAGATGTATAATTTGATTGGGCCATCGATCTTCTGATTGATAGACGCGATCCTCCAATTACTAAAAAACACCTGACCTTAGTTAACTATGCGCAATTTCCGCTATGTTTAAGAAATAATCGACTGTAGTCTGTAAATCGAGACAACCTTTCAATCTAACATTTCTAGTAAAACTATTTTCCTGGTCATTTCCTTTATGTTACACTACCACTTAAACTATTACCGCACATTACCGCGTTTAGGCACCCCTTGGAAAATATGAACTTAGAAAACTTTGTGGGAAAAGATGAAATTGCTTGTAAAAAGTAATTTCTCCTTTTCTCACAAAGCTTTCTACCATATTTGGCAGTTATTTTCCAAATTTAGCTGAAAGTGAAATGTCGCCTGGAACTTCTTTCATTTCGAAAAGTCTAAAATGTTATACTGAAGTTTGGTTATGGGTTAACAAGTTCAGAAGACGTCGTATGGTTCAAATCTACAATAAATGAACTGCGCAGTTAAAGGGATATAATTAGAATTCATTTGTGTTTTTTATGCGATTTTAAGAAAAGAACGAACAGCAGCAACAACAACAGCAAATTTTAAAAAAAGAATAATCTTGCTTTTAGATTGGTTCTCATTAAACAAAAGGTTAAGACTGGTTTTAATTCAAATATGTTGCAGGCGACAATTTTAAAGTTGGTGGAATTTCAAAAATCTTTAACGTAAAGGGTAGGGACATTGTGAATAATGAAGAAATCACTTGTAACAAACAATTTCTTCATTTTCCCCATCGTTTTCAAAAGTTTTTTTTGTCAAAAAGCGTCACAGTGAGGAATTGGTTTATTTTCTTCTGGAGTAATGAAGACTAAAGTTTGTAATGACAGGAAAGAATTCTTCAACATTTGTTTGCACACAGACTGGTTTGTCGCTTTGCCTTACTTTGAAATGTGACTTATTTTTTGAGATCGCTAAAAATATTTTTTAATCTGACGCTACCTTAACGTGACGTTCGCTTTTATTTAGTCCAATTCAGCACACATCTTAATTCCTAAGTTTGATAATTTTATCTTGCCTCAGATCGAGCGTTCTTTGCAGCTTCTGTCGATATAAATCTATGACTGTTTCTTATTTCAATAAACGCCTATTCCGTGACTAGCATGGTAACCAGATACTATATTGCAAAATCTTAGACCTGTCCAAATTCAGAAATTTTGCAAATGACAATTTATAGTTTATTTCATGGTTCTTTAAAAATGGTTCTTTAGCAGGGTAGAAACTATTTTGAAAAAAAAGAAATTACTTGTTGCAAGTATTTTTTTCTTTTTCCAAATGTTTTCTTAAGTATAAAAACATAATGACGTAAAAGCCGGGGAAATTTACATACCCAATGGATGTTAATAGATAAATATATAGATTGGGGAAATGGATCGTTTTTTGTATAAAACGACGATGTCTACCACGGACATCTTTTTCATAAACGTTATCCAGAGGGCTATGTCCACAAAGGTATTTTGGTCCTGTTATAATGATTTTTTATTACATTTACATTTCAAATGATAGACATTGGTCTGCAGGTTCTCAGTCAAGAGCAATTTAAACTTTGTTTCATAAATAAGGTTTGATGATTCGTCGCGACTTGTTAATGACTTGGTTCATCTAAAATGTAAGGTTAAGGGGACTGAACACATTTTTCAAATTTAGAATATATACTCAGTCAAAATTTTGGTTTTCAAGAATTCAAAATTTACTACTTTTGAATTAAGAGGGAGACAGTTTTGTATTCCCTATGATCCTAGTTTAAAGTTGTACCACCTTTAGTTTGTCATATTTCTGAATGCAGAAAAAAATCTATGCTACCGTTGTAACTGGCCAACCGAAAGCCCCACCCACTGTCTCCCTTGGGTCAGCCCATTGATTCCGACAAGAAATTCCGCTTCGATTTTGCACTGCTTTGTTTTAATGCATAGCCAGTCGCATATAACAAAATAATTAAATTGTTGTTTGGCGTCCTAAACGACCAGTTAAGTCGCTAAACCAATAACAAAAACTTACCAAATATGGCACCCAATGCCGGAGTTCAAAGCTCAACTCCGGGCTGAATAAGTTTTTTGATTTGTCCGTGGATTCCTTGATTGACTTCCTCGATTGGTCAACTAGCTCAGTTCTAAGTAATATTTGGCCCAATTCGTCGTTGACATTCTAAAACGTCGTAGCTACAGCTTACATCAAAGTGTAGTAACGACGTTTGAAAATGACAAGGACGATAAATAATACTGACATTGCTAATAGCATGCACATTTTTGACATCTTAAAAAAAGTCTTCTGTTTGACAGTTTAACCTTGCAGGGTAATAGCATGCACATTTTGGACTCATTTCCTCCTGTAAGGACCTCTTAAGTCTTCTGTTTGACAGTCCAACCTTGCAAAGTAATCGCGCGGACATTTTGGGCTCATTTTCTCCTGTTAGGGCATCCTAAGTCTTCTGTTTGTCAGTCCAACCACGCACGGTATTAGATGTCTGTGCCTATGTCGGATTTAAAGTAGCGTGTCTGGTATTGGGGTTGAGCTCATAGTGGAGCCACTGCGATACCAGAAGACGAGACGGTGATGTATTGAGATGACTAAGAGCACGCTTGACTTTAACAAGGATGTTGTTTTTCATAAACGCCAGAACTAGAATACGGATAAGAACCATAACTGAAAGGACTATTTTATTTTGGCTATTAAAGATGAAACACCTGTACCATTCGATGCAGGAATTCATGGGAACTGGCCCCCATAATTACCAAGAAAATGCATCTTGTTATCCCTCCATTTCACAAGGTAGGGAGAAATGACCCATATGATCGAAAATCGCACCAAACCCAAGCGCTCCGGCTCCATCAGTAAGGAAATGGAAATTACCTCTCACCAAACGCTGATCAAGAAGAACAGCTTTGTCATTGAAGTCGGTGAGCCTCAATGTCAAGCCTTTTTTCCCGTAGAAAGACTGGTACGATGATGTCCTTTTGAGTTAATGTCCTTTGTTGCTTTTACCTTTACATTTTTGTCAGGACAATATCTTCTTATCCACAAGTTCTAGCAACTTCAAACTTTATACACTTATAGATTACAATATGGAGAAGTGTCATGTACAAGAACCGTTACTCTGCCATGTCTATTTTTGAGTTATTGCCCTTTATTGTTTTAACCCTTACATTTTTGTCCGGAACGTATTTTCTTAACCATAACCGCTAGCAACTTCAAACTATATACACTTATAGATCACAATGTAGGGAAGTGTCTTGAACAGGAACCGTTACTCTGCCACGCTCTTTTTTGACTAATTGCCTTTTTGATGTTTTTACGTTTATATTTTTCCGGAACATATCCCCTAAACCATAAGTGGTAGCAACTTCAAACTCAATACACTTAAAGATCACAATGTTGAGAAGTGTCATGTTCAAGAACTGCTACTCTGCCATGCCCACTTTTTGTTATTTTTCACCTTTATTGTGTTCTCAATCTTTATACGTCTAAATTTGGTTAAACCTTTCCTAAACGGCTAAAGATATTGGACTAGGCCAACTTTTTAGCCGCTGCAGATAAATTATATCAAATAAACAAACAAAGAACATTAAAGTCCGTCAAATTGAAGCAAAAAGAGTAAATGTTAATCATTAACATTTTCTTCTTTGCTCTCAATGTTGTCCTAATCTTACTCTTAGAGATGCCAAAACCAGGTTCTTCTGGAAAAGGAAAACTGTATAAGATACCTTTTAATCCGGTAAGGGACTCCTGTATTGCATCACAATACATCATGCACTTGTTATTGTTTAGTTACGATTAGTTTTGTCTCGTCATTTAGAACTGACGTCATCAAAAAAAAAAAAAAAAAAAAAAAAAATGATCTATTACGATGTTACTATTGAACCATTCCTTCTGTAACTTAATAAAAGTCCACGAAGTGAGCGATATAGGGCCATTATTTCCCTCTTGTTTACAACAAAGCACTTGCATTAATGACAAATACATCAAATCTAGATTTCGGCACCCGTACAAAGAAATAGGGTAATCATTTGGAATAGGATAAAATGTTATTGGTTTTCCACTGTTATAACACGCTCTGGTAGAACGTTTGCTAAGATCTTAAAGAGGATGAGACGCTATACGAGACACTGTTCTCTTACAGGATACATTAATTGTAAAGCAAGTTATTAATATTACATTCTCAAAACGAAACTAAACTAAAAACCGTGTCTTCTTGAGAACACTTGAAATGTTTACTCGATATAGTTTTTATGATTTTGTCGCATTTGTGGTACAGTGTGTATTTGTATGTTTAATTTTAAAATGGGATATATACTGCAGAAAAAGAATAATCCATATTTTTTTATATGATAATTGTTTTCTTAATCATAGCACAACACATGCATGTAATTTAACTTTTCAATGCCTAATGAGACCGTGATTTTGTTTTGACATTGATTTCCAGAGATTTTTTCAAAATATTTTTCTTTTAATCTTTACAGAATGCCATGTTAGCAATGAATAACAAAAACGTTTCTGCGTGTGTCCTCTTTGCAAGTGCACTTTGTCTGTTTCTGATAGTTGGTAAAAACTGGAATAAGCTTCACATATTAATAGGAGGTAGGTGATTCCTCTTTTACAATTATGACGTAAATAAATTTTTCTGCCTACTGCCTGTAAGAAAGATTGCTTTCGTCTACGTATATGTTAACCCATTCCCACACAGTGACGCTTTTAGACACCCCTCAAGAAAAACAATTTGGAAAACATTGTGTAAAATGAAGAAATTGCTTGTAACAAGCAATTTCTTCATTTTACACAATGTTTTCTATCCAGAAAGATGAAAAAACTTAAATCATTTGTAAAATCTAAATTTTCGTCTGCAACTCCTTTCAGTTTGGACCAGTCTAAAATTTTGTTGTCTGGTAATGGGTTAAACCGTGTACATGTCTTTTCTTGTCAGCATGAAATCTCCTTACTTTTTTGAACGATTTCTGTGTAACTTTACACATTTGTTTAGTATCAACATTGGTTGCAAGAGAAGCTAGATTTATTTCAAATGCTCCAAAATAATTTTCGGAATTCTTAAATTACCCTACGTCGGCTTTTAATCTATATTTAGATTACGTGGAGACAGTTGGAATGATTACTGGAATAATTCACGTTGTGCGTATAACCGTTGAAATCACGCGTTCAGTTTGATTTCTCTCATTTCGCTATACGGTTTTCAATTCTGTATAGATCAATCCAAAACTGTCGTGAGAGTTAACATAAATATAGACACTTACTGTAGCTTTTCTCTAACCACTTAATGTGATATAATTCAGGACGTGGTTGTTCATGTCACTTCTGTTGGGTTGAGGTCATTTGCAAATGAGGTCATGTTGTATCGTGATTTCTAAAAAAAACTGAATTTCCTAAATAACAAAAAAAGTTATTTTAGTATCGTCAAGATAACACCTGACTCATGTGTTGATATTAGATATTCGTTTGAGCGTTTTTTTGGACAATTTCTTGTCAAGGATTTAGAAACATCGATACCTCCCTTATAAGGAGAATCAGTTTTTGACTTGTATAATTTTGCATCCAAAAATTTATTCGATTTTAGCAGGTATATATCAACACATGGTTGACACGGGGGGATTGTCGGAACATATGCTAGCCATTACCTACCCTTTTCCTCAAGATTAGGTATTCGGGTCATATGGTATTTGTACCATACTTTTTAACGCGTATCACTATCAGGAATAATCGAAAGATAAATGTGAAAGTACATGTTTAACCAATGCTACTTCCGGTTGACAAGGTATGATTGTAATAACGCATAAAAACAAAAAATATAAAAATATTTCAATAAAATGATGTCATGGTTTTTATCTAAAGCATTTCATTTCATACTCATTTCATTTTTTAAATATAAAATTGAGTGTATTTTGAATGTCTATGATATCCTGAACTGCGCAACTCATGAAGCACGACTCGTATCACGGCCGTGAAGCACGTGATTTCTTGTAGATACATGCACTCTCATACTTCTTTTGATTAAACAGAAAAAACGCGGAGAGTTAAACCCCATTAAAATGTTTTCCTTTCCTCGACAAATAACTAAAACGTGATCTTCGAAGATCGACTATATTTTTCAGCAATTGAAAATGCAAGCTTTTTTTTCTAGAATTTAAGAAAGAATATTCTTCAGGCACAAGATGTTCAATAACCTTAAACTTAAGATTGGTTCTAAAATGATAATTTGAAATTTGCTCAAAATAGGAATGAAACTATATATTATTGAATGGAGAAAATACATGAAATTTGGTCAATATATTCTATAAGTAAACCCTTCTAGTCGTAACATCTTTATTTTCCTCATCTAAAGTCTAAATCATTTCAAATCACTTAAAAACTGCTTAATATGTTTTGATTGTGCATCAAATTCCAACAAACTTTATATTATTGTTTCTTATTCAGGGTGTATTTTGTGCTATTATCAAAATTGTCAATTTTCGTGAATAGATTAAGACATGGGAATTAGGTCTATCTCTAGATTATATTACAGAATCCAAAATCAATTATTCGCAAACCAACACTGTAGAATTTCAAGACAGATACAATAGTCAAACCCTGTCTTGCTGTACCCGGAATCTACCGATTTTGGCAGATACATAAGTGCAGTCTGATCTTGGTGAACACCTTCGCTTGTAATTTTCCTGCCAGAGTTGTTTATGAAATTGATTTTTTAAAGAAACAATGATTTTTGAAAAAGTTCTATCAGTGCTTTCAGCCCTTTGATTTTACAGCAATTCAGTAAAGTAATTCATTCAGCACGACAAGAGTTAAAGGTAGGTATCGATGTTTTTTTATGTCACAGATTTTAATTATTCTTATTTCCTCTCATAAACTATTTGAATACAATATGCCGCAAAGTAGTTTTGCAAAAATATGAGGTCGCTTATCAGAAAAAAGCTGGGTATTTCCCTTATAGCCTACGTAGGCTATATTAATCTATTTTTAGATTAGTCCGAGACAGTTACGAAGATTATAGGGCATTCACGTGGCGCGAATAACCGTTGGGACCTTGCATTTAGTTCAAATTACATCAAACCAACGTCATCGTTACGTCATCAGGAGTTATGTTCGCTAGCCGGTCTGTAAAGATCAGTCCTTTCATGCGACATAATATAGGACGTTGGCTGTTTCGCTAGTAAATTTGTTACCTTCATTTGACTTTGGTTCATATGCAAATGAGGTCATTCGATGCCGACAACCGAATTCCGTGATATCTAAAAATAACCTGGAATTCCGCTGAAACTTTCCGATACAACCACAAAATGCCTATTTTGGTCTGTTAGATTACCACCAAGACAATACCTGGCCTAACGTAAAGTTTTAAATGTTCGTTTGAGTCTAGTTTTCGGCACTTGGTAATTTTTCTTATCTAGGTTCCAGAAACATCGATACCTCCCTCTAAGACACATGAGGGCAAATGACCCTAAAGCGGTCACCTGAGGCGATTACTACAGAAGTTAAAAATACAAATACAACATGTAGACTAATTATGCCCATAAGTGACTAGTTATCAAATCTTGTTTAGGTAATCTCAAACACATATATTTACAAAGTTTCAAGGCATGTGAGCTGGGAAAGTAGCAAGTATATTGCATGGGAAATTTATTTACATAAGACCATAGAACCCAGAGTTGAGATAAATTCAACTTGGTGGAATGAAGAAAATCGTTGCTTTGTAGAGTAGAAAAAAATGTGGATAATGAATAAATTGCTTGTGACAAGCAATTTCTTCATTGTCCACAATGTTTTATCAAAGCTGGTTTATTGAAATGCTTAATAAGCGGGATTGAGTAGGAATGGGTTAAATAGCAGACTTTTGAAGGAGTTCTCTACAATTTGAATAAACTTAATTCGTGTGGCAATACAAAATAGTGCGCATAGTGAAGATTCTAATACAGAACTACTTTTTATGGTGTAAACATTCGATGGATTTAGTGGTTAAGCCTCCAGTGCCTTTTTGCACCCATTTGAACTCTGAGAAGACCTCAAAATTTTGTTTGCTGGCTTAGGCTATCAACGCTGACGCTTTGCTAGCTAAATATGTTGCCTCTAGAGTGTAAACAAGATGTTGAGGGACGATAGACGACGGACACAACATGATCGCAAAAGTGCACCTTGAGCACGATTGTGCTCAGGTGAGCTAAAAACTGATTTAGTTTTTTTTTCACAGATTATCATATAGCGAAACTATAGTGTAATGGTGATTAACATCACACAAGAGTAAAATTGTCCACAGAACAACACACTATTTTCTTTTCGATTTATTGTATTAACTAACAATTATGTTTTGGAATGAATGGATCTTATTTTACAATACAAAGACTTGCGTAGACAGGCTGAAAATTGCGACACATATTCTAACCTTTTTATTTTTCAATTAAATAAAGAAGAATTAGTTTTTGTTTCTATTGTTTCATCTGATTGTTTAATGACCGTTCCTGAACCCTAATACATTTGCTATCAATTAGATAATATTCTACGAAAAATAATTTCATAGGGTACTTTAGCTTGAATGTACAAGAAAAAATGTTTTTGGACCAACCCAGAATGACAATGTGAGATCCATTTAACAAAAACCAGTGAAAATTTATCATATGGTTCAAGACTTCCAGACCGATTTTTTAGTATGTTCATGTTTTTCAAATTACAAATACAACAGAATGGTAAGAAACTCCCTCCTGACTTTTACCCAGAAAGATAGAAATGTGGGAAATAAATGATGGTCTCAACGCTTTTATCCTTTCCGTATATTGCGAGCTTTGTAACTTGAAATGTGCGATTATATTATTATGTCATGGAGGAACATAAGATTGGTCAAAAGAAAACAAATATCTCGAAGGTTGTTTCATATCATAGTCCTAATTTGGAATTTTCTTCATTGGAATTATAGAGCATGTCGTAAATAAAGCCTTTTTAGGTTACCTGACCGAAGGCCATGGTGACCTATTGCGATCGTGTTTCGTCCGTTGTCATGTGCTTGCTTTTAACATTTTCGACTTCTTCTAAAGAATTCTTAGCGGATTTTAACCAAATTTGTCAGGAATCAACCCCGTGGGAAGGCTTTCTATATTTGTAAACGTTGTAGAGTTATCTTCCCGGGTCCCCACTATGAGCTTAAAAAGGGGCGTCCAAGGGTAGATTCTTAAAAATCTTCTTATCACGAACCAGCTAATGGATCAATTTACATTTAGTGTTTAGAAGGTTAAGGACAAGGACTACAAAGTCTGTAAAAAATATCTGTCAATGGCCGCTCTAGGAGAGGTGGGGCAAAGGTGGGGGATAAGCTTACATAATGACAACTTTGAAAATCTTTTTAAAAATTAAAGCCCCAGGGTCATAATTAATCCATCTCCGGACGTCACATTTTGACATAGGCCTGTAAAGTGAAAACTTTGAAAATTCTTCTTCTCCAAAACGGGAGAGCCTAGAACTTTGATATTCGGTATATAACATCAACTGGTAGACCTCTATCAAAGTTGTATATATTATGGCCCCAGGGTTATAATTAGTCCATCCCCGGACGTCACTTGTTTTACATAGGGCTTATATAGTGAGAACTTAAAAAATCTGCTTCTTTTTAAGAGGAGGGTTAAGGGCTTCGACATTTGGTATACAGTATCACCTGGGCCAAAAGTAGCCCATTCCCGGACGTCACAGTTTTTACATAGGCCTTTTAGTTAAAACTTTAAAGTCATATCTTCCCCCAAACAATCAACAAAATAAATAAGAAAACCATTGTCGAGGGTCAAAAGCATCAACGATTATGGCGATTGAAATATTTTTAGATGAAAATAAACTACGCCAGAAGGGCTACATTTCATGAAAGAAATAACCTTATTTTGAAATGTGTTTGTTAATATAAAACCATGACATCAGTGGTGACATTTGTTTTTCGCTTGTCGTTCAAACAACTATCTCGGTCACGGAAATCGTCCGTATAGTTTAGTCATCAGCACCTGTTGTATTTAAGAGTCAATTCCGAAGATTAGCGAACATTTTCACTGAATAATCGGATGCAGTCTTATCGATTAAAAATGTAATCGAAACGAGATAAATTGATGAGAAAAAATCAACTAGACATTGTCGCAAAGCACTAATATCCCCCAACAGTCCATACACAAGTGCTATCCGCAAAAGGGCCATAGCAAAAAATGAACTTTTTAGTTAAAGGGCCATCAATTCGTCAAGAATTAATGGACCATAACCAATATAGGATATGCACATGTCTGACTTATACCGAGTGTTTTTGTGAAATTTGAATCAAATCCGTCCAATGGTGCTGAGAAATTGAGCGGTCACGATTTTTCACCAAGGGCCATAACTCCGTCAAAAATCAATGGACCATAACCAAATTAGGACACCTCTGATTGATACTGATTTTATCAGTAAAGTTTGAATCAAATCCGTCCAATGGTTGCCAAGAAATTGAGCGGGCACGAAAAAGCTACAGACAGACAGACGGACGGACGGACCGACCGTCCACCGGACCGACCGACCGACCGACCGACCGACCGACAAGCTGTCTCCTTTATACCCCCCCAAACAAAGTTTAGAGGGGTATAAAAACTCAAAATATTCGTTTCAGAGAATTACAATCATATCCTCATATATTGATATCAAGAAGGATTTTGTTTGATTTAGTTACCAAATAAACGATGGATTATTTTTCCTTCCTCGGAGGGAAATATGGCTGTAACAATCTTCTTCTTCCAAACAGAAAGGCATAGAGATTTAACATTTGGTATATAGCATCACCTTGTGGACACCTATCAAAATTGTATAAATTATGGCTCTAGGGTCATAATTATCACAGTCCCGTCACAGGGTTTGCATAGAGCTTATATAGTGACAATTTTAAAGATCTTCTTCCAAAAGGGAGGGCCAAAGGCTTCTATATTTTGTATACAGTATCATCTGGTTGTATAAATTATGGCCCCAGGTCCAACATTAACCCGTACCAAGACGTCATAAGTTAAACATAGATATGTTTAGTGAAAACTTTTAAAAAATCTTCTTCTCTCAAACAGAAAGACCTAGATTTGTGTGTGTGTGTGTGTTATCTACAACTTTATTCAATGAAGCAAAGAAATGTATATAAAGTATATCAAGTCAAAATCATACTTTTTTTCCACGCGACACGAACCATGAAGTAGTTAAGTTTGTAAAACCTATTTGAACTGAATTACTTAGTTCATAACAAGTTCATTGCACAAAATTATACAACAACCAATATAGATCAATTACCACAGTACAAAATATTAAACGGCTCCAATTTTAAAAGAAAAGTTGTAGACAACAATTTACGGTTAGCGGAATTTTAACGAGACATTGTCGCAAAGCGGACTAATACCCCCCCCCCTCAACATCGCTTGTCCATATACAAGTGCTATCTGCAAAAGTGCCATAACAAAAATGGACTTTTTTTTAAAGGGCCATCAATCCGTCAAAAATCAATGGACCATAACCAAAATAAGATATGCAAATGACTGACTTATACCGAGTGTTTCTGTAAAATTTGAATCAAATCCATCCAATGGTTGCTGAGAAATCGAGCGGACACGATTTTTCACCAAAGGGAGATAACTCCGCCAAAAATCAATTGACCTTATACAAAATGGAATGTGCACATTTCAGCTTGATACTATATATCAGTGAATTTTGAATCAAATCAGTTCAAAGGTTGCCCAGAAATTGAGAGGACACGAAAAAGCTACAGACAGACGGACGGACCGACCGACAAGCTGACTCCTATATACCCCCCCCCCCTAACACAGTTAAGGGGGTTTAATAGTCTTTTGTCTTTTTTGGTAGAAATTTTGCGAAATGAATTTTTCCTACAATGTTTTCCATGCTCTTTTCAATAGCAATGTGAGAATGGGTTAAATTTAGTATTTTCAATAAAATAAAGTTTACCCTTGTCATGCTGAACCCGGAATATTCCTGTTTTTGTTGTTGTACTTGTTTGCAGGATGTCTGGACAAAGATCAGGCTGTACATATGTGCAGCGTGATCCTTGTCTAGACCTCCTGTTTGTCCCTTTTAAGCCAGCATTGTTTGTACTATTGACTTTCTTTGATTCTTTTTTTTATATCTTTTTCATTGATAACAATATAGTCTCAGTCTTTACATTAAACTAAAATAATCAACTTGTTGACATGACAGGGCGGAGGCTTAAGTGAATTATTGTTTTTAAGTTATGGTAAATGGGTTTGTTACTTGATATCATCGCAAATTTACCTAAATGTCGTAATTCTATGAGTTTTTGTCATTACTATTTAAATGCTGGGCCGTCCATAGGTGGAACACAGTCTAGCAATTTCTTTTGAGCAACAGTTAGTTTTCTTTTGTGGCCCTTTGTCAAACTATGTCTAATATTATTTTTTCTTTTGATTTTGTAGTATAGTTTTACATGCGTGAAAACACAAATTACTGATAAATCTTCTATTTGAAAGGAAAAATTATATTTCAATTTAAGGCTCGCCATGTTATTCATTGGTGAAGCTTCGCCCTGTTTTGTCAAAACATCAACATGTACAGTGTATATATATTTGTACTTCTAAATATTCTATAATTGTTAATGTTGGTAAGAGAGAAATTTATATTCAGACCCTTTACCCTTCGATCTGTTCGATCTAGTATTTACCCTCTCCCGCTTCGCACTATTCCAGACCTGATCAAACCCAAAAGCCCCACAGACGAAAAACCAGAGCGGATTTGATTTGAAAAAGAACCATTCAGTAGTGTTGATAAATGATATTGTGGAAAAGGAAGAAACCGTTTGTGACAAGCAATTCTTCACAATGCTTTCTTGTTTATAATACCGTAAAAAAAGGGGACTGAGCAGGAAAGAGTTAAGCGTTTCTCAGGCGATTTCATAGAAAAATAAAAGAAATAATCATTACGATATTGACTTTGTAATGAAAATTTACGTTTTCTTTCTTTACCCCTTTTTTGGTTTATACCGAGTTTATATAGCCATAAGCAAAGTTCTTAATTCTAAATGTCGTCAAAAGTAGCCAGTTTAAATATTGCATCCATAGCTTATCAACACCCCACAGACGATATTGGTAATGAGACAATGTATAAAAAGGGGGTCTTTTTATGATTTCATGAAAAAGCGACTATTTCTAAAAATACAAGGAAAGACCGTGACAATGATATACATGTAACAAAACAGAATGAAAAATCAAAGTGCTGTAAGCACTGTAATTGGTCCTCACTGAAAATTTGACAGATCGTTGCATTCCGACTTTAAAAATATGGTAAAAACAAATAAATACTACTTTCACGACAAGGAGGTTCTATCCTGGTGAAGCATATTTTCGTAAATTTTTATTAGAACTAATATTATTTTAACACGAACACAAGACCCTGATTCGAATTTTGCTAAAGTCCCGTGAAAATTGCACAGGAAAACAAATTTGTATAGTTGAGATCATTCATCAATGTCCTTTTTTCCAGAAATCCCAAATTGTATAATACTCCTCTAATATAACGTAAGCTATAAAAGGTCACATCATTATTTCTAGGCAATGTGAGAAACTCAGAGTCGTCAGGGATCTTTTTTTCTATAGTTATGTTTTCAAAGGCAACATGGGTACCAAGAAATAATCAGCTTTTTATAAACTAGAATTTTAAAAATTCTTGTTCGTTATATATTTAGTAAAAATATTTTCCTTCTTAAGTATTCTTTAACCAATTCCGACACAATACCTTATTTTAACTTCTCTGTGATTATAAATTTTAGAAGACATTGTTTGAAAAGAAGAAATTGCTTATAATAAGCAATTTCTTCTTACCAACCTTATTTTTTAACCTGTAGGTTGGTTACTGTTAAAAATACAATTACTTTTAATCGTCGTCTGCAATTTCTTTTAAATTAGTCCAGTGTATAATTTTCAAAAAATATGAAACCGTTAACCAAGTCTTTTAAGAATGTTATGAATAGATCACCCCTGCAAGCCTTAGCATAAAGTTAAAATAGAAAAATCATGGAAATATGATAACTTGCTGGCAGCAGGTTCATGAAATTTAAAACCCGCTCTTTTTTTTGGAGAGAAAAAACTTACCAAATCATTAGACGGTGCTGTATATAATCAAAGGAAAACAATTGATAATCTTCTTTGAACAAGACAGTTTGAAAGCATAATAATAAAATTTGCTTTCCAACAATACTTTCAGTAATTTGATTAACTTATGGCTGGAAAATAATTACGAGGCAGTTTCATCCATTTTGAAGATGCTTGTTTACACAATGATATAGTTAGTAAGACGCGTTCATCACTAATGGAAAGTCCCTGTAGCATGTTTTAATTATGTGACCGTCCTGTTTTCCTTTACTCCTTTTAATAATTATTAAGTTGTAAAATGCGATGATATTTTGCTGTGTTCCAGTCAGCATGTGTGTCCAGTTGGGCTAAAGGCAGTTTTGGTAAATTGCGGCGACACAATTTCGAATTTATGGTTACATAAATTGGTCTACGACCAATTAATAACTAAATGAAGGATGAAAAAAAAAATGAATAATAATCACACGAGCACCTTACAGAGGGAGCATCATATAAGTTTGCATGGCTTACTCAAATTTGTCTTTCTCCAAGGTTTCTAACCTATGACCAATTTTGAAGAGATGGGGGATCTGTATCTGACAGTTTTTGAATATTACATGATAGTGACATGTCGTTTATTAGTCTTCTTATAGATGGTTTTGAGTTTTTGATTTTACAAGTGAAAATGTAGCGTTTGAAGTTAAGAAATAGGATATTTATATCATCATTTGAAAGCCGAGTAGTAAATTTTCAATATTTAAGTTAAAATCTGGATGGGCAATAGATATTTTTTCTATAAAAAAACCGAGTATTGGTGTTATATGGCCGCAATCAAAAAATAAATGAATAAGTGATTCTTCTGCTATCTCGCAGAAAGTGCATATTGAATTTTAATTTAATTTTCATTTTGAATAATAGATCATTTCTTGGAAATTTTCTATGGTTTATTCGCGTTTGTAGCCAATGTAAGTAGGTGTTTTTCGTTATATTATCAACATTACCATAAACATGTTTCCAGTCTATGTTCGATTGGGTTTCGATTACTGACCATTTATGTTGACTAGTAGGAGTGTCCGTGTTCGATTTAAGTGTATTGTAAACATATTTATTCGAACTGATCCTGTAAGTATTTTGTGAAAGTAGCAATAAACAGAAGAGTTGTGGATCGTTGATAGAATATTACTTTCTGTATTTATATTTAATTTTGATAAAAAGGACTTTACTGCGCTTTTTAAGCTGTAGTTATTCAGATAATTGACATTCGTTATTGAGTTATCGATCCAAAAAAGATTATTTAGCCCTTTACTGATCATATCGCTGTAACATTTTTCCAAAGGTTAAAATTCTTTGTAAATAAATTAAACTATTACAAAGTCTATAGCATGTATTATCACTATTTATTATCATTTTCTTAAGCCTTTTAACTTTCATTGAGAGAATATAACATTTGATATCTATGGTTTTTAAACCTCCATCGCAATATTGCTTAATGCTTATACTTTGCTTGATTTTTGGTCTACCATCCCATATGATTTCAGTAAATAAATCGTTTAATTTTGTGATTAATTCATTTCGTTGTGATGGTAAACTGATAAATATATGCGTGAATATCGGAATCAAAAGCGCTTTTACAGCAGTTATTCTGCCAAGCAGAGTTAGTTTTCTTCTTTTCCAATAAAAAATTATTTTTCTTGAATTTTCTATTTTGATATCAAAACTGAGATTTTCCATTATGTTTAGATCTACACTAAATAACTTAAAAGTATCACCCAAGATAGTTTCCCTCTAGTTTTTATAGATCTTGTGCTATATTTCATTGATCGTATTCAGATTAATTTGATTTTATCGAAGTTCATATTAAGACCTGATATTTCGGAAAAATGATTTAGTGTTTCTACAACTGTATGTAAAGATTCCTCCGATTCATCTAATAAAATGGGGTATCATCAGCAAATTGACACAGTCTAAATCATCTCCTCTTAATCTTATTCCAGTTATATTAAGGTTATTCTTTATTTCAATACTAAGGACTTCTGAGCAATGAATGAATAAATAAGATTTTATGAATCACCTTGTCTACAACCTCTTTCAAAAGTGAAAAATTCAGATAAGAATCCACCAAGTTGAACACATACTTCGGTAATATCCAAAAAAGTTTAATCCTTTTTTTGAACATATCTCCAAAGTTGAAAAAGGAGAGGGTTTTTTTTTTCTATAAAATTGAATGTAATCCCAGAATTTTATAATCCTCACAGTATTTATTGATATCATATAAAAGTCGTGTGTTTTCTCCAATATATCTATCTTTAAAGGGAGGTATGGATGTTTCTGAAACCTAGATAAGATAAATTACCAAGTGCCGAAAAATAGACTCAAACGAACATTTAATACTTTAAGTTAGGTCAGGTATTGACTTGGTGGTAATCTAATAGACCTAAAGTGGATTTTTATGGTTTCAGCTGAATTCCAGGTTAATTTTAGATATCACGAAATTCGGCTGTCGACATCGAATGACCTCGTTTGTATATGACCTAAAGTCAACTGAAGGTAACAAATTTACTAGCGAAACAGCCAACCTGTGTAATGCGTTCATGTGATTTGTTCTAATATATATGAAATAATGGTATTTTGGCGTTATGTGTGCTTGAATAATGCTTGATGGGGAGGAGTTATATGCAAAATGTAATATCCAAGGGCGGATACATTATCTTTACATACCGCACGCTAATAAAGTTCTATTTAATTTCTTCATTTGTTTATATGTGCGTTTTACGCTATCGTCTTATATTATATATCAATTATTATATTGTTTCATATCGTAAAAAGTATCTTGTCATAGCTTTCTTTATCATTCCATTTGTTTATAAATCGATATACTTATTGGTAATAGTAATTATGTAATGTAAGATAATCCTCAAAATATGATAAGCTCCATTTTATGACGTTAAATGGAACAATGGCACACGCCGTTAGATGAATGATACAAATTGCTATTTTTGTTGAATTTATTACATTTTAACACAGTTATCGATTATTTTCAGACTTAACTGAGAAGAGACAAGACGATAGCAGCATTCTTTCCCAAATATTCGTTCCAACTGAAAAACAATATAATGCAAAGGTATGCTAGGATTTGAAATTTGATTATAATTCTATAGTATTTTTAAACACTTCACTGACAAAACGATATATATTTTCTTATGTTTGCGTTCTACGTACATGTACTAAAACATATTTTGACGCCGCTTCTAACAATCGTTCAGTCATATCGCGGCGGCTAATGGATTCCTGGTATACCTCGCTCCAGTACAACCATTACATCCTGTCCTAGCCTCCAGCTGCTATCCCACTTAGGTTTACGATTATCCATCCATTGGTGAGAGACAAATGTCGGAAAAAATATGTGCATTGCCAATTCAATATATACGGACATAACTAAAATTAAAATCAAACAAGAAACAAATAGTACAATGCTTTTGTCTTTAACACAATTCTTACACAATTAATGACTTTTATCAAGCAATTTCTTCATCATCCACAATGTTTTCTATCCAAAACGGAAAAAAAAAATATAATTCCATCAACCTGAAATTGTCGTCTGCAGTTTCATTTAACTTTATACCAGTCTAAAATTTTGCCGTGTTGGAATGGGTTAATACAATAGAAGAGGGAAAAGAAAAAAATGGTATAGTTGTTTGTTTTGTTTATCCGGGAAGTTTAAGATATAATCCTGAAAATGAAATGAGCTAAAAAATACCGAGACAAGTATAAGGATTTAATCCGCGCATTAGTAGGCCTATACAGTCCACCGGAAGTATACAAGATTGGAAACTAAGAATTTTACGGAACAATTTTCGCTTATACTTTCTGACATAAACGATACATTTGATTTTTTTCGAAGTACACGTTCAAAATGTAACTTTCTATTTGTTTAATATATTTTCTCTAAATTTTTGCTTACATTTTCTGACACAAACAATAAATTTGAATATTTTCGAAGTACATGTTCAAAATTTGACTTTCTATTCGTTTTATATGTTTGCTCTAAATTTTTTGCTTACACTTTCTGAAACAAACGATAAATTTGAATTTTTTCGAAGTACATGTTCAGGATTTGACTTTCTATTTATTAATATGTTTGCTCTAAATTAGCATTTGTTCATCTTCAGATTTTCAAGGAAATAAAGATAAATAGATTCATATAGATTGCTGTGTGCTTTTTTGTTAGCTCATTTCTGAATGCTATGAACAAGCAACTAAGTTTTCGGATTTTTTTCGACAAATAATTTTTTGAAAAATGATCTATTGACAAGTTAATAGAATAAATAGTTAATGTAAAAAAGAAGATATATTCATCAAAGTGCTGTAAGCACTGTAATTGGTAGTCACTAAGAAATTGGACATATCGTTGCATTCCGACTTTAGAATTAGGGTCAAACAACTTTAATTTCTATTACTTTCACAACACGTAGGTTCTATCCTAGTGTATGATATTTCCGTGAATGTTAATTGGAACTAATGTTATTTTACACGAACGTAAGACCTTGATGCAACATTGGTACCGACAAATAGGCAACTTTTCGTGAAAACTAAATTTTTAAAAATTCTCGATTGTTATATAGTCATGGCTAGATCATCCCTGCAAGCTTTTTTTTTTATAAAGTATAAAGCCATAACAGAAAAATTATGGAAATATGATAACTTAAGTTTAAGAGCAAATGCTGACAGCAGGTTCATGAAATTTCAAAACCTTCTTTTTTCTTGGCAGAAATTAACAAGTTCCTCAACAGCGCTTATTATAAACAAAGGAAAAAAACAATTGATACTTTTATTTGGGCGAATTCTTTAGACACCTTGAAAGCATAATAATCAGATTTTCTCTCCAGAAGAACTTTCAGTATTTTGATTAACTTATGGCTGGAAAATAATTGGGTGGCAGTATCATCTTTGTTTATTGAAAGAAAGGGTTGGTTAGACGCGTTCATCACTAGCGGAAAATCCTTGAAGCATGCATCTTTAAAGCGTGTGACCGTCCAGTTTTCCTTTACTGCTTTTGATAATTCTGAACTTGTAAAATGAAATGATTTTTTTCTGTTTTACCGTCAGAATATTCGTCCAGTTGGGCTAAAGGCGGTTTTGGTAAATTGCAGCGACACAATCTCGAGTTTATGGTTATATAAATTGGTCTACGACCAATTAAGAATTGACTTTTAACATTTGTGCCTTGTTTTGTGCTGAACGATGACTTACACACTCACAGTTTTAGTTTACCTATTCTGACAAAAAGGTCCAACTTCATAGTTCAAAATTGAGCTCTCACTCTTCGGATTAATAAACAAACCCGAACACTCAATCTTTTACAAGTTGTGTCTTTATGCTCTTCGCCCATGTCAATCAAAGTACTGAAAAGTATTGAAGCTAGTAAAGCATAGTTTTGTTCAATAATCTTCTTTGTTAAACGCTATCATGATAAGGAAACGAGGTTAAAATAACCAAGCAGTTAACCCATTCCCACACATTTTTTTTCAAATTTCTTTCTACCCAAAGAGATAAATATTTTAGAATTTTCAAAAAATTGAAATCTTTGAAGATCGATGTGTTCAAGTGATCTTAAAAACAAACAAACAAACAAAAAAAAAAACCCTAGAAAACTTGCATGCAAAATTCGCGATATTCCTTAAATACATAAGAACTACTTTTTGTAACGTAGCCATTTAACGGATTTAGTGGTTAAGCGTCCGGTGGCAGTTTGCACTCGTTGAACTTTGAGACGACCTCAAAATTTTGTCTGTTAACTTAAGATATCAAAGCTGACGCTTTGCTAGCTGATAAAAGTAAGAAGACATGAAAACCTTTTATTAACAGGAAGGGATTGTTTACGACTGCCTTACGAAAGAGGTGCACTCAAAGGTGGCACCAGTTAATCACACTTGTATCTTCAAATCAACGGCTAACGTGGGAGAAGATCCAATGGCTAGAGCGAAGTCTTTTCGAGACATATTTGAAAAACAAACATGGGTGAAGCCTGCAGGTAAAACACCGTCACTCCAGAAATCATCTTCTGAATTCAGATCTTCAGGGTGGGGCTCAACATTGGTGGAAACAAAGGTAAGTTGGTTTTCGACTAAAGGTACTTTTCAAACTTTTGTAGCGGAATTTTCAGGTTTATCATTTGCTTTTAGCGTACTCGGGTAATCATTCATTTATTTGGAGATTTGGGATATTCAAATATAATTAGACTCTTAGAAACGGCGAGTACTCTATACTTCTACAGCATTCTTTTTATTTCCAGTATACAACACCACTTCTTAATGCCATCGTAGATCGACTTAAATTGGTGCTAGGGAAGCCAGTCATAAGTATTGTCGACGTACCTTGTGGCGATTTCTATTGGATGCGACATTTCGTTGGCAATAGAACAGACGTTCAATACACAGGGATTGACATTGTTCCTGCTTTGATACAGAGACACCGGATTCACTACGAAAATATGACTAACGCGAGGTTTGAACATCGTGACATCGTAACAGACGGTTTGCACCAATCGTATGACGTCATTTTTTGTCGGGAACTTCTTCAACATTTAAAAAACGCTGACGTTTTGAAAGTCTTGGAACATTTTTCGAAGAGTGGCAGTAAACTTTTGGTAGCAACAAATCATATATGGAATAAAAGTGCTACTGAGGTAAGCGTCAGTAGAGGTCGTTATCGTGAACTGAACCTCATGCTTCCGCCAGTTAATTTGATTCCGCCAATCTGTTCAACGAGAGATGGAGCATCGCAGATTTTCAGAGAATTGGCAATATGGACACTTCCATTAAAGCAAAGGAAGTGAAATCCACGTTACGGTTAATTTTCTATTTTCGTTCAATTTCGTAAATTCTCTTTTGCTTCTCTTTCAAATTATATTCTAAATTATTAATCCAACCATGAAGGATCTGTTTTTAGCTAGCAAAGCGTCAGCTTGATAGCTTAAAGTAACAGACAAAATTTTGAGGTCGTCTCAAAGTTCAATGAGTGCAAACTGCCACTGGAGGCTTAACCACTTAAAACGTTAAAAGCCTTCGCCATAAAAAGTAATTCTTATGTATTTCAGGAATGTTGCAATATGACTCTGATCAGAGTCTTAAAAAAATTAAAAAAAAAAAAAAAAATGCAAGCGACAACTTCAAAATTGTTGAAAATCCTGAAATATGTATCTCTCTGGGTAGAAAACAATGTGGAAAAAGAAGAAATTGGTTGTCACAAGCAATTTCTTCATTTTCCACTATGTTTTCAACAACTATTTTCTTAATGGGCGTTTGTGTGGGAATAGGTTAACTCATAGGTTACTTTAACCACATTTCTTTATCATGATAACGTTTGAGAAATATGATTGCTCAAGAAAACAATGCTTTGCTAGCTTACAGTACTTTCCAGTACTTTGATTTAAATCTGTAAACATTGACAGCATACAATTCTTTGAATGAAATGTTGGTTGTCTTGTAAGATTAACTAAAACATACAGGATGATTATTATATTGTACCAGATAATAAAATAAATAGCAACTACGTCATGTGAGTGATTGGCCATTTCAATGAGTCGAAAAGGTAAATGGTCAATCAAATAACCAGTCGACCAATGAACTCATTCATTGAGACCAGACATGAATTTTGATCTCAAACATTGGCCGTCATTTTCGTTCACCTTTTTGTTGGTTTGGCGACTTAAACGTCATAACTACAACTTATTCCAGCTTTTTTTACGACGTTCAGGTCGCCAATCAACTATGCTAAATTTTTTGTTACATGCTAGCTATAATGTAATTTTTCAAAATTACGCCGCTTAAAATCGAGATGGGAATTTCTGTCGGAGTCAGTGGGTGGGGTTTATTTAGTAAGTGGGCGGGGCCCCATACATGTATTATGAAAATAAAAAACCCTTTTAACTTTTGTTGAAGCAGGATTTCACCACTTCCTCGAAGAGTTTCATTACTACAGCATCCAGATATTTAACTACACGTGATTAACAGGACCATCTATGAGGACCCGGATTCAATCCTCGGCGAATATCCTTTCCTATATATTTCTCCCGTCTATTTGGGGGGGGGGGGGGTAATAGCAAACCTAAGTTAGATGAGCTGCTGGAGGATCGCAAAGAATGGCTTGAGAAATACTATGAATTCATGATGATGTGCTTTAGCCGCCGAGATATGACTGAAATTCTTTCAATGGTGGCGTAAAACCATTTTCGAACAAATCAAACATCCACCAAACATATATACAAACGAAAGTGCTTCGTTTCATATCAAACTTTGACCGCAAACACCATAAGAACGAATGAGTCCACTTTTATAAGACAGATTTTGTTGTTGTATAGATATGTGTGTTATATAAAACAGTTTCCGGTCTTTTTCAAAAACACTGAAAGGAATTGAGCTGGTTTTTGGTATGGGGTCCGCATTAATGAGTTACAGAATAAGTACGAGTTTCGTTCCGGTCCATTGATTTTTGCGGAAGATTCGGATGCTGGAGTAAGGGAATTACCGTGAAATTACAGTTTTCTGGACCTTTTTTTCTAAACGCTGGCAGGTATTGAGCAGATTATTATAGAACACGTTTGAGTTTTGTTCTTGTCCATTGATATTTAGGATGATACGGATGCAGCACTTTGAAAATGACAGGGACAATACAGTTTGCTAGACTTTTTTAAAAACAATTTCTTCATTGTTCACAATGTTTTCTTCCCTAAAAAGATAGATTTTTGAAATTCCATGAACTAAAAGTGTCTTTTGCAACTTCTTTGAATTTGGACAAGTCTGAAACCTTGTCGTCTGGTAATGGGTAAAAATCCTAAAAATAAAGGTTGTTGAATAATTACTATGGGAAACCAGCGTTCAACAATTCATTTGATTCCACCAAGCTTTCCATCACAATAAATGCTTAATTCTGAAGTTGGCTTCATACTTGAAATGTCATGTACAACTTCTTTCTTTTATCATCGCACTCTTTACTTATAAGTAATGATTTTATAAACAACAAAAAAGATATTTCTATGAAAAAGAATTGCACCTAAAGTAAGATACCATAGTAAAACTTTGAAGGAGCTCCTTTATCACCAAAAATAAATTTCTCTACCGATATATATAAAGCCGATGGGGGACTTGGTATTGCTATACAATCCTTGAAAATGCTTGTTTAGAATTATTTTGTAATGAAAGCTTAACTATAGCTAATTGCATAATGCTTGTAGGTATGAGCGGAAAAATACTTCAGTAATAACAACATGAGATTTTGTAAAAAAAAATCACCTTCTTCCGTATTCATGTATTATTTGTAAATTTTACCGGTTTTCAAATCGTATAAAACTTTGCAAACACTGAGAGGACATGTAGGGCATACTTTCATAACAATTTCATAAGTTCTCAAAGACTAAAAGTCATATAGTTTTTTTGTTGTTGTTTAAATTTTGTGTTCTGATAATTCTATCGTCAATTCCAGCTATGCTATTCTGAATCAATGTTTCGAGAAAAATTTGGACAAACACAAATCGTATTAAAGGAATCTATAAGAAGTGCTTTAATTATTTAAATATTAATTCAAGATCAATGAGTTCAGCTAGTACTGTAAGAATAAAAGTAAAATGACAGGTATGAGCCTAACCCCAAGAGTCCCTCAATGTGCCTCCTGAGTCCTAAATGGCTATAAGAAGTGTTTAAAGTATTTCAATGTTAAATTAAGAACAATGAGTACAGAATGAAAGTAACATGGAAGGTATGACCCTAACCCCAAGAGTCCCTCAATGTGCCTCCTGAGTCCTAAATGGCTATAAGAAGTGTTTTAAGTATTTCAATATTAATTTAAGAACAATGAGTACAGCTAGTACTATAAGAATAAAAGTAACATGACAGGTATGACCCTAACCCCGAGATTCCCTCAATGTGCCTCCTGAGTCCTAAATGGCTATAAGAAGTGCTAAGTATTTCAATATTAATTTAAGAACAATGAGTACAGCTAGCACTATATAATAAAATAACATGACAGCCTTATGCCTTAGCCCAAGAGTCACTCAATGTGCCTCCTGAGTCCTAAATGGCTACAAGAAGTGTTTTAAGTATTTCAATATTAATTTACGAACAATGAGTACAGCTAGTACTATAAGAATAAAAGTAACATGACAGGTATGACCCTAACCCCAAGAGTCCCTCAATGTGCCTCCTGAGTCCTAAATGGCTATAAGAAGTGTTTTTAGTATTTCAATATTAATTTACGAACAATGAGTACAGCTAGTACTATAAGAATAAAAGTAACATGACAGGTATGACCCTAACTCCAAGAGTCCCTCAATGTGCCTCCTGAGTCCTAAATGGCTATAAGAAGTGTTTTTAGTATTTCAATATTAATTTACGAACAATGAGTACAGCTAGTACTATAAAAATAAAAGTAACATGACAGGTATGACCCTAAACCCGAGAGTCCCTCAATGTGCCTCCTGAGTCCTAAATGGCTATAAGAAGTGTTTTAAATATTTCAATATTAATTTACGAACAATGAGTACAGCTAGTACTATAAAAATAAAAGTAACATGACAGGTATGACCCTAACCCTTAGAGTCCCTCAATGTGCCTCCTGAGTCCTAAATGGCTTTCATGGAACAGATAGTTATTTTTCGAGTTCATACTTTAAATTTTTTTAAATGCGAAGTAACAACAACAACAACAAAAAAACCACACGAGGACACATGGAATCTCCTGTCCCTTGGATGATGAACACTTTGGACCTTAAGGACGGCAATGTTTGTGACTATGGAATCTGAATCGTGTTAATAAACTAAGTCAAGCTAGCCAAGTATGGTTTGGTTAATAAATTCTTTGTCAAATATTAACATGAAGTGCTAATGGTGAGCTATTTCGATCAACATCTGTCTGGCGCCCGTCGTGCGTCCACAATTTTAAAATGCCATCTCCTCCTAAACCACTGAGTCAATTTCAATCAAATTTGGCAGAAATGTTCTTTAGGTGGTGCCTTTTGAAAATTGCAAAAATGATTAAATTTTGTTGAAATTATTTTTTTTTTAAAAATCACGCCTCCTGCGATAATCTTGATATTTTGCACCAAGCATCAGTGCATTGACCTCTTTCTTAATTTATAAAATGCATACCTCAAGGGTGATGGGGCCTATATAGAAATAAAGGAGGCAACTCCTCTTAAACTATGAGGGACAATTATATCTTACATCAATTTTTCATTTATCAAATATAGATTTTGAAAATCAGCATTTTTAGCCTGAGATTGCGTAAGCAATCTGAGGCTAAAGTTACAATGCTAAAAATTCAAATCCATGCAGAGTTCAACATGTTAATGTGAAAACATAATGTAAAAACATCTACCGCAATCAATGTGATCTTCTGTCGCATGAAAAGTAGATCGGATCTGACCATAAATTAATACGCTCGATTGAGGCGAGAAGGACGAAGGCGAGATATGACTCATAGAAAGCTGTCGGCTTGATGTACAGTACTTTCGTGTGAGTGTACTGAATTTAGCAAAAATATCAAAACTTGACGAGTGAATGGAAAGAAAGAAAGGAGATATATAATATATTCGAAATTATTGAACATATGTAATCATAACATATTGTTAAGAAAAAATAAGGTGTTTGTTTCATACCAAAATAATATTACTTATTTTAGAGTAACAATGTTAAAACGGTCCGGTTAGACGAAGTTGCTGTATAAAGCTGATAAGCGAAGCTGTCTTGGAATGTTTTGTTTAACAAATTAATCGGTCATTCATAGGATCATATTCGCACTGTCTGAAAACAGTTTGGGCGTGCTCGGACTTAGTGTCTGTATATTTTTACCGAAAGGATGCAACGTCTACATAACGCTTTTGAGAGGTGTACATAATCATGTTAACCTGGTAAACGACCGCCAGCCCTCTCTCGCTCTCTTTATCTGGAGATTATAAAGCGCATTTTTACATAACGAAATTGGTCTGTGTCGTAGAATACTCACATCGCACGCATGAGCCTCCTAGTTCGAACCTGGCTACACGCTCCATTCCCCCTTCTCTCTCACTCTCTAGCTCTCTCTCGCTAGCTCCACTGGCTGAAACCCAACGAGCTTTTGTCATGATGTGATTTCCGTCGTCCGTCCGTCAACTTTTCTTTTAAAAATCTTCTCAGAAAGAACTGAACATAATTCAACCAAACTCAACCAAAATTCACAGGAAGGATCCTTTGGTGACCTTTATCTCTACAAAGCATTTTGATCGGGTGAAAAATATGTAACGATATATACATGTAAATATATCGTTACAATACCTCAACGGGATGAAAATTATTGCGGGCAGGTTGTGTCCCCTAGCGCACAAATTGGCAGATCTGCGCATAATCGACAGTAGATTTGGTAAAAAAGTGGCACCTCCGATAATTCGACCATCAAACTTTTTCTGCCAAGATTATATATCTCCTGTTTACATATCTTAGGCTTTCACTGCTTTCAGCGCTTTGATTTATGTAAATGGCAGGTAAAATGAAGTTTTTTTCTGTAATTTGCAGTTGTTTTTAAGTGGAATGCGGAGCAATTCCAACTTAGATTTAACAAAACTGCAAAATGAACGCAAGACAATTTCATTTCGGGTTTCTTGATAACACATATCACGTGATCTTTTAGATATAAGTTCACCTCGGGTTACCTCAACTTGCCACGGACAATCGGTTAGTTGTAGCCGAAGACAATAATATTGCACATATAAAGGATGATATAAAATTCGTTTATAGTCTTCTAAACATGCTTTAGTTTTCTTTAAATTATTGATAAATAAGGTAATAATCAGCGCAGTAATTTGTTTTTTGTGATTCGCCGTCCCGTGTTTGGTAATCACGTGATCTCAAGTGACATGTGGTAGTCATGTGACCATAGAAAGGCAATGTTTACAAATATGGCTCAGGTCGCACATGCATTTTTACAATAATCACGCCGACCAGTTCTTTAAAACATTCTAGAGCGATTTACTAAATAATTACGCTTTATTATGTCGTTATTTACAAGTTTAAATCAACAATAACACATCAAACCTTTAACAAGTGTCATCTACCTTTCAGCTTGGTCCTTTTTATTTAAGATTTATTACGGTTCTAAAGCCGAATAACGAATAGGAAAATCGCGCGACTTCAGGGCACCGAAGATAATTTGAAACTATCTTCATCATATTATAGGAATTTCAAGAAAAAGGGCAAAAACTACCACGTGCAAGCAATAATGTTACAATAACGTTAACGTCTTTTTTTTTTTTTTTTTTTTTAATTTTACTAACAACGCTTTAAATATTCTTTTTTCCTAAGTCTAAACTGGTATTTCAAATCGATCATCCTGAAACAAGTTTCCGCGCATTTCCGCAAATTTCCACGTATACTCATAAACTTGAAGTGAAAATCTACGTGAGTTTAGTATGATCGTTACAGAATTGGGCGAGTTGAGGGTCAAAATAATCGAGTTCATTGATTTCTTACTGTAGAAGCTGTTATTCTCTGTTTTCAAGATTCGGAAAGGAGTTCACGTATTACAGTTGATCAAAAGGAGAAAGTTATGCTTGAAAATTCTAATTTTACTTTGCGTGACACAAGCTTATAACCCATTCCAACACGATAATATTTTAGATCAGTCAAAATTCAAAGAAGAAGCAGACGACAATTGTAAGTTGATGAATCTTTAAAATCCTGGTCTTTTTTGACAGAAAACATAGTGGATAATGAAGAAATTGCTTGTAACATGCAATTTCTTCATTTTCCACAATCTTTTCCAAAGCTTTCATAATGAGGGTCATTTAAAAGCGTCACTGTCTGGGAATGGTTTAAGACAATGCTAGTTTTTTATTTCTGTTTGTGGATTTATGTTTTTGTGCGTTATTCACGCACAAATGTACACGAATGGGAATGCTGGTTTAAGTTTACAGGAGGGAGGCTTACTCGGAAAGTAATAAATGAATTTGAACCGAATTCCACAGTTATGACCCTTTCAGCGCATTCCAACTTCCTTAAACTAGATTATATTGACGTGTTTCTGGGTGCGCGTGTGTGAATGTTTTTTTTGGAAAAAAAGGCGATTGCGTTGATTGGTTGGTGTATATCTTTACATTTATGAGCAGTTGTTAAAACAAAAACATTTCACTACTAAGCCTTTTAACCCATTCCAACACAGTGGAATTTAAGACAGGTCCAAATTGAAAGGAGCTGCAGACGACAATTTCAAGTTGATGGAATTTTAATTTTTTTCGTCTTTTTGGATAGAAAACATTGTGGATAATGAAGAAATTGCTTGATCCAAGCAATTTCTTCATTTTCCAGAATTTTTTCCAAAGCTTTTTCATTGAGGAGCGTAAAAAGGAGGGATTGAGTGGGAATGGGTTAACTCTAACATTCATAGTTTTTATACCATTAATTTTACAATCGCAATGTTTTCCTTAGCGAATTCGTATGAATTATGAGGCTTTTATAGTGTTTGATTAAATAGATCAGTCTTTAGGCTAAAAGCTTTACTAAAAGTTCAAACCATTTTCTATATCGATAAATGTATTTTGTTAGTATCTAGCGTTAATTAAACTTTAGGCTGTGAGCCTAGAAGAAAGTTTAGTTTCTTTGTGTTAAGCACCGGATTAAAAAAATTCTAGTCTCGAGAAATCTTTTCAACAGGTTTTATGTAAATGCATTCGTAAAAACCAGATATATAACCTGGACAGAAGAAGTTTGATGGTCGGATTATCATAGGTGTCAATTTCTACCCGAATCTACTGTCGATAATGCGCAGATCTGCCAATTTTTGCGCAACGGGACACAACCTACCCACAATAATTTTCTTCTCGCTTTGAAGGAATCTAATAAAGTCTACCAAACGATCCTTCCTGTGAATTTTGGTTGAATTCTATTAAGTACTTTCTGAGAAGATTTTTAAAGGACGGACGTTTGACGTTTGTAAAATTAGTAGAAATGTCGAACTTGTGACATTTTCTTTTCTGTTTGTATGTCCAATGTGAGAAATTCGATGGTACATCCGGTGTAATCATATTTCTGTACGCGTTTGAATACATTGCACAGATTTCCTGGCCTTCAGCAAAACCCGTGACGTCAACGATTTTTGAGGTATTTCTTTCGCCCAGTTCCGTGTTGTATATTTGAGTTTCTGTTGTAAAGACAATTCGAAAATTTAACCACAAGAACAAAAACACAGTTTCTTAATTGAGAAAAGACATTAAGTCTTTGGGCGTGTAAAATGACGTAACTACAGCTTTATTCAAGCTGTTGTTACGACATTTTTCACGCCCAACGACGATTCTGTATTTTACCATCGCTCTTGTTATGATATAAATCTTGTCCGGTGATAAAGCCGGGACCTTCCGGGATGTGAGGGTGTTATCGTCCCTGGTCGGTTTAAGAAGTGCACAGGCTTATAAGGCCCGTTCGCTCTTGTCCGTTTTACCGTTCCTAAGTTTAAGCTGTTACCAGATGACAAAACTTTAGACTGGTCCAAATTGAAAGGATTTGCAGACGGAAGTTCATGAAATGTTTTTATTTTTCAACTTTCTGAGTAGAATACATTACTAGCAACTTCCTTTTCACACAATATTTTCCCAATCGTTTTTCTTGGAGGGCGTCAAAAGCATTTTTGTGTGGAAATTGCTTAAACTCTGCTAGATCAGGTCGATTCTTTAACCCTTTCCTGTTTATGAAATTTTAGACTGGTCCAATTTGAAAGAGGTGGCAGACGACAATGAAAAATGCATGCAATTTGAAACCTGACAATCCTACGTGGTAGAAAATATTGTGGGAAAAGGAGAAATTGCTTGTTACAAGCAATTTCTCCTTTATCCACAATGTTTTCCCAAGTATAGAATCACAGTGACGTAGAAAACTCGGGTTTGTCTAGGAAAAGGTTAAGAATTTGTTCTAAGGAGCACCAATGAGAACCCTTTTATATCTTTTATTCACCAGAACTTCGAGGACAGATTGAAAAGACCGTGGTTTAAGAAAGAAACTGGCCTCTTCTAAACATACCAATTCTGTACCTCTGTTTAACCCCTGCTGGATCTAATCGATTCTTAAGAAATTGTTCTATGGTGCTCCAAACAGCTAGTCCATTTTGCATGCTTTATACATTATATAGAACTAAGAGGGTCTATTGAAAAGAACGAGGCTTAGGACAAATACAGACCCATTGTAAACATACCAATAGGGTCAACTCCCGGGTGGTTGTACCCTAAAGTAGTCCATTAAGAAAATTTGACCTCCTCCTTTTGTCATGCTGTTTTAACGTTTAATCAACAGCAAGTTGCTTGATGTTAGGTTCTGCAGAGTGAGAGATCACTGCTGCATGTCATGCATGTGATTCAAAGCTTTAATCAGGGAACTATTTCCTTGTAGAAACTGTCATTTGAAGGTGGTATCCTACAAAACTTTCACTTCCGAGCCTTAACAATTTCATGGGTTGATGTGCAGAATGAAGATTTGCGAAAAACTTTATCCCTAATGATACCATTTTCCTGGCCTGTAATTCAAGATCAAAGACTGCTCTTTAAGACGGACTAAGATTTAAGGCCCAACGAAACTTTTGGGAGGAGCTACAGATTGTGAAAGTGGGCCCTTTTTGCTCTTTATTTAATGAGGCAAAAACGGACAGGAGTGTAACCAATAATGTACCTCTGTTTAACCTCTACTGGATTTAATAGATTCTTTAAGATTTTCTTCCACGGAGCTCCAAACAGGTCAATTTGCATGCTTTAGACACTATATAGAATTAAGTTGGGCGATTGAAAATAACGAGGCATAGGATAAAAACAGACACCTTAGACATCCTCTATTCAACATCTTGTAAATCTATGTCAACTACTATAATCACTTTGCTGTGACAGTAGATTTGTTTGTTTGAATAGGGTTTAACAGGGGTTTTACAGTCAAATCGCGGCGGCTCGAGCACCTAACCATAATTCCTGGTATTTCTCACATGTGCACCAGTACAACCTCTACATCCATTCAGTTCCTCCAACCGCTCATCCTAACAAAAGAGATAAGAAGAAGGATATATGGAGAAGAAGAGGAGAAGAAGAAGAAGAGGAAGAAGGAGGAGGAAAGAAGGAAGACGCATGGAAGAAGAGGAAGGAGGAAAGAAGACAAAGAAAAGGAGAAACCAGAAAGGATATGAAGAAAAAAAGGAGAGCAAGTAGAAGTGGAATTGACCAATCGCGACTGTCAATCAAATATCAGTCGACCAATGAAATCATTTATTGAGGCCAGAAATCAGATTTGATCTCCAACATTGGTCGCCATTTTTGTTAACCTTTTTCGTTTGTTTGGCGACTTTAAAGTCAAAACTACAGCTTATTCAAGCTATAGAGACTACGTTTAAGTCGCCAACCAACTATACTACTTTTTTTAAATTCTACTAGCCATATTTGTCAAAATAAGGCCGTTTAAAATCGAAGCGAAACTTCCTGTCGGAGTCCATGGGCGGGGCCAAATGAGTCCATGGGCGGGGCCAGCGATTGGTCAAATAGCAGTAGGAGAGTAAGACGAGCTGAAGGAGGAGGAGAGGAAGAAGAAGAAGAAGTGGGAGAAGAATATGTATAAGATAAGATGAAAAGAAATGAGTTTGCAAAGATTCAAGCCTTTTACTTTCGTAGTACCAACGAAATATCAACTTGAATGTAAAACTTTTTTTTAAAGAATGATTAATTCGAACAGAGGCCAAATTCCACTATAGTGCAAAATAGAGTAACCAATTTATGTCTACAGATTTTGGATATAATCCTTGATTCAAGTGCAAAGTTTCAAAGAAAAGGCTTTGGTTGGTACAAATATAAAATATTCCTCACCACGCTATACCACACCATTTTAATAGTCAATTTCAAATTCTTCTAAGTTAAAATTGTTTGAAAATTGTTATCTGATGACATACCCAGAATTTGCATGATAATAACAAGCGATGATATTCCTATAATACGTAAAATGGTGAAACAATTACATCCGCGTAAATAACGTTCACAATGATGCCATATCTGTTGTCTAAAAAGACAAGGTAAGTAATAAAGTAGTACATCACGTGAATGAGGAGTCAATAAAATGCACCCATCTACGGCATACCATTAGAGCCACTGCGATTTTGTGTGGAAAATTGGAAAACGGGACACGAGAGTAGGATGTGAGAATACGATGGTGAGATCACGAGAGTACGACGGTGAGGACACGAGAATACGAAGTCACGATAGTGAGAGTACGAGATAGTCTCGTGCTCTCGTCGTCGTACTCTCGTGGCATCGTCTTCGTACTCTCGAAATCTCGTGTTCTCGTGTTCTCAACGTCGTACTTTCGTGTCCCGTTATCCTACTCTCGTGTTCTCATCATCGTACTCCCGTGTCCCGTGTTCAAATGTTACACAGAAAAACGCGTTGGTCCTAACGGTATTTCGCACCCACCCCATAAAGTTTCCTTACACTTTAAACTTTGCGTAATTTATGAAACAGTGTGAGCAATATCGTACATTCGTCTCGAAATGTCATTCGGTCAAAGTACACGATCATCGCGTGACATTGTTTTCCGCTATCTCAGTTGATTTAAGAGATGAAGAGATGGAGAGAATATTTTTAGTTTGTTTGTTCGTTTTCATGGAGTTGAGAACCGAAAAGCATAATCGCACTTATGTATGAATCCGCTTCGCGTATTCATACTGTGTTATTAGGGGTTTCGGTTCATACCTCCATGAAAACAAAAAATATTCTCTTCATTTATTACAATGTAATAGTATCGAGCGAAAAAAGCAAAAATTTTACAAATTTTAATACTTTTTGTATGGAACTAGTTTGTGAGGTAGCATACAAAATAGCTGCGTGCCCAAAATTTTGTTCAAGGAGGTATGAATATTTTTTAAATCAATCAGAACATCCGTTTTTGATAGACGAAACTAAAAATTAAATTATAAACGTGTAAAACGCATTTCTTGCGGTTCATGTGCTGAGCTGTAAACGTTTTAATCCAATTCCACACAATCACTCCTTTTTACAAGCAGTTTTTTTCATTTTCCACAATGTTTCTAACCAAAAAGACGAAATAAATAGATAAAGTTCCATTTACTTGAAATTGTCGTCTTCAGCTTTTTTTTTCAATTTGGACCAGTCTAAAATTATGTCGTGTGAGAATTGGTTAAAGTAGTATCAACATTCGCATTATTTAATGAATCGGGAAATACAGAGAGAAATATCAACTTTCTAGGAAGGCAAAAAGAATGCCACGCCTTAGTGACACATAACGAAACCAACCATGCGTTCATGTTGACTAAACATAAGCGACCGTTTAAATCCATTTTCGACAAAGGGACACGTGTAAAGCCGGGTATCATTTTTTTTTCATCTTGAATGCAGGACAGGCTTTTGCGTCGCTAAATATCACTCGATAGCTTGATCGATTCAGGGACACCTTCCATATGATTTAAAAGACGGCCAACATTTACGAGAAAATATGACGGATAAAGCGTTACTGGGTTAATTTCCTTTTTTGGCATCTTTTTTGCCATGATACAAGGCATTAAGTTAATATTCATTTAAATATTTCTACGGATATCTGGCGGATATCACGGTTTTTTTTTCATAGAAACCTTTCATTTTGACGTAATGCCAGATATGAACTTAATATTCATTTAGATATTTGCACAAAAATGCCAGATATTAGGTTATTTTTCATTAAAAACTATTTTTTTGTCGCAGCATAAGATATTGAACCAATATTCAATTAGATATTTACAAGAAAATGGCGGATATCAGGTTATTTAAAAAACTTTCAATTCGCCATAATACCAGAAAATAACTTAAAAGTGATTTAGACAACTTCCTGAAAATTTCGGAAATCATTATTCTTTTTTTCATAAAGAAACGCTTCATTTTTTAAAGATACCAGATAATTAAGTTAAGATGAATGTTGTCAGTGAGTGCTTTGAAAACGACAACACTTCCAAGAAGATTTACTCGGAGAAAAAAAAGATGGATGTCACGTAATCTTAAGGTACCTATTATTTGGCTATAGCAAAGCGTCAGCTTTGATAGCTTAAGTCAACAGACAAAATTTTGAGGTCTCACAAAAGTTCAAGGAGCGCAAACTTCCACTGGAGGCTTAACCACTAAATCCATTAAATGCCTACGCTATAAAAAGTAGTTCTCATTTCGCAGGAATATTGAAAACCCTATTTAAATTGTAGAGAACTCTTTCAAAAGCCTGCTATTTATCCCATACCTACTCAATTACTATCTCAAGCATCTCAAGAAAAATGCTTTAGAAAACATTGTAGACAATGAAGAAATTGCCTGTAACAAGAAATTTCATCATTGTCAACAATGTTTTCTACTCAACTCAAAGATTTTCTATATATAACCAACTTGAAATTCTCTTCTCCAACTTCTTTTAATTTGAGCCAGTATTAGATTTTGTCCTGTTGTAATAGGTTAACTTCTGGGTTACTTTATCATGATAACCCCTGGCAAAGAAGATTGCTTAACAAAACTTTGCTTTGCTAGCTTACAGTATTTTCAGTACTTTGATTTATGAGATATTATAATCAAAATGATAGCTCGACATCTGTTTTTGTCGTGATAGTGGAGGTAGTGCCTGAGCACTAACAAGATAAAATTCAGGTAAACCTTACTACCCGATATTAACGTGTTTGGTAAAGAGAACTAACGTTATGTTCTATTCTTTATTTTAGATAAAATAAAGATCGATTTAGTTGTCAACATTACTCCGTGATATTTCAGATCTTTTTCTGTTGATCAATTTGCTACTTTTTGATCCATTCCCTGATAAGAAAAAATAGACTTTACCAATTTGATAGGAGTTGCGGACAAAAATTGTTAGTGAAGTTTTAAAAATCTTTGTTGTTTTTTTTTTTTTTTTTTTTTTTTTTTGGTACAAAACATGGCTTGTAACAAGCGAGTTCTTCATTTTCCACAATATTTTCTAGAGCTGTTTTCTTGAGGGGCCTAAAAAGGAGGGATTGTGTGCGAATGGGTTAAACGTTAAACCCCCTAGATAATCATAGTATATAGTGTAAATGTTCCCCTTCCTCGAGACCGTTGGATGAATTTCAGCTTATTTTAACAGGAACGGTCCTTTTGTGACTCTTTTAAGGATTCCTTCAATGAAATTGTATGTCTCAAAACATGGCTTTTATGTGTGGGGCTAATGTCCATACATGGCATATAGTGAAAACTTTGAAAATATTCATCTCCTATTCAACTAAATTTCATAAAATTGATCTTTTGATGAACCGTATTCAGGTTTTTGAGAATTCATTGGTTTAATTTACCAAATTTCAATAGAGAGCACATAGTTAATGTAATGCAGTGGAAACTATTGGAACTTCAACACTGATAATATTTGTTGAATGAAAGAAAGTTGCCTCCGATCAAGTGAATTTGAAAAAATTAAATCTTTCCAAAATGCATTCTGTGTGAAAGAATGCTAGATTACCTGTACCACACAATAAAATATTATACTGGGAGCTAAATAAGACATTTCATGTTGATGGGAATTTGAACTGTTTCGCCTTTTGGATAGAAAACATTGTGGATAATGAAGAAATTGCTTGAAACAGGAAATTTCTTCATTTTACACTATGTTTTTTAAGCATTTTTCCTGAAGGGCGTAAAAAGGAGGGATTGTGTGGGAATCGTTAACTTTATCAGGATGATGGAGCAAATCATACACTCAAGCGCCTCTAGTTTCACTGTTATTGAACTTAACTTTTGACAATAAATATATTTGAAGAAAGTATTTTACCTTTCAATTTAAGCTGTTGATGCTTATATATACCAATGTAACAGTAAGTTGTTATTCGAATTGGTATCCGTCCACAAATAACCATTGATTGGCTGTTCACTTTCGTAAATAAACATTTTCGATATAGAAAGGGCTGATCAAATCTTGCTATTGTAAAATGAAAGATAAAGGGTTTTATAATTGAAAATTCAATCAATGACAAGGGCAAACATGTCGATTGATTGAATAAATGGAGTTTTACGCCACTTTCAACAGTATTTCAGTCATATCGCGGCGGCTGGAGCACCTAACAATGGATTCCTGGTGTTTCTCATTCCATTACAACTACTACATCCTTTCCTAATTCGACAACGCATGGGATCTTCTCAATTCCTTTCTTGATTGCTCTTCATATTTTTCACATTTTGGGACAAGAAGTTGATACAAATACTTGTGTGAAATGCAAAGCAACTTGTTTAACAAAACAATCCTTCTATTGCACTGCTTACGTGCTTAGTCTAGCTGCAAATTCAGGAAATGAGATGAGAAGACACTCTCTATTTTACTCAGAAGTAAGGAAGCTGCTTCCAGATATACTGATATTACCTGATAGATCAACAAATTTCCTGCACTGAAGCCATAAATCTAGCTGTCTCTAAATACATGTCCAAGGAACATTTCTAGATGGAAATTCAAACAAACTTTAAAACTGTTTAATAAAAGGTATCAACTTATACAGAAGTCAGACTTATAGTGAAAATGAAAGTGATAAAGTGTTCTTAATAGAATATTAAAGGTTGCTTCATTTGTTTGTTGAAAGCAATACATTTTTTGGTAAATATGACCTCTTTCAAATTATTTTCTCTATTCATCAACGTTTTTCTTTTTTGATAAAGAAATATCAGTGATAGTATGGCAAAGGGTTAAAATTTAAATAAATTGTCCTTTTCAGTCAAAAATAAGCTTGACTTAAAATTGACATTTTGTATGGTCTGGGTCATCATTTTGTATTAACCCATTCCCACTCAACTCCACCTTTTTATGCCCCTCCAAAAACAAGGATTTGGAAACATTGTGCAAAATGAAGAAATTGCTTGCTATAAGCAATTACTTCATTATCCACTATGTTTTCTAACCTTAAAGCCAAAGGCTTTAGAATCCTATCAACTGAACATTGTCATCTACAGCTTTTTAGAACAAGGACCAGTCTGAAAATTTGGTGTGTGGGAAATGTTTAAGTCGGTAATTTATAAGGCATTTAAAACTTGGAATATAATATTGTGTTTAGTATCTCCTTAGACTGAATCCATTGCCTTTTTGGTACTAAACATATCGATTGCTTAATGCATAAACACTAATGATGTTTATGCACTAAGCCACCGAAATGTTCCATGATTCAAATGAGATAGTGTTTAATGAATTCTTGTAGGAATCACTCTTCTTATTCTAGAATCTTTATATATGTCCTATTTATCACTAGACAGCAGAAGGTCAGACAACCTTACATGAGGTTAACCCTTTCCTGATTGTTTTTATTTTTTTATTAGACTGGTACTTTGGAAGAAGTTGTAAATGGCGATTAGAAGTTGGTACAATTTGAGCCAACCTGGAGGGTAGAAAATATTTTGGGAAATGAAGAAACTGCTTGTTAAAACCATGATGTTTTCTTAAGTATGAAATCAAAAGGTCATAAAATCATAGGATTGTACAGAAAGTGCACCCTTTCTGACTTATCTTTGTAAACTGTGCATACTAATCAGGGTTGAACATTCATTGAAGCGCAGTCGGTAGCGCGTCAGACTCCTAATCTTCAATTAAGGGATGTCTTGGGTTCGATCCCCGGCCGCACATATCCTTTCCGACATTTGTCTCTCACCAATGGGTGGATATTCGTAAACCCAAGTGGGATAGCAGCTGGAGGCTAGGAAAGGGTGAAGTGGTATTACTGGTGAGAGAAATACCAGGAATCCATTGTTAGGTGCTATAGCCGACGCGATATCATTGAAATACTGCTTTTTAAAAAGTGGCGTTAAACCCCATTCAATCAATCTTCTCAATGCATTTTCTGTACGTAGAATGCTTATTATGTCTATAGTACTTTCGCTACTTGATGGCTCCTGGTCTGTATAAGATGAATCTTTTTCTCTACTGGCAAAAGCCTAGCAAGCTAATGTCATGGCATTGTGCCCATTGTGCATCTGTCTATTAGTATGTAAACTTTTCTTAAATCAAAGCGCTCAAAGCGCTGAAAGCCTGAGATATGTATACAGGAGATATATAATCTAGGCAGAAAAAGTTTGATGGTCGGATTATCGGAGATGCCACTTTCTACCAAAATCTACTGTCGATTATGCTAAGATCTGCCAATTTGTGCGCTAGGGACCATACCTGCCCGCAATAATTTTCACCCCTTTGAGTTATTGTAACGATATGTTTACATGTATATATCGTTACATATTTTTCACCCGATCAAAATGCTTTGGCGGAATCTGATAAAGGCCACCCAAGGATCCTTCCTGTGAATTTTGGTTTAGTTTGGTTGAATTATGTTCAGTACTTTCTGAGAAGATTTTTAAAGTAAAAGTTGACGGACGGACGGACGACGGACACCACATCATGACAAAAGCTCGTTGGCTTCCAGCCAGTGGAGCTAGCGAGAGAGAGCTAAAGAGTGAGAGAGATGCGGGAATGGAGCGTGATGCCAGGTTCGAACTAGGAGGCTCTTGCGTGCGATGTGAGTATTCTGCCACACAGACAAATTTCATTATGTAAATATGCGCTTTATAATCTCCAGATAAAGAGATCGAGAGAGGGCGGGTGGTCGTTTACCAGGTTAACATGATTATGTACACCTCTCAAAAGCGGTATCCTTTAGGTAGAATTCTGAGGTAAAAATATATAGACACAAAGTCCGTGCACGACCAAATTTTTTTCAGACAGTGCGAATATGATCCTTTGGATGACCAATTAATTTGTTAAACAAAACATTCCAATTGTGCGTAAAACCGACAGCTTCGCTTATCAGCTTTATACAGCAACTTCGTCTAACCGGACCGTCTTAACATTGTTACTCTAGAATAAGTAAGATTATTTTTGTTTGAAACAAACACCTTATTTTTTCTTAACAATATGACATGATTATATATGTTTAATAATTTCCAGTATATTATATATCTCCTTTCTTTCTTTCCATTCACTCGTCAAGTTTTGATAATTTTGCCAAATTCAGAACACTCTCACGAAGGTACTGTACAACAAGCCGACAGCTTTCAAGGAGTCATATCTCGCCTTCGTCCTTCTCGCCTCAATCGGGCGTATTAATTTATGGTCAGATCCGATCTCCTTTTCATGCGACAGAAGATCACATTGATTGCGGTAGATGTTTTACATCATGTTTTCACATCAAACTCTGCATGGGTTTGAATTTTTAGCTTTGTAACTTTAGCTTCAGATTGCCCAGAAACTGCTGGCCAGATCTAAACCAAAATCACAGGATTGTTCTTCTTTCAGATCCCCTCAAACAATTATGTTCCTTTAGAAGCAAATCATTTCTGTCAAACTGCTAATTCGATTTCATGGTTCCCTAGAAAAAAAATGTTCCTTGAACCTAGACATGGTTAATTCGATAGCATTGTTTTGATTAAAAAAACGCATTTATGGGTGGGCCCGTTTAATTATTGTATAGCATTAATGTGTAGTTGTTAAATTGCATTTAATTAACTGTCAAAGGAATAATGTATTAATTGTATTCTTTTTTTTTTTGAAAAAGTCCAATTAGTAAAATATATCCTGTTTATGTTGCATCTTGGTAGGGTAAAAAAAAATGCTTGACTGGCACAGTTAGTTCCTGATAAAAAAAAAGTCCAAATGAAAAAATGTTGCAGATGATGGTTTTAGTTGACGAGACTTCGACTTGATTTTGAAAAAAGAAAGAAAGAAATCAAGGACTTTTATAGGCAGGCTTATTTTACACATGAAGTAGTTGGATTATGTTTGATTAATGATGTAAGAGAGACAACTTACTATTTCATAAAACTGTCATACAAATTGATTAATTCCCTTTACCTTAAATTTAACTTCGATATAAAATTTTATGCTAATATTAAATATACAGCTGGTTGATAACAAGAAGTTAAGAAAATTTTGTCCATTGAGGAAAATGGGGAGAGCTTATTCAGCCCACCATTAAAAAACAAGATTTGATGAATAAAATATTGAAATTGAAAGATGTTCCAGAAAATTATGACATTTAAAAATGTTTGACTTGGTGGGTAAAGAACATCATTGGAAATTAACTAATTCAGGCAGTGGAGCAACAAAGTCCATCTTGATTAAAAATTACTTGCACCCCCACAAGCGAGGTTTAGAGAGGTATACTGGAATCTGCCTGTATGTCGATGGGTTGGACGGGAGGTCCAGTATTCTGACTGTTTCTATGTAATTTAAATTTCTGCTATAAAATTGCATTTGAAGTATGCTTAAAACATATCTTTAAGTTTGCAGGGTAATAAAAATGAAATAGATTCCAAAGTACCGTTTTACCTGGTCATGTCAGGATGCTGTGAACAAGCATCTAGGGTTTAATAAATAGTTAATAATGATAAGTTATGATTTGACTGTTAATATTTGTGTGTTTGTTTTTTGTGATAGGTGGTTTAGATAGGGAGAGAGACAGACAGACATTCAGGTACAGACAGGCAGACAGACAGCATTCTATAGTGTGCTATAACAGAAAGCGCCGAATTCGTAGTTCTAATTTAACATACAAGGCTCAGCCAAAAAAAAAAAAATAAGAAGACATGAAATAGAAACGTCCACCTTCTGTCGATATAAATCTATGACTATTCCTTATTTCAATAAACGCCGAATTCGTGAACAGCATGTTAACCAGATACTGTAATGCAGAATTTTAGACCTGTCCAAATTCAGAAATTTTGCAGGAGGCAATTCAAATTTAATTTCAGTTGAAAAAATGATTATTCAGGAGGGTATACAATATTGTGGTAAAAGAAATAATTTGCTTTGGCTTAAGAAATACAGGTTTTAGTACAACGTATAATTCTCTACTAGGAGTTGTACAGGACTAGTCTTATTTATACAAGCTTTAGATATTACGTCCTAACCGAGGCAAATACAGGGACAAATTACAAGTTTTTTTGTTTGTTTTGATTTGTTCTTTTAAACGCGCATGTGTATTTCAAGTTAATCAAGTGCATGTCATTTCATATTTGGATCGTAGTGGTGATGACACCTTTTAAGGAGAAGGTGGTATCTTACTTTAACAAAACCAACAAAGGTTTGTCCTTTTATAACCGATCAACAATTAAGTGATGAAATTGTCTGAATATCCGGGAATTTTCTCTGTGACAAATTGGCCTTCAATATCACACATATGACATAGTTGTTTTTATTACCTGTTACTTTATTACGTCTTTGACAAAAACAATCGTTAGTTAAACTGACAGGGCATTTTTCGAAGAAGTGTATTCTGCATTGTTGCAGCCTTAAAGGATCCGATCCTGCATGGTTTTGTCAATCGTTAAAAATATGCTTTGATCGAGAAACAACGAAGCATATACGAAATTTAACGAAAGACGAAAATTAACCATAACGTGAATTTCATTTCCTTTGCTTCAATGGAAGTGACCATATTGCTAATTCTCTGAAGATCCGCGATGCTCCATCTCTCGTTGAACAGATTGGTGGAATCAAATTAACTGGGGGAAGCATAAGGTTCAGTTGACGATAACGACCCACGGCGAAGCTTAACTCGGTAGCACTTTTATTCCATTTATGGTTTGTTGTTACCAAAAGTTTACTGCCACTCTTCGAAAAATGCTCTAAGACTTTTAAAACGTCAGCGTTTTTTAAATGTTGAAGAAGTTCCCGACAAAAAATGACGTCATACGATTGGTCCAATCCATCTGTTACGATATCACGATGTTCAAACCTCGCGTTTGTCATATTTCTGTAGTAGATCTGGTGTCTCTGTATCAAAGCAGGAACAATATCAATGCCTGTGTATTGCACGTCTATCCTTTGGCCAACGAAATGTCGCATCCAATAGAAATCGCCACAAGGTACGTCGACAATACTAATGACTGACTTCCCGAGCACCAATTTAAGTCGATCCACAAGGGCATTAAGAAGTGATATTGTGTACTGGAAAGAAAAAAGAAAAAAAAATACTGTAGAAGCATTCCGTAAACACTTTTTTATTGACGGAAACCTGGCCCCGCCCACTGTACGCGCTTGCCACACCCACTGACTCCAACAAAGAGTTCCACGTCGATATTAAAAGGCGTTGTTAGTCAAGTTCATAGCCAGTAACATTAAACCAAAAGAGTTAAATGGTTGGTTGGCGACCTAAACGTCGTAATTACAGCTTATTCAAGCTGTAGATACGACGTTTAAGTCGCCAAACTTACTAAATACTCCATAAAATTATCGGTCCAAGTCGTAGTTTAAAGTTCATTTCTGGTTTTAATGAATGATTTGATTCGTCGATTGTTTTTTGATTGACAGCCGCTATTGGTTAATTATGTTTGCATAGCACAGACTTTAAAAAAATAGAATCTTTCAAAATATGAATACAGTACCCGCGATATCCCGTGCACGCTTATAGCGAAATAGTAATCTTGAAACTTTCACTACCAAAACTTTTGAAAAGTACATTAAATCGAAAAACAACTTACATTTGTTTCCGCCAATGTTGAGCCCCAACCTGAAGATCTAAATTCAGAGGATGATTTTTGTAGTGCCGGAGTTTTTCCCGTATCCTCGACCCATATCTGCTGTTCAAATATATCTCGAAAAGACCTGGCTCTAGCTATGGGATCTTCTCCTCCGTTAGTCGTTGATTTTAAGATACAGTTTTGATTAACTGGTGCCACCTTTGAGTGCACCTCTTTCGTAAGGCAGTCGTAAATAATCCCTTCCTGAAAATTGAAAGTTTCTGTTTCATGTCTTCTTCTCTCTTTTTTTGGCATAGGTGAAGAGCATTCACTAGATTGATTGTTCGGGTCGTTTAGTAATACGAGCACTGTGTGCTCAATTTTGAACTACGAATTTAGAGCTTTCTGTTATAGCAGATAATAGAAGGCTCTGTCTGTCTGCCTGTCTGTCTCTATCTCTATGTCTGTCTGTCTCTCTCCCTATTTTAGCCACCTATCATAAAAATAAACACACAAATATTAACAGTCAAATTATAACTAATCATTTTACCGTAACTATTTATTAAACCCTAGATAATTGTTCACAGCATCCTGACATGACCTGGTAAAACGGTCCATTGGAATCTATTTCATTTTTTGCCTTGCAAACTTAAAGATATGTTTCAGGCATATTTCAAACTCAATTTTACAGAAGAAATTTAAAATACATAGAAACAGTCAGAATATAGAACATTCAATTTGAAAAGTATCGAATTCGTCGTCATTATTTGATTAGTTTAAAAAAGGTCTCGATATTGTTCAATAAGTTTCTTAGTTGCCGATCTGTATATTTCTGGTAAACTGTATACCGAAATGCGGGTTAATTCCTCACATTTCACAATATGACTGTATTCCTTTATCTAGTTAATATCTTCTACTTTACTAATAAACGAAACGAAACTCTATTATATTTTCCCTCTAATATTATATTATAAACAATTATCTTCAAATAACTGCCACGGATCAAAGTACGAAACTAATTCTTAATGATCAAGTTGTCATTGTTATGGATAATCATCGACTCCATCGACATAGCATAGCAACATTGCAGACTGAATAAGAGATAAAGAGAATGTTGTTTTTTCATGGAGGTGTTAAACAAACAAAACACAAACACACACACACAAACACTAGCACACACGCAAGCAAACACACACACACGCACTCACACAAACGCGCATATACGCGTGCGCTCACTGTATGAATATGCAAAAAAAATTCTCTTCATTTTTTTCGTATTTTAATTATATCAAGCGAAAAAAAAAAATTCAAATGTTTAGCAATTTTTTATACATTTTAATGGAACTATGGCTAGTATCTGGAGGTATGAAACGAGAAACATAATCACTCTTATGTATCCGTATTCATACAACAACAAAGAAATATTCCCTTCATCTCTAAAATGATTTTATAGATGTTTTAGGTTCTGTAAAACTTACTATTTCTTTTTGAGTGCATGTATATTGACTTATCCGCAGACGAGCTTTTTGGTCTAGTCACAATTTCAGCATAGTAACCAAAATGTAAGATAAGATTGGTATGTTTTGTCTGAGATAGAACCTGCAAACTCTTTATTCTCGTCATTTCCGATTCACCACTTGCTCGAAATAGATTTAACCCTTTCCTGTACAATCACTGGTTTTTATGTCCTTGTGATTTTATACTTGGGAAAACATTGTTGGAAAAGAAGAAATTGCTTGTAACAAGCAATTTCTTCTTTTTCCACAATATTTTCTACTATACTGTATGGTTATTTTTCGAATTAAATCAACTTAAATTTTCGTCTGCAAAACCTTTGAATTTAGACAAGTCTAAGTTTTGCAAAACAGGAAAGGGTTAAGATATGAAGAGAACATTTTTTGTTTTCATTGAGATATGAAACAAAAAATCTAATAACACTGTATGAATACGCGAAGCATATTCATACAATAGCGAGTTAGGTTTTCTTCATACATTAGTGAGTTAGGTTTTCGTCTCACACCTCCATGAAAAAAATATTCGTTTCTGTAAATTTAATAGCATTTAGCGAAGAAAGGCGATTAGTTTACAGTTTTTGATGCAATTTTAGTACACCTGACCACATGGTGAGATATTGTGATCGGGCTGTGAACTCTAGGGGTCATATTTTTTGGCTCAAATATCTTGAAACTTTACCAGAATCTTTGTCTACATGATACCGCGGACGAGTTCGAAAATGGGTCATATTGAAAAAACTAGGTCACAAGTTCAAATCTTTGAAAAATCTTGTGTACATTCTAGACTTCACAATTTTGCCTCAAATACCTTGAAACTTGGTCAGAATATTTGTCTCCATAAAATCTCGGACATTCCAAAAATGGTACACGTGGGGTCAAAAACTAGGTCACTAGGTCAAAACTTAGAAAAACACTGTGTGCACTCAAGGGGATTCACTTTTGACTCAAATGTCTTGATATTTCGTTGGAATGGTTGTCTTCATGATATCTTGGATGAATTTCAAAATGAGTCAAGTAGGGTAAAAAACAAGGTCACAAGGACAAATATTGAAAAACCTTTTGTGCCCTCTAGAGGTCACTTTTTCGATCAAATGTCTAGATATGCGGTTGAAAGTTTGTCAATATAAGATCTCATACGAGTTCGAAAATGAGTCACGTTGGGTCAAAAAACTAGGTCATTAGGGCAAATCTTGGAAAACTCTTGTTTGCACTGTAGAACCCCTTTTTTACCCAAATGCCTTGTCTTTCTGTCAGCAAAGTAACCAAAATGTAAGATATGGTTGGTATGTTATGTCTGAAATAGAACCTACAAACTCTCTTTTCTCGTCATTTCCGATTCACCACTTGCTCGAAATAGATTTTAGAGATGAAGATAACATTTTTGTTTTCATTGAGGTATGAAACAAAAAATCTAATAACACTGTATGAATACGCGAAGCATATTCATCCAATAGTGAGTTAGGTTTTCTTCATACATTAGTGAGTTAGGTTTTCGTCTCATACCTCCATGGAAAAAAATATTCATTTCTGAAAATTTAATAGCATTGAGCGAAGAAAGGCGATAAGTTTACAATTTTTGATGCAATTTAAGTTCACCTGATCACGTGGTGAGATATTGTGATCGGGCTGTGAACTCTAGGGGTCATATTTTTTTGGCTCAAATACCTTGAAACTTTACCAAAATCGTTGTCTACATGATACCGCGGACGAGTTCGAAAATGGGTCATATTGGGAAAAAACTAGGTCACAAGTTCAAATCTTAGAAAAATCTTGTGTACATTCTAGACTTCACAATTTTGCCTCAAAAACCTTGAAACTTGGTCAGAATGTTTTCATTCATTAAATCTCGGACAAGTTCAAAAATGGTACAAGTGGGGTAAAAAACTAGGCCATTTGGTCAAAACGTAGAAAAATACTGTGTGCACTCTAGGGGACACACTTATGACTCAAGTGTCTTGATATTTGATTAATATGTTTGTCTACATTATATCTTGGATGAATTTCAAGATGAGTCAAGTAGGGTAAAAAGCAAGGTCACAAGGACAAATATTGAATAACCTTTTGTGCCCTCTAGAGGTCACTTTTTCGATCAAATGTCTTGATATGCGGTTGAAAGTTTGTCAATATAAGATCTCATACGAGTTCGAAAATGAGTCACGTTGGGTCAAAAAACTAGGTCACTAGGGTAAATCTTGGAAAACTCTTGTTTGCACTGTAGAAGCCCTTTTTTACCCAAATGCCTTGTCTTTCTGTCAGCAAAGTAACCAAAATGTAAGATATGGTTGGTATGTTATGTCTGAGATAGATCTCTTTATTCTCGTCATTTCCGATTCACAACTTGCTCGAAATAGATTTAAGAGATATAGAGAACATTTTTTGTTTTCATTGAGGTATGAAACGAAAAATCTAATAACACTGTATGAATACGCGAAGCATATTCATACAATAGTGAGTTAGGTTTTCTCCATACATTAGTGAGTTAGGTTTTCGTCTCACACCTCCATGAAAAAAATATTCATTTCTGTAAATTTAATAGCATTGAGCGAAGAAAGGCGATTAGATTACCATTTTTGATGCAATTTTAGCACACCTGACCACGTGGTGAGATATTGTGATCGGGCTGTGAACTCTAGGGGTCATATTTTTTGGCCCAAATACCTTGAAACTTTACCAGAATCTTTGTCCACATGATACCGCGGACGAGTTCGAAAATGGGTCATATTGGGAAAAAACTAGGTCACAAGTTCAAATCTTAGAAAAATCTTGTGTACATTCCAGACTTCACAATTTTGCCTCAAAAACCTTGAAACTTGGTCAGAATATTTGTCTCAATAAAATCTCGGACATTTCAAAAATGGTTCACGTGGGGTCAAAAACGGGGTCACTAGGTCAATACTTAGAAAAAAAACACTGTATGCACTCTAGCGGACACACTTTTGGCTCAAATGTCTTGATATTTGGTTAGAATGTTTGTCTACATGATATCTTGGATGAATTTCAAAATGAGTCAAGTAGGGTAAAAAACAAGGTCACAAGGACAAATATTGAATAACCTTTTGTGCCCTCTAGAGGTCACTTTTTCGATCAAATGTCTTGATATGCGGTTGAAAGTTTGTCAATATAAGATCTCATACGAGTTCGAAAATGAGTCACGTTGGGTCAAAAAACTAGGTCACTGGGGCAAATCTCAGGAAACTCTTGTTTGCACTGTACAAGCCCTTTTTTACCCAAATGCCTTGTCTTTTGTCAGCAAAGTAACCAAAATGTAAGATATGGTTGGTATGTTATGTCTGAGAAAGATCTCTTTATTCTCGTCATTTCCGATTCACCACTTGCTCGAAATAGATTTTAGAGATGTAGAGAACATTTTTGTTTTCATTCAGGTATGAAACGAAAAATCTAATAACACTGTATGAACACGCGAAGCATATTCATACAATAGTGAGTTAGGTTTTCTTCATACATTAGTGAGTTAGGTTTTCGTCTCACACCTCCATGAAAAAAATTCTTCATTTCTGTAAATTTAATAGCCTTGAGCGAAGAAAGGCGATTAGTTTACAGTTTTTGATGCAATTTTAGTACACCTGACTACATGGTGAGATATTGTGATCGGGCTGTGAACTCTAGGGGTCATATTTTTTGGCTCAAACACCTTGAAACTTTACCAAAATCGTTGTCTACATGATACCGCGGACGAGTTCGAAAATGGGTCATATTGGGAAAAAACAAGGTCACAAGTTCAAATCTTAGAAAAATCTTGTGTACATTCTAGACTTCACAATTTTGCCTCAAATACCTTGAAACTTGGTCAGAATATTTGTCTCCATAAAATCTCGGTCATTCCAAAAATGGTACACGTGGGGTCAAAAACTAGGTCACTAGGTCAAAACTTAGAAAAAACACCGTGTGCACTCTAGCGGACACACTTTTGGTTCAAATGTCTTGATATTTGGTTAGAATGTTTGTCTACATGATATCTTGGATGAATTTCAAAATGAGTCAAGTAGGGTAAAAAGCAAGGTCACAAGGACAAATATTGAAAAACCTTTTGTGCCCTCTAGAGGTCACTTTTTCGATCAAATGTCTTGATATGCGGTTGAAAGTTTGTCAATATAAGATCTCATATGAGTTCGAAAATGAGTCACGTTGGGTCAAAAAACTAGGTCATTAGGGCAAATCTTAGAAAACTCTTGTTTGCACTGTAGAAGCCCTTTTTGGCCCAAATGCCTTGTCTTTCTATCAAAAGAATTGTCTGTGTGATATCTTGGACAAGTTCAACTTAATGTTACATTGGGTCAAAAACAAGTTCATTAGATCGAACTTGAGAAATATCTATATGGAAGCGAGATCTTTGGATTAAATATCTTGATACTTAGTCGCAATGTTTGTTTGCCAAATATCTCAATAGAGTTTGGCATCAGTTCATATTGGGTAAAAAAAAAAGATCACAAGATAAAATCATAGAAAACCATTTATGCAATCTAGATGTTACATTTTTGGCTCAAAGGTTTTGAAAGTTGGTCAGAATTTTTTTCTCCATTATATCTCAGTCAAGTTAAGTATATTGGTTCACATGGGGCTAAAATCTAAATCACAAGTTTAAACCTTAGAAAAATCTTGTGTGCACTCTAGAGCCATATGTTTGTATCAAAGGTCAGAATGTTTGTTACCATGATCTCTTTCTAATTCAATATTAGGTCACATGGTTGATCAAGAAGGTCACTAGGTCAGATCTTATAGTAACCTTCCTTGCTATGAAGTCACTAAACTGTTGGTATAAATATCTAGAAACGTGTTAAGAATGTCTTTCTTCTTAAATTTCTGAGACAATAATTTGGTAACAAGTCTGGCAAGGACAAGATTATGAAATCTGCCAACTTAATCACTTTTTATTTAAGGATAAACTTCACCAAATGATTCGCTTAATTCATTTTTTTCGCTTATGAAACCCTGACTTACTATTGTATTTATATGCCAGTAAAATAAATGATCACTTTGGTAGTGTCTGTTTAAGATGGGTACATATATTTTCCATCATGCATATGCCGATGTTGAAAAAGGGTTAGAATTTAAACACCTTTAGAAACCCAGGTTGATTAGGACTGAAAACTTCAATTGGCATCACACTCCGGTTTGAAATATGCATATTAAACAATGGACATATCAAGCTGTTGTTACGACATTTTGCACGCTTAACGGCGACATTACCTGTCTTGATATTTTGATTGTGTCATCGAGAGTTGTTTGCTTGCTAGTGAGCGGTTTGGCGCCGCTTTCAACAGTAAATCGGTTACATCGCGGCGTTTGAAATATTTTGAAATAACGCCAAATATTATCTACGTCGAACTTCTTGTTTGAGTCAATAGGCGAGGCCATCCATCAGCCAAAGACAAGTTTGAATCATACCACCAGACAAGATTTATTTAGCTAAACAGTTTAAGATTTTAATGTACATAAATCTAAATCCAAAGGTTAATTCTTCGGTCTTTCCCGAATGGGATCCAAAGGTCTTTTTAAGGTTATTTTAAGCAACGAGTATTTGACCAATTTATGAAATAATGCATTGCATTTTTTTAAATCAAAAAGAGCGTTTAGAGTTTTGATGCACGTGAAAAAAATCAAAATCGAAATCGAAGCCGATTATAGTACGAAGAGTACGTGCGTACTAATCAAAGGTCGGTCAGCAATGTAAAACAAGAAAAGAGCAAAAGCACCAATTTAACAGACGTTTAAGGCTTGTAACATGACAACATAGATCTTGCTCGGATTTATAGTATTCAAATCGGTTCTTGAACAGTTTTTTATGAAAATTTGATACAGGAAAAGTATATGCTCTTCCAGTAGGTATTTAGTTATTTTCACAATAAATGTTTATTGTGTGTTCAACTTCCCTATAAAAAATAACTAAGCATATTCCGTATGCCTACTTTGAAATATCAGAAGTTGTCGGGTGAGGTCGTTAGTTTTCATGGGATGTCGATAATGAATGAATTGTTAGCGGAAGCCAATGACGTAATTGAATTGTCATGCAAACTTCAAATAAGGCAACGCTCGGTTGAGTCGATAAAGTATTTACTCTATAAATTCCGGTATTCATTGCGATATATTGTTTTTAGCTAGCAAAACTGTTATCCTTATATTTTCTTGTTATTTCCATTTGAAAATGATCATGTATAATGAATTGTTGAGAACTATTTTTTCAATGGAAGCATTTTTTTCTTCTTTTAGTACATATACGTAAATACAAAAACCTATTGATTTTTTGTAAGAATTGATTACATTACTTTAGAATTATAGTCGAATTCCAAAATCTAACATACCTTTGCATTATATTTTTTTCCAGTTGGGACGAATATTTGAGAAAGAGTGTTGCTTTCCTCTGGGCTCTTCTCAGTGCAGTCTGAAAAAAGTGAATACAAACTGTAAAAAATAATGTCATTAACAAGGAAACTCGTTTGTATCATCAATCTGACAGTTCTAATCAACGTCATAAGATGCACTTTATTTCAATATGCGCTTTGATACGTTGGATAATAATTCATTTCATTATATACCTATAAACATTTATAGCAAAATATATACATTCAACACAGACTAAATTGGACACGTCAGGAAAAAATACCGAATCTGTTAGTGTCAAATACGGTTCCACATAAGGCAGTCTGAGATGACGTTATTTTCATTCTGTAAATGACGTCATGATGCGAAAGACGTAATCAGAATGGAGAAGGAAAATTCCAGTATTTTGTATTATTCCATCGAATTTATCTAATAAAATAATTAGTTATATAATAAATGGAATATTATGTTACAATTACGATACTATATCTTTTATTTGCTTCTCGCTGCGGAGGAATATTTGACATACCACTTGACCTCCGGTCTCGTCAAATATAAAAATTATCCTGCGCAGCTCAATGCAATTACAAGGTGTTGTATCTCTAGCGAAACACAAATTTCCCCATAAATTTTGTGTAACAAGAATTAGTATAGCAGGGGAGAATGTGAAAACGCGGAACACAAAACCTAGCACAAAGCCTTGGATAAATGGACAAAACATGGCATGGTATGACGCAATAGAGGTTCACCAAATACCGAATGTATTAGACTAGTTATCTATAAACATTCTCGTTTTTACCAGTTTTAGATGACGAGTTCAATAAATTCGGTATTTTATGGGCACGAAAAATATATTCTGTTCATAATATGACGTAAATCTTTTAGATAAATTGTTAAATGCCTGCATCTTATCGATTTCAGATAATCCGCGAAACGTTTTACGCCGTTTCTAAAATGACGTTAATACAATCATTACGCGATGTCATTTTTCACGGTTACTAAAAAGCGTCACCATAGACTTCAGTAGATTTATATAGTTATTAAACTAGTGTAACATCAAAATGTAATATCAAAAATATTCAATGGGTTTATTTCGCTCCCAAGTCTTAGGTCACGTTATAAGATTGTGTTAACGGTGATGACAGAAACTTCACTCAACTTAAATCTCGTTTTCCGATAACTTCATATTGGATTTAAATATCAAGTAAAATGGATATTAGAGGAGGAAACTGTTCACAGTATTTTAAGATTTGCACGTGTTCTACAAGTAGCTCGGAACCGAAAAAGACGGGGTTGGGTTCGAAGGCGCAGGCAAATTGTTAGTTCATCTCAAACATTGCAAAACTTGGTAAATCAAAGGGCCGTACGCACTGTAATTGGTCGTCACTGAGAAATTGGACATATCGTTGCATTCCGACTTAAGAATTAGGGTAAAACAACTTTAATTTCTATTACTTTCACAACACGTAGGTTCTGTCCTAGTGTATGGTATTTCCGTGAATGTTAATTAGAACTAATATTATTTTACACGAGCGTAAGACCTTGATGCAACATGGGTACCGACAAAAAAGCAACTTTTTGTGAAAACTAAATTTCTAAAAATTCTCGATTGTTAAATAGTCATGGTTAGATTATCCCTGCAAGCTTTTTTTATAAAGCCAAAACAGAAAAATTATGGAAATATGATAACTTAAGTCTAAGAGCAAATGCTGACAGCAGGTTCATGAAATTTCAAAACCCTCTCTTTTTCTGGGCAGAAATTAACAAGTTCCTAAACAGCGCTGATTATAAACAAAGGAAAAACAATTGATACTATTCTTTGGACGAATTCTTTAGACAGCTTGAAAGCATAATAATCAAATTTGCTCTCAAGAAGAACTTTCAGTACTTTGATTAACTTATGGCTGGAAATATCATCTTTGTTTACACCTCGATATGATTGAAAGAAAGGGTTGGTTAGACGCGTTCATCACTAGCGGAAAATCCTTGAAGCATTCATCTTTAAAGCGTGTGACCGTCCAGTTTTCCTTTACTCCTTTTGATAATTCTTAACTTGTAAAATGAAAGGATTTTTTTCTGTTTTCCCGTCAGAATATACGTCCAGTTGGGCTAAAGGCAGTTTTGGTAAATTGCAGCGACACAATCTCGAGCTAATGGTTATATAAATTGATCTACGACCAATTAAAAATCAAGATTCCAAGGCTTGGATGCTGAAACTTTCCTCAATACAATGAAAAACTAGTCAAGGAACAGTCCACGTCCTCAAAAGATCTATTGTCTGCAATATTTGAAAATTGTTAAGCAGAGCAGAAGACAGGGATATGAATATAGTTAAGGTACGTTTGTATGATCGATTTATGCACTCGACAATATGTCGGAATGAATACTTGCGCAACCCTACTTAGGTCAATATTCACTTCAAACCGATGATCCTAGGCAGGTTAATGGTTAATCAATCCCTAAAAGTATACTTATAATTTCCTAATAGTTACAGACAAATCATGAATAAGACATACGTATTTTACTGTTTTTTGTGTTATCTATCGTTGTGGCTCCTAAATTAATGCCTGTTCTCCACCGCCACATCCGTCTAGATTGAATTTCGATCTAGGATCAAAATCCCTCCTAATCAATTTAGTCTCATTTTTGCTGTAAAGACTGGTGATTGTGTGATATTTCCTTTAATATTTGTCTATATGATCGGTTTAAGGGCTAAAAGCTGTCTGCTATTTTGATAGGCGCTTTATAAAAGTGAGGAAATTAGCACGTGTGTGGTCGCTTATCCGATATACAAACCGTTCCTGAGTAAGACTGTTCTAAATTATACTGGTGAATATGAACTTTATTCCATTCTTGGAATAATATAAACTTTACAATCTAACCTAGGTCCAGTTATAAAATTTAGAAAAGTTTAGTGAAAACGGGCCAAGTTCAGAAAATCCAAGAGCATCGTTTTGCACACCTTGTTAGCTAGCAAAGCGTCATCTTTGATAGATTAAGTTAACATACAAAAATTTGAGGTCTTCTCAGAGTTCAAAAAGTGTAAAATGCAAAATGACAAAGAAGATAACATTACAAAAACATGCTTTGATAGCTTAAGGTATTATCAGTACTTTGTTCTATTTAGGCAAGTGAGACAAACGAGTCATCGTGTGTGGAAAATATAGATCATATCACGAAAATTTGAAACAGATAAGAAAAGCAAATGCGACATTTTTATATAGCCTTCAATCTGCTTATTATTGTTAATTTAAGATAGAAGCAATAGATCTTGATAAATCCATTAAATGTAAATAAACTAAAACTATTTTGATCTCAGTAAGATGGTTTCAGATGGGTTTCAATGATTTTTCGATGTCGCAGATGTTAATCTTTTTAATCCCTCTCTAATTTAAACAACTTTATTTTGAAAGTTGAAGGCAAGTAGCATGAAGAAGAAAAAAAAAGAAAAAGAAAAGAAAATATAGTAAAACGGTTGTTAAGAGGACGAAAGGTAGTAACTACAATCTGAATAAGCTTTAGTTTCGACATTTAAAGTAATATCTTACCCCAAAATACATAACAAAAATAATAAGAAAACTTTACTTGAGGCCAAACAGTATGAATAAATATGACGATTAAAACTTTAAGATCAAAATAATTCTACGCGGCAAACCTCAAATTCGTGAAAGAAGATTCGATATTTTAAATTGTGGCAAGCCACAATTTAGGAGTTGTTTACATAAAACTATGACGTCAATGATGACGTTCCAGTTTTCGCTAGTCATTCAAACAACTAACTTGGTCATAGAGATTAACGATGTCATCCGTAAAGTTCAGTCATTAGCGCAAGGGTTTATATCTGTCAATGCCGAAGACAAGCGATCATTTTCGGTAAAGAATCGGGTGCATTCGACTCGGTTTCAATATGTAAACAAACATGAGTTAAAATTCATAAGAAAAATCACAAAATACTCTTTCCAGAGACCTCACTCATACCCTCCTTTGGGATATTGATATTAAGAAGGCTCTTGTTTGCTTTAATGTAAAAAAAAACCCCAAAACGATAGACGTTGTCGCGTTAATATTTCACGAAATACAAGGTACTTGTATTTCTTTTTTAAGCAACCTAAGTACGAGATAACTTACAAATTTAGTGGAATATAGATTGAGTTCATTTTTCAAAAAATGATTTCAAAGTATACAAAGTGACAGGCTCATTACTGTCGTCGATCAGTATTCATAAACTGTAGTAAATTTATCGAGGCATTTACTAATCGATTTAACTCCAGGTATGATTACAAATTCATTGACCTATATTCTAGGGAACAAAATACGTTTTGTCTTTAATGCTGTCTACATTCTACATTTCTTGAGCTTATAAATTTGTCTTCAAAATTAAAGAAAGGTTTGATAGAAATTGTTGTGGAAAAAAAGAAGAAATTGCTAGTAACAGGCAATTTCTCCTTTTCCTACAATATTTTGTACCACAAAGAACGGTTTCATTTCAAATTGCATTCAATTTTCACTGTCGTCTACAACCTCCTTCAATTTGAACCAGTCTAGAATTTTGAAGAACGGGAAAGGGTTAAATAGATCCTTTCACAAAGTATCAACATGAGGATTTTGACTTAATACGGAATGGTTGTTACTTACAACAAAAGTCAATTTTACGTGAAGTTGATAAATTAACTATTCATATATTGATTTAGGTACCGAAACTCTCACACTAAGAATAGATTGCTTAAAACATTCGTTCATTTAAAATAAAACTAATATTTAATCTTATTTGAAAGGTTCGTAATAATAGGTTCGTTTCGTCTTAAAAAATAGTTCATATTTTCTACACGCTTGGTATAATAAGAAAACCGTTCAGTGAAACATGATAAATTGACGTCATTTCTGACGTCATTCTTACATGTCACTTTTTTCTTGAAAGAGTCGGCCATTTTATTTCCAGATGAAAAACACGAAGTTTATGTAGGGTGAAATTATTGTAGGTAATTCTAGTTTCTTTAACAGATGAAATTGTATTTCATACAAAAAAAGTTGCTTAAATCTAAAAAAATGATTACTAGAACCATAATTTGTAGTTTTGGTATATAAAATGATATCGCTGAAAGGCTCATTACCAAAAGTAATAGGATAAAATCAGTCAACACCTAAATCTTACCCACTAGATAACAGTTTATTTTTCTTTTTAAAACTTGTCATGCTGAACCCGGAATATTCCGGCTTTGACAGGATTTGTAGACTAAGATCAGCCTACACATAAGTTTTCTTTGTAATTCGCCAAAGTTAGACTGGGTTAGAAAATTTCTTTTGTCAAGGGTTAAGATTTTCCTTAAGTGTTCACCGTATGTTAAGCAATCATTTTCCATCCTTTTTCATTTCGACACTGTTAATGTCGTTTGGATAAATGTTAATTTCAAGCTGTTCCTTCAAAAACAGTATTTAGAAGAAATTGTTGAGAATTTATATTGTAGGGCCTTTCATATTTTTGCAGATAAAGATGGTCAAATCCCGAGCTGAGATCAATCGAGAAAATAGAGAACGTTTAAAACAAAATAAAGCAGCATATGGAATTTACCTTCTAAAAGCAAGACAAAGGAAGCATAAGAACTATGTACCGGTAGAAAAACTCATAAGGAATGAGAGGCTAAACAGAAATATAAAGAACAAAGAATACTTTCAGAAACATAGACTAAAGAAGCGATTCAATCAGGCAGAGAGATAGATTGCTGAAATACAAGAAACAAGTGGGTATGAAAGTGCTTCGACATCAGATGCCACAACAGGTGCTCAAGTTATAAAGATGTCATTTCCAAATAGAAAAATCGGAGCTCGTATGAGAGTAACAAGAGCTTTGAATGAAAAGATTCAAGAATGTAAAGAGCTATACAAAGAATGAAGCAGCTGTTAAGAGAAAGAACGATTGTGAAATACCCAACAGAAGGAAGTACATGTCTCCAAGATCAAAAATAATTCATCTACTTACAAAGGCTGGACAGGACCAAAAGTAAAAGTCAAGAAACAGTTTCTGCTAGGAAATACACTTTTAAAAGAAATGTCGTCTCTCAAAAATCCAAAAGGAAACCACCATACGTCACTTGTAAGATCTTTCTTCAGAAGACTGATTAGGAAGTACAGGTTAGTAAGAAAGTAAAGTCGGAATACAGGTGTAAGCAGGAAATCGATTTCAATATCAAAGGTCGTATGCTGAGAAGATCAAGAGGAATCGAGAGAAACAGAGAACTAGTCACTGAGTTTTTAATGGGTGATGAAATTCTAGACGAAATCTAGGTAAAAAGGACAGATTAAGTCGTATGGTGAAAACCAACAAAAAAGAACCCTGAAAGACTATCTAAAGAACTTGTATGAAAAGTTAATCAATGAAAACCCAAATGTAAAACTTTCGCTTACATCGTTTTGCAGAATTCGACCTGTTCACATCAAACTTACACCATTTACTTCAATTAGTTGCTGCCTGTGTACAAAACACCAAAATATGGCACTATGCCTAAAGGCTCTGAGGCTTAAAGGATTTGATATCCCGCTAAATCCAGAAACATTTATTGCGGAGGCAAAGCACCGAGAAAATGTCGAAGAAAATATCCCAGATGAAATCACGTATGTCCAATGGAAAAGAGTACCGGTGGAAGAAAATGGGGGAATTGGAATGATTACAAAAATGTTGAGAGACGTAATATTCTCACGCAAGAGTTCTTGGAAGTGTTTCAGAAGCAAACTGAGGAATTTGTCCAGCATGTGAATCGCGTCAAACGACAGTACAGTAAAAAAAAAGACCGTTTTGCACAAGATGAAGCAATTCTACACATGGACTTTGCCGAAAATTACTTATTTAATAGATTGAATGAAGTACAGTCGGCCTACTGGTCACAAACTGCCGTCACACTTCATCCTATTGTGATTTATTTCAAAGATGATAAAAATGATTTAAAGCATCAAAGTATTGTAATAATTACAGGTGAATTAGGTCATAATTCAGTCATAGTAAGAGCATTTATCGAACATATCACACCAAAGGTTATAGCACTTGTTGCTAGTCTTAAAAAATCTACTTTTGGACAGACATTCGAACAAGCCAGTATAGGTATAAGTTCATTTTCTTTACCATGGCGAACCACGACAACATGTACGGTATTAAGGCTAATTGGAATTACCGGTACTTTGAGGCCGACCATGGAAAAGGTCCGTGTGACGGTCTCGCAGGAATTATCGACGATGAAGCTTGTTAGAACAGGTAAGACTTTCATTCAAAATGCCCATGATTTTTATCAATGGATACAATCGGAAGTATGCACAATGTCTAATGTCGAATTTATATTCAATTCTGCGGATGCATGTCAAATGGTTGGTGGAGAAGACGCAACCAATTGTGTAAAGGCTGTAGAAGGTACTCTGAAGTAACATGCAGTTGTAGGCTTTCTAACAGATGATTCCATTTTTGTAAGTGATCTCATCTGCTATTGTGAGCATTGGATTAAATGTGAGTATAATTGTCCAGAATGGAGAATTGAGACATTAATGGTTAAAGGGCAAGCAAGAGATTCTAGTAAAGTAAATGATGATTTGGACCAAGAAAATTAACCAGATAGAAATCTAGAAGCTCAATTTGAAGCAGGTAGGTTTGTGGCAGCGACCTACCACCAAAACTGGTACATAGGTAAAGTTTTAGATAGGGATATCTAGAAGACTATGAACTAGAAGTGACATTCACGAGAATGTCAAAAAAAGTTCAGTGGCCTCTAAACGAAGACAAGATTTGGATATCTTTTTCAGATGTTATTTGTATGGTAGACGAGCCTTTTCCAACAGGTAAAACAAAACGTATGTTTAAACTAAGTGACCAAGATGTTAAGAGAATCGAAGATATAATCTTAGTCGGTTAAGGCAGCATTATACTGGTGGTATCCGATATCTGGAAATTAAAAGTACTATTATTTATTTCAAAACCTCATAACAATAGCTTGTAGCATCATCTATATATTTGAAGAAAATGCAGGATTTTGCCTTAATGAGTCGCTGAGTTGCCGCTATACTGAGTCTCTGAGTCGCCGTTTTTGTTATAATTTTGTGAAATTTTGTGATTTTTGTGTTTCTCTAGTATTATTACATACATGTACATTCTCTTGAAACTTGAAATATAACTTTACGGTCAGAACTATATACAATTTCTGCCGTCAAAGGGAGTATTTATTGTAGTGAACATATTATTCCCCTTTATCGATTTATCCACTATCTAGCACCAAACAACACACAGTTGAAAAACCCACACAGTGCTCTTGTTTTAAGATATAGTTAGGCTGTTTTGAACATATGATAATGTAAAGGTCTTGGCTTTTAAGCGATTAACCATCATTTTCTAGATAAACAGTCTGTTGGAAGACAAATCAATACCATGAATGAGGGCAAATGGACTGTAAATCAATCTGTTACGACTACATAATGATATGAAAGGTTTGTTACCTTTCCTTAAAATCATTAGAAATTGTATATGAACTATGTTTGAAAAGGTAAAATTTGTTTTTCAGTGTAAAATTTAATGTGTGTTTTTTATTTTAAAATGATGAAGTTAGTTTAAATGTTAAATAATAGTTTTGTGTTTTAGTGAAAGATTCGTTACTTTGACATGCTATCTTGATTAGCCCTTTCCCACCTTTGTAGAGATGCTACTCTATATGAAATTGTTTATTTCAAAACTAGAAATAGAAGAACATTTTATTTAAGTGTAAAACCAAATGGATTTCTTGTAATTATAGCAGGAAGTTAACTTTGGAAGAATGTTAAATGAATTGACGAGAAAAAATGTACCTTATGAAGACTTGCTAATTTGAAATAGTTAGTTGTTTCTCCATGAAATGTGTGAAGTTGAAAACTTTATATTTGTTTAATTGTTTGAAGCTTTTTCTTCGATTTTAAATAATTGGGATTTTCATTAAAGACATAAAAATAGTTTAATTTGTTTATTTATCTTCGTATATTCAATAGTAACAAACCTTTCTATTGCAAATAGGTATCATTTAAATGTATTCCGATCCTTTGATGATGTTGATTTTTTATATTTTCACTTTCAAACAGTTGATAAATCGGATGAGATGAGAAAAACCGAAAATTCGATCGAAAATGCAAATTGGAATCGCTACCTTTTATTGAGTTTGACCGAAGATTTTTCCAACGTTTTTTCCTCCCTCGGAGAAAGATAAGTTGCTAAGCAAACAATAATGCTTCACATAAATGGCGGCCAATGTCAGAGTTCGAAGTTTAGTAGTCAATTGCAATGAATTTTGGAATAGTCACATGGCCTGTCAACAGGTGACCTCACGCTCTCGGTTTGAAAGTAGTTTCATTACGCGCTTACGTCTTACAACTGATGTCATCATGACATCGCCAGGTTTTTTTTATTCGCTGGACGATTTTCGATTCTCAAAAGCTCTCCAGATTTTATGCCAATATATCGAGGGTTACTTGCGATGCTGTTCCAAGTGTCTATTTATTGTATATACACTTAGAACAAACACATTCGCAATTACCCCTTGGTATGTTCTTTCAATAGTTTTTGCGCTGATCACTTGATGTGATGAAGTTCTTCCATTTGACACGACTTTTAGAGAGGTACCTAATTCATAGTCATCTATCAAGCCATAGTCATATCGTAGGTTATCTGCAATAATTAAGCATAACATATATCTTTTTATATGAAAGCGCATGATATTCAACATATATATACTTATAACATTTGACTTGATCGATTGAATTTCTGTGTTCGTTAAAAGTCAATATAATAGTTCAAAAGTAAAAGAGATTTTATGAATATACATTACAAACGTTGTTTAAAGATTTTGACGAATAAAAAACAAACATAATTTGTAATGACTGTTAACTCTGGTAAGACATTTTAGGTGTTATGAAGTATCTAGGTTATAGCGATTTGAGGGATAAATAGTATGGCGCACTAAATAGGTCAAAAGACAATTTTAAGTAGTTCACGCTTAAATAAACGCATGCACGCGTAAATGATACAGATGCACTCACAAAATTTAGGCGTGCGTGCATAATTACTTCAAGCGTTCAAGAGTATATAATGTGCGCATGCGCCTAAATAACAAGTGCACGAGCAATATGAATGTGTTTACTTTTTACGCGTACACGCTCATAATTTGAAAGTACGCACATTAAATAACGCGCGTTAAATAACGCGTTAAGATTTAGGCTCTACGCTTAGATTAAACGAGTTTACCTATATTATTTACGCTTGCACGCATTCTTTGTGCTAAGACCCAAACGGTACACCATATGATATCATTGAAAAATTTCTTGGTTTAGATTAAAAGTATAACGAACAAATAAATTGGTGGATATCATTTGAGTTTCCGTTGGTTTATTACAAGGATCCCTTGTCTTCTGTCTAGAGGAATTGTTTTTCAATTCAAGATGTTTAGACAATTGTTATTTTCATTATATAACACACAATAATCATGTTACCGAAGACATAGTTTTAACCCTTCCACGTTTCTTACCTACAAAAGAATACTTATAAACTTTTTTTTAATACAACTGTATCCTCTTTACGTGTTTTAGGTAGTAATTTACATCTATATACACATAAGCACTTCCCCCCAAAACGGGAAGAATCTGTTGCCGTGTATAAATATAAATTAAAAAACAAAAACAAACAAACACAATACAAAAAAAAACAACAGTTATAACGAGAATATTCATTTCACAAGAAGACATGATGAGACTGTAACTCATCATTATTGAATGGTCGCCTGGAACATGGAAAATGTACATACCATTCTCTCCACAGAAATAAACCTGTTAGTAGCGCTGTTGATTATTTAATATCTCACCGCGAGAGCATATCATTGATTTCTAGCATGGAAGTACTAGAACTGTCGGAGTTCTCCGACCATTGTCCAATTAATTTTATTTTTGCATGTTCAAATATTCCTGATGTGATTCAGCGGGATACTGTTTACGAAAAAATAATATGGGATTCTTCAAATCTCGTACAGTTTCATAACTTAATAAATGAAAAAGAAAACGAATTTGATCTTTTATCTGAGAGATTAACATCGAATGTCATTAATATCGATGAGTACATATCTGATTTTACAGAAATTATAGGTGATATTTCATCTAAATGTTTCGGTAAAACCTTTAAAAAGTCACAACATTCAGGCGCTAAACAAATAAAAAAATGTGAATGGTTTGACAGAGACTGTAAGAACGCAAAAAAGTTATTTTTTGATGCCAAAAGACGATATTCCCAAAATCGATCTGAAGAAAATAAAGTTTTATTTTTAGAATCTCGAACATATTTCAATAAAGTAAAAAGAAACGCCAAAGTTAGATTTTATAACTATGAAAAGGTGAAAGTTTCTAATCTTAGCAAGAATAGTCCTAGAAAATTTTGGGCGTACGTGAATAAACACAGGCGCAAAAAAACTAATACACAGGATGAAATAATGTTCAATGATTTGATCCAGCATTTTTCTAGTACAGTAAATAACGGTGATTCAAACAATATTTCGGACTCAATTTCATCTTCACGTGAACCCCAATTATACATTGATCGGCTAGATAGACCCTTTACAGTTGAAGAAATTAAAAAAACCATTTTGAATTTGAAAAGGAATAAAAGCCCAGATATTGACAATATTGTTGCAGATGTTTTTATTGATTCATGCGACTTCATCTCCCCACACTTAATGGTCTTATTCAATTTCATTTTTGAATCAGGTGTTTATCCAGAGGCTTGGTCAAAAGGTATCATAATACCGATTTTTAAAAAAGGTGACCCCTCTAACCCCTCGAACTATAGGGGAATAACTATAGTAAACACAATGTCGAAAATATTTTCACTCCTTCTTAGAAATAGATTAAATGATTGGGTGGAGGATGAATCTCGTTTAAATGATGTTCAATTCGGATTTCGCGATGGACGTTCAACGACCGATGCTATTTTTATCCTACATTCACTGATACAGAAAATTTTGAACAAAAAGAAAAAACTATGGTGCGTTTTCATCGACTTTGAACGGGCATTTGATACCGTTAATAGAAATGCCCTGTGGCATAAACTTATTGAGTGCGGCGTAAGTTGTAAAATTATTACAATGCTAAAATCCATTTACGAAAAAGTAAAATCCTGTGTTAAATTTGGCAATTCAATGCAGTTTTCTCATTTTTTCGAGGTTAACGTTGGACTAAAACAAGGCGAGCCCTTGTCTCCTCTATTGTTTATTCTATTTATCAATGATATTGTTGATGTAATTGATAGAGAGAATTTGGATGAAAATGACATTAACCTTCTATCTATTTACCTGCTTCTTTTTGCAGATGATATAGTTTTATTTACAACCAACCCTGAATCTCTTCAAACTCAAATCAATAATATCTGTAGGTACTCTACAGAATGGGGATTAAAAATAAATACTTTAAAAACTAAACTATGCGTGTTTCGGTCTAATAACGATCCAGTTTATTCAAATCTGACTATCAATGGTGAGATAATTGAAGAGGTTGACCATTTCATTTATTTAGGAGTTGATTTTCATAGCAATGGTAAATTGAACCTGAGTGTTAAAACATTAAATGACCAAGCTCTTAAAGCTTACCATAATCTGATGACTCTTTTTGATCAAATGGAGCTCGATATAAAGACTAAATTATCTCTTTTTGACTCTATGATTGTACCAATTATTCTTTATGGTTCTGAAGTCTGGGGAATTTACAATTTTAAAGATGTTGAAAAATTACACCTACGATTTTGTAGACATTTACTAAGCGTTAGGCAACAAACTCCTAACTATGCAATCTATGGAGAATTAGGCCGTTTTCCACTTTATATTCTTGCAAAAGAAAGATCTATTAAATTCTATCTTAAAATCTTAAAGAATCCTAATTCTTTACTCTTTTATTTGTTGAAAGACCAAATTGACAATAAAGTTAAAAATGGCTGGGCATATAAAATGAAAAAAACTATTGACCACCTAGGTTTCAATTATTTGACCAATTTTTCTGATCTTAACAACAATACCTATAGTTTGCCAACGTTCGCCGTACTGCAGAATAGATTAAGAGATCATTTTCTTCAAGACTGATTTGGATACATCAGTAGAACCCCAAAATTAGAATATTTTTGTAAATTTAAAAACGAATTTCGATATGAAAACTATCTACATGAAATTCAAAATGAAAATCTACGAAAAAAACTCACTAGCATAAGACTAAGCTCACACCAGTTAGAAATTGAATTCGGAAGACAGATTGGCATTGTTAGAAACGACCGCCTTTGTAAAGTCTGTAGCTCTAAAGTCATTGAATCCGAATATCACTTTATATTATGTTGTCCCCTATATAACGACATTCGTAGACAATACATCGGTAAATTTCCATGGCCTTCGTTGCAAAAATTTTATAATTTAATGTCTTCAAAAAACAGAAATACAATGTTAAGATTAGCAAAATATATAAAGAATGCCTTATTGATGAGAGAGCAGGCTCTGAAACAGCTAACCTCCTAATACGATGACTAACGATTCCTTCGTTTTAATTCATTTGTGTGTGTGTGTGTGTTAGAGTGTAATTTGTAGGAAATACTTCCACTGTGTAATTTGTCTTAATTGGATTTGTCTGACGTACTATCTTTTGTTTGTTTTCCCAAGTATGGATTTTTGTATTGTTTTCATTTTCTATCCATTTGTATTTGCTTATTTTCTTTCTTTCTAGTGTCTTTGCCATATCATTTTTTTTCTTTGTAAATGGTCAAAGGCAACATATATTGCTGATTTCCATTAAAATGTATGTATGTATTATTAAGGTCTTTCGTTGCAGATGTATACGGAAAGCAAAAAACCAAAAAAAAAAAAAAAAAAAAAACCCAAAAAAACTAAAAAATACAAAAAATGGTTAATGAAGAAAGAAACAAAAAACTTAAAATATAGATTAATGTTTAAAAAGAAAGATGAAAAACTATAGTATATTAAAATCGAACCTACAAAAATCCACTTTGATATTTATACTCACAAGAAAAAACACTTTAATTTTATTGTACACTAAATATGCAAATAAGAACTTAAATGCAATGTTTTCTTTTCATTCATGGTACATAAATTTTGTTCCTTATCGTAAATACACGAAATACTCTAAAAATAAATAAATAAAAAAACGTTAAATCTGACCTACGCACTTCTTCATAAAAGAAGTGAAAGGCGTTGATTTAACCCCTATATAAAATAACAACAGTTCCGGTGTAGATTTTTTATGGAAGTATGTGTTTGTAACTTTTTTCAAAGATCAATGCACGAGACCTTTCTGTCTTCCTGGATGACTGAGTAGTATTGATGCTTTATTCGTGATCACGGGTGCGAGCCCCAACGTCACCGGGATGTGTACATGAGCAATCGTAAAATTTGCGCAAGAATTGTAAACAGACCTTTCTATGAATAATTACCACTGTGAAATGCTTAGCTAAACATAGAACGAAAATAAATTTATAAACTATTTTATGCTGGCAACACAAAATGTTCCGTTATCGCATAATCGATAGTTTCGAGACATCCCGATATTTTCCCGTCTTTCTCCGGCGGACGCTGAAATCGATTACACCCTGATATCGTCATAGTCACGTGATATTAACCATAGTTTATATGAAAACAGACAAATTCGAGGAGAGTGAGCCGTCAAGAAAACGAACACTCGGGCATCTGCATCTACTTGCAGAAACAGCAAGGAAAGGGTGACGTCAAGACAAACTGAAATGTATCCTAAAAAATTAATTAGGGAAAGAATATGTCGGTCTGGAATCATCGCTGTAAACATTTATCTTCGTTTGTGTATAGCGTCCTTTAAAATATCTTTGAAGTTTTCTTATCATTATGTAAGTAAATATCGTTTCTTTGGTAACCGATGTTGAACCGACACAAAACAAGCTGTACCGAGCAAGATCCTGACTTCTCCGTTCTGAAAAGGCAGCGACCATAGACAATTGTTATCGCGTCGGATTCTCAATCACGCGGTCCAGAATTGGTCATAGAATAGTATCTAATTGATAATTTATGTATCCAGGAACGATCATTAACCAATAAGAGAAGAAGAACAAAATCATAATGCTGCTTCTTTTTTCGTGAAACAATTTCAAAATGTGAGAAGATGTGCTGCAAATTTTACCTGTCTGAAGACCAGATTTTGTTCTGTAAAATTATGTGGTCCAGTGTTAAGAGGAGAAGATTTTGATATTGCTCTAATTGAGTATTTTACCAAATTTGTGGCCTCTTAGGCAGGGCCATTTTGACCCAATGGGTATAATTTTAGCACGAGCGTTTTTCATAACTTTGGATGCCTTGGAAAGGGCGATTTTCGTCCTAAGGATATAAACATGGTAGATAACAATAGTGTGATGCTATGATTTTTAAGCTGGAATGCGGAGCAATTCCAACTTAGATTTGACAAACCGCAAAATGAAGACAAGACAATTTCATTTCGGGTTTCTTGACAACACCTATCACGTGATCTCTTAGATATGAATACACCTCGATTTACTTCTCATCTCAACTTGCCACGGACAATCAGTTAGTTGTAGCCGAAAACAAAAATATGGCACATGTAAGGATGGTATAAAAGTTTGTTAGAGACTTCTAAATATTCTTTAGTTCGCTTTAATTTATTGAAAAATAAGGTAAAAATCAGTAATTTTTGTGTGTGTGTGTGATTCGCTGTCCCGTGTTTGGTAATCACGTGATCTCAAGTGACATGTGGTTGTCATGTGACCATAGATAGGCAATTTTTACAAATATGGCTCAGGTGGCAAATGCATTTATACAATTATCACGCCGCCAAGTGCTTTAAAACATTCAAGAGCGATAAAGGGGGTCGTAGGCATCATGCAAACGCGATTATTGTGGGATTTACAGCTTTTACTCAATAAAAATCAAATAGATGCAAAACGAAAGTAGAAGATTTTGAAAATTAGAATGTAAACATATCATCTTCCGGTTTCTACTTATTTACTGAATAATTACGCTTTATTATGTCGTTATTTACAAGTTTAAATCAATAATAACACATCAAAACTTTAACAAGTGTCATCTAGCTTTCAGCTTGGTCCTTTTTACTTAAGAGTTTTTTACGATTCTAAAGCCGAATTACGAATAAGGAAATCGCGCGACTACAGGGCGCCGAAGATAATTTGATACTATCTTCATCATATTTTAGGAATTTTTAGGAAAAGGGCAAAACTACCATGTGCAAAAAATAACATTAACGTCTATTTTTTCTTTTGAATTTTACTCACAACGCTTTAAATATTCTTTTTTCCTAAGTCTAAACCGGTATTTCAAATCGATCACCCCGAAATAAGTTTCCGCGCATTTCCAAAAATTTCCACGTATACTCATAAACTTGAAGTGAAAACCTACGTGAGTTTAGTGTGATCGTTACAGAATTGGTCGTGTTGAGGGTCAAATAATCATCAAGGTCATTGATTTCTTACTGTGGAAGCTAATATTCTCTGTTTTCAAGATTCTAAAAGGAGTTCGAGTATTACAGTTGATCAAAAGGAGAATGTTATGCTTGAAAATTCGAATTTAACCCACTCCAACAAGATAAAATTTTAGACCAGTCCAAATTCAAAGAAGTAGCAGACGACAATTATAAGTTGATGAAATCTTTAAAATCCTGGTCTTTTTGGACAGAAAACATTGTGGATAATGAAGAAATTGCTTATAACAAGCAATTTCTTCATTTTCCACAATGAATTCCAAAGCTTTCATAGTGAGGGTCATTTAAAAGCGTCACTGTCTGGGAAAGGGTTAAGACAATGATAGTTTTTGATTTCTGTATGTGGAATTATGTTTTGTGCGTTATTCACGCACATATGTATACGAATTGGAATGCTGGTTTAAGTTTAAAGGAGGAAAGTAATAAATGAAATTGAACCGAATTCCACAGTTTTGACCCTTTCAGCGCAGTCCAACTTCTCAGTACTTTCAGTCCTTTGATTAATATAAATACACTAGGCTCTATATTTAAGAAGATTTTTTTTTTTTAAATTAAGCGATTTACGCAATTTTCGACCCCTGGAGCAGAGACGTTTTTAGCCTATGGGCATATCTTCCTATGAAATAGTACAAAATTATGAAGTAATGCCACATACCAAATATGAATGTCCTTCACTTTATATACCAGAAGAAGAAGACTTGAAATAGCTCTCACTGGGCATTTTCGCAAATTTTTGACCTCTAGGGTAGTGCCATGTTTTATCCCAGAGCTATGGTTTTAGCTAATGTGATAGAGAACCATCTTTATGCTATAAAACGAACATGAATTCTTATAGGTTGGGAGTAGAAGACTGTTGGACTAATTCAGCAATTTTACGAACTATGAACACCCAAGGAAGTGGTGTTTTTTACCCTACAGGCATAATCAAATCAAATTTGATAGATAACAGTCAGTCTGTGCTACATTCAAATGTAAATGCCCTCGGCCCTAAAATGAAGATATTTTTTCTTCAAATTTTGTGGTTTTCCCTATTTTGGACCTGTAGTGTAGGACCGTTTTTGACCTTAGGAGAACAATTTTAAGTGATATAGTACGAATAAATCTAGTAATGCTACATATTAAATATGAATGTCCTAGACCTTATAGTTTACGATGAGAAGTCTTTTGAACTTACTCTAATTAAGTATTTTTCGAAACGTTGGACCTCAGGGGCGTGGTAATTTTTTCCCCCAGACATTAGAATTTTGAAAACTTGATAGAAAACCATTTTATTAAGTTACATATGAAATATAAATGCCTTTGGCCTTGTAGTTTCTGAAAATAAAAATTCAGAAATTTACTATTTCCCATTTCAAATGCCTCGACAACCAGGGTTTTTTCACGGAATGAAATTCTTTTAACAACTTTTGTAGAGCTTAATTGGACAACTGGTTTAGGAAAAGAAGATTTTTAAAGATTTACTAAATTTTCCCATTTCCAAATGCCGCGGCAACCAGAGATTTTCACGGAATGAAATTCTTTTAACAACTTTTACAGAAGTTCTCCCTGAGACCATTCCTGCAAAGCTTCAGCTTGATTTGCCTACTGGTTTAGGGGGCCGAAGATTTTTAAAGAAATTATGGACGGGTGGACAGACGATTGACGGATCACAAAAACTCACCTCGAACTTTGTGCTCAGGTGAGCTGAAAAAGCAAACTTTGGAAAAAATTGTAGAATTGCTTGTGACAAGAAATGTCCTTATCATCCACAATGTTTTCCATCCCAAGGTTAGAAAAAAATCCAAATTATCATCAGCTTTAATTTTTCGACTGCAACATCTTTGTTTTTGGACCAGTCCAGAATTTGTCGCTTGGCACTAGGTAAAAAGCAATATTACTGAAAGTCGGCTTTAAGCGCTGCCTCTCAACCGGACGTAACAAATGAATACTCGAAGTTGTGTAATCTAATCCGATCTGATTTCATGCGACAAAAGACAGTATTAATTGCAATGCATGTTTTTACATTTAAAGTACTAGTCCAGCCCAGAATTTTTTTTTCTGTTTTCTTTAAATTTAAACAAAGCGATGTTTATATAGGACACTACACTTTATCGCACCATTCAAATATTTGTAGTTTTGCAGTAATTGCTGTGTAAAGTCTCGATTTTTACCTGTCGAGATGTACACTTCCGCTATCGCAACCTGTTAATCTCCGATAACCCGATGACGTCAGCCTCTGTAGAGGTGCTCTATTTACACACTGGGGGAATAGCGAATGAAGACAGTAAATCGGACACAAGTTGCGATCTTTCACTTTCATGTGGGTCCTCACCATTCGGATCCGATGCCGAATCTTTAGATTTAGAATATTGACAACAGGCAGACATTTACGAATCTATCCAACCTTATCAATTCGAACCGTACTTGTCCGATACATCGGACCATGAAACATCCATGCCGGGTGACGAATCGACGAGTGACGAAAGGAGACTTCTAAGTAACAAATGGTAATTGATTGAATTTAACTAATTTATTTAAATAAAAACAGAGTATAGATTGTATATTTGTTGCAGAAAAAAGACTTATCGTACGTTACGTAAGAAAATCGATTTTCGCGTCAATTTCCTTTTTCGAACCAGATTACGTTCGCACCTGATTTCAAGTTATTACCTTGATGTACGGCATATTACCTTTTGTGGAGATTTTCAGAGCTTTCTTTTAATGAAATATGGCCAGTGGTCGTCGTCTACGCCACCCGTCCTCAGACACAAAATGCCTTTTCAAAGAGGGCTTGCTGTAGCTTTAAAAATCATAGTCCCTTCGAATTAGAATTTTTCACGATAATTAACCATTTAAATACGATCCCGCATTTTTACGCATTGTCAAAATATTTATCAATATATAAGAAAATGAAAAAGAAAAGCAGAAATATCTAGGTAGCAATTTCATCTTTTCTCTCAATGTTTCCTATCCTGTCTGACACCACATTTTTTAATTTGTGCAAGCTTGGATTTTCGTCTGTAACGCAGTATTTCGATTTTGACTAGTCAACCAATATGTCATAACATGGTTCCACTTACTGACCAAAAAGATATAAAGATTTTTTCTCTTTTTTTTCAAATCAAAAATCCCGCAGAGTAAAACAATATGGAAAAGGGAGATATTTCTTGCAAAGCCCGTACGTGTCTTCTTTTCATAAAATGTTTACTTCCAATGGAAACAAAGGTGTTTGCAATAATATATTTTAGAATAATCAGTTATGAGAGGACCCGTAATATTTTGGTTACCATCAACCCATTATCACATTACAAAATTATGGACTGGTCTAAGTTCAAAGAATTTGCAGACGACTTTTTTTACTTATTGAAATTTAATTGAAAGTCTTTCAAGGTAGAAAACATTGTTAATCATTGATTTTGGGTTACGATTAACCCATTATCACAGGACAAAACCGCGGACTGGTCTAAGTTCAAAAATTTTGCAGACGATAATTTTACTTGATGAATTTGAAAAAGCTTTGTCCTTTAAGGTAGAAAACATTGTAAAAAATAACGGAACAGCATCCTTGTTCAGTTGAACCAGCTTTGGAGCAATACCCACGTGTTCTTTTTCAAAAAAAAAAAAAAATATTTAAAGGAAAGCAATCTCTTTCAAAATGATCCGAACAAAGCACAGAATAATTCGTTGGCTCATACCCGTTTCACTTTTACGTAATCTGTCCACTGTTTTCTCCGCACAGCATCTTTCGGAAAAGCGTGCATAGAAACCCCGTCTGTATATCTATTACTACAATTTGCAGCGACGCAACGCATGCCGCCAGCAAGTTTACTAGCACCCTCTTTCGTTCCTTTTTGCATGATTAACTCTTATTCACTTTTATGAGTGATTTTTATGCCAGAAAACTTCCTATTCATACATGTAAACACAGTAAGAGTAAAGCGTCGGTACAGATCGTGACGTCACACGGGGTTATCATCCGAATCGATTTGGAGCTCGCTAATTGGATTTTTCCGTTTGCACACCTGTGCTGATTAACACAAAATCAGCTTTCACATCACCATCGGAATAGCAGATTAGTAAACAAAAAAGGATAATGAAATAGGAAATGCAAAAAGTAAAAAATGCATATCTGGGCTGGACTAGTCCTTTAACACAGCGTGGGTTTAAATTTACCGTGTTAACTTAACCTAATACTCGTAGGATTAAGGTACAAAATACCCAAACCTTTTCTACCATGGTAACATGATAGCCAACGCTTGAAATTTATCAGTTACATCCATAAACGTTCAGCTGTGGAGATAGTTTGGCTGTTCAGTAGTGTTTTGTGTCACATTCACATTTTGCCTTCTGTTACACTATTCATATCTCTGGCCACTCTCTTTTCTTGAACATACAATTAAATTTGTGTCGCATGATTTCGCGGTTTTATAAAAAAGATGTTATCGTTTATGATTTAAGCTCACCTGAGAACAAAGCGCGATGTCAGCTATTGTGGTCAGTAATTGTCCATCCGCACGTCTGTCCTTGTTAACAGAAATCAATCCGACGTAAAACCGGTTGCCACCACAGGGACTTGTCACAATTGATCTTTTCATACTGTATTCGTAGATATAGACCTTGTCTATATTTACGTATATAGTATAAACAAATTCAATTCGGACAAGTTCCTGCGGTTGAAATTATGCCTCCGTGATTAGAAATGGCCTCACCCCAGAATTCCAAAGTTGGTAAAAATGCTTCATTAGAGCAAGTTCAAAAGACTTCTCCACCTAACCTTTAAGCCCCAGGACATTTGGTATGTAGAATAACTAGATGATTTTTTTTACTATTTTACGTTAAATGTTGCCCCTAGGGTAAAAACGGCTCCGTCATTTAGAATACCTGATAGTTATCTACCAATTTTGATGAAAATATTCCTGTAGGGTAAAAAAGGGCTCAATTACAGCATATTAAAAATCTCCCCTCCCAATGTATAAGGTCTTTAGGGCTTTCAAGATTGATATATAGCATGTTGTCTACCATGGTGGATGAATTAACAGCCCTGAGTTAAAACATGTCCTTGTCCCAGAGGTCCAATGTTTGGAAAAAGCTCAGTTAGGACAAGATAAACAAGATTTCTCCTTCTTTCATATTAGGTGTAAGACAATTATATTAATTTCTATATGTAACATTACCAGGTGTTTTTAGTACACCTGAGCACAATGTGCTAAAGAAGAGCTTTTATGACCCCCTTTGTCCTCTGTGCGTCTTCCGTCGTGCGACGTCCATCGGAAGACGCCAACAATTCTTTAAAACTCTACTTCTCTGTGACCACTTGGCCAATTTCAACCATACGTGGTAGGATTTTTCCGTGGGTGACCTTACTGAAACCTATTTATGAAATTTTGATTATCGAAAAAGGCAGGGCCAGGCTTATGAGACTTAAAGAAATCATGAAATAATGCTTAAAAAGATCATCTTCTCCTATTCCATATTGGGCCAATTTGGACAAAACTTGGAAAGAATGGTCCTTGGATGACTCTTTTCATAACTAATTCGTGAAATTTTGATTTGTAAAAAGATGGAGAGTACATGTAGCATAGCCGGGCTCATGCATCAGACTTAGAGAAATCATGGAATGAAAATTAAGAAAAATCTTCTTCTCCTAAACTAATAGGCCAATGTAGGCCAAATTTGGCAAGCATGTTCCTTAAGTGACTTGTTAAAATTTTGATTTGTGAAAAAAAAGAGAGCAAGATAGGGTTTGGCTTATACAAAGGACTCAGCAAAATCATGAAATAATTCGTTCCAAATTTTTCCTCTCAAATTATTTGGACCAAATTTGACAAGAATGTTCCTTGGGTTACCTATTTAAATTTGTTCATGAAATTTTGGCGTGGTAAGGCAGGCTAAACAGACTTATGGGAAATCTTGTAATACTTATTTTTGTCCTAAACTACTGGGCCAATTTTGATTAAACTTGCCAGGAATGATCTTTGGATGACCCTTTCAAAACGTCCGTCCGTCTTCAATATCTTTAAATATAATCTCCCCCTATTCCAGTAAACTGACAGACTGGCTGACAACTGAAACTTTGCAGGAATGTTGGGTGAAATTCTTCAAAAGTTGTTAAAAAAATTTGATTCCATGAAAAAGTCTGGTTGTCGCGGCGTTTAAAAATTGATTGATTGATTTAATGTGATTTAACACCACCTTTACTAGTATTTCAGTCATATCGCGGCGGCTGAGACCACCATGGTTCTCTTGTTTAATAATATTCTTCTCCTGACCAGACGTAAAGTCTTGTATTTTGCATAAAGTATCAGTGCAATGACCATGAACTCTTTCAAAATTGCTGAAATGGTTACTATCCAGTCCCAATGGGCGTAGCTTCAGGGGCCGGGGTATATAGAAATAAAGAAGGAGTTTTAAGACAACAAATCCTGAACTTCAGGGCCGGGCCCTCATGGGCGTAGCTCCAGTGGGCGCGGTATATAGAAATTGAGATTGATTTTTAAAACAACAACTCCTCTTCAAATACAGGGCCATTCAAAAATTTGGTGGAGATCCCCTTTGAAAATTGGTAGAAGAATTGAAACGTGCTGAAAACTCTGCTTGCCAAGACAAAAAAAGGCGAAAATTTAAAATATAGTTGAAAATTTCTCTGACCCAGAATGTAAAGAGCCTTTTATTTCAGATGAGCGCCCCTATGGCCATGGTAGCCCTCGTATAATTTAAAGTAGGACATGTCTGGGCGGAACCCAAATAGGACCAAGGGGTGTTCATGTAACAACTTTTTAGAATGCAACCTTATATTGCCACAAAAACATTTCCAATTGTCTGGTCTATATTTATTTGCAAGGAAAATGTTTTTAGAATTTTCTTTAGTGCTTCTGAGTAAAATAGAGTGTGCTCGCACAGACCCTAAATGGAATACAAGCTGGGTCAACCTTTTTATAACTTTTGTAGAAGTCCATCAGCTGGAGCTAAATGCCAATATCAAACCTATATGCTTTAGCTTTTGCCAGGGGAAAAACTTTTTAAAGATTCATTTCTTTGTTTTTCTTTTAAAAATAAGGTGTACCTTGGCAGAGCCTAAATCTTCATTGGCATTCTTTTTGGAATGTTCTAATATTCTATAGGGATCTTGCCCATAACTATTTAAACATTTTAGCATTTTTGAATCCACTGTGGGGTGGAAACTGTCATTGAGTTTCCCCTTCCCATGAATGCGGCCACATGCGAAATAGGACTTCCTCGCAACTTTTTCCCCCACTAAGTAGAGCTTAAGTTGCCACGTGTAAATCTAAAGCGAAAAAATGTCTCCCTAAAATACCCCAGTGTGATAAAACGTAATTGATAAGAAGTGGTCAAGAAAACTCATCATACTTGTGGAAAAATTATAGAACTCATCAAAGGGAACTACTGTAAACTCCTCTTGAATGATTCCTGATGCTTACAATCTACAACCTTTTTTTTGTCGAGCCCGCGTGCGGTGAGCGAGACATAGTTTTCATATTTTCACTTCGGTATAAGGGCGTTAGTGCGAGCGTGCGTTCGACCGGACTTTTGTCCGGAGCATAACTTCTAAATTTGTGGACGGATTTGAAAATAACTTTGCACAGTTGTTCTTCCTGATGACCTCCAACATCAAGGTCATAGTTGAAGGCCAAACGACAAAATTTGACCTTGTCCAGAGCATACCTTATCCATTTATAGATGGATTTTTTATAAGTTGACACAATTGTTCTTCTTGATGAGTGCAAATGTCATGCGAAACGTTTGTTGTGATACCTCCGAGGTCAAGGTCACAGTTGAAGGTCAAACGACAAAATTGACCATGGAGCGTAATTTCTACATATGTAGATGGATTTGGAAATATCGTGACACAGTTGTTCTACTTGATGAGTGCTAGTGTCATATGATAGATGCAAGGTCAAGGTCACAGGTCAAGGTCACAGTTGAAGATAAAACGACCTTGTCTAGAGCATGACTTCTTCATTTATGAATGGATTTGAAACGTTTTTGTGATACGTCCAAGGTCAAGGCCAACGTTTAAAAGAAATACTCTGTGCACCACATTCTCTGTAAAAATCAGTGGGCTCGACATGTTGTCCCTGGAAAACCTATTAATTATTTCAAGATTTTTATTATATCATCATCTAAGATTTTTTGTTGATTTTTATATCTCTAAGAAATAAAGTTAAAGACTATTCTTCTAAAGAATAACAAACACACATACGCAAGGTGTTTTCTCTTAAATATGATAAAAACTCAAAACATACTAAATTTAGTGTTTTAGTGTGTGTGTGTGTCTTTTTTGTTGTTGTTGTTTTTTTCTTTTTAAATGACTTGCCTTTTGGCCAGATAAATAAATATGTAACTAAGAAGGATTTATTTATAACATCTTTATGACTCTTTCCTTTTTTCACCATTTAACCCTTACCTGTTTCGCAAAATTTTAAACCTGTCCAAATTCAAAGGGTTTTAAGACGACAATAAAAAGTGGATTTAATTGGCAAAGTAACCATTCGGTAGGGTAGAAAATATTGAAGAAAAAGAAGAAATTGCTTGTTAGAGGCAATTTCTTTATTTTTTATTTTATTTTTATTTATTTATTTTATTATAATTATTTTTTTTTTCTAAAATATTTTCTCGGCTATAAAAATCACAGGGACAAAATACCAGGTATGAACAGGAAAGTTGTTTTCCCAAATTTCGGCCTATTTTGTTTCGTCGTTTGTCCTTCTGTCTCTTTAGTCTGATGCTTTTGTAATTGACCAATCGCGGCTGTCATTGAAGGAATATATTAACCTGTCAAATCATTCCTTCATCTCGGAATTGAAATTAAAACTCCAACATTTGTCGCGATTTGTGTGAAACAGTTTTGTTGTTTGGCGACTTAAACCTCGTAACTTAGGTCGCCAACTAACCATTCATTTTTTTTATTCTCCTGATAATGAATTTTACAAAATAAAGCCGATTTAAATCGAAGCAGAACTTCCTTTCGGAGTCAGTTGGCGTGGTCAAAGAGGTTCATGGGCGGGGCCAGCAATTGTTCATTTCCATGTATAATTATATATCTATGTTATAAATATATCTGTGTGTATTTTTGTTAGTTTGTTTGGTTGCTTGCATATTGCTTTTGTTTAGTTTAGTATGCATTACCTATATTCATCTATGAAGCAAATAAATAATAAAAATAATAATAGTAAATATTTAGTAGTTACCAAGCCCATTGGTATTTTCTTTTACATAACAGAAATCTGGATGTACATATATCGAAATACGAGATTCACATCCGCGACATGTGACATGGTTGTGTGTTTTGTTGAGAGTGGAATTTCATAACCTTTGCGCCGTCCGGAATATCTTAGACACTTAAAACACCCTGAGCTTTACTGCAGGGAAATAATTAATAAAAAGGGTTTAGATTAATGCATGACAAAGTTTGAAATAGCTATACATTTTTTCGTGCGTGTGTGTTATCACATTACCAGGTGATATTTAAGACCGGCCGATATTCAATGAAATTGCACACGACAATCTGGTCGATTAAATTAAAAAAAGATCTTAACTTCTTAGGATAGAACGAGCAATTTCTTCATTTTCTACAATATTTTCCACAAGTAGGAGATTTCATATGGACAAAATGGGCGTATACTCATACACAGACGGTCGCATCATGCAAAAGGAATCTTTCTTTGAGGCAGTGGGTAGACAAATTCATTGATAAGTTGTCTAATATTGTCATTGAAATATAAAAGAAACAACTTACCTCGTGTTAATGTGAGAATTTTATTCCAGTTTAAAGTCTTATTAAAAATTAGAAACAGCAATAATACACTTGCAAGGAGGACACAGGCAGAAACGTTTTTGTTTTTTATAACAAACATGCTTTTCTGCGAAGAATAAACAAACATTACATGCATGCGTTACACTAAGATAAACAAAAATAGCTGATCATACTAACAAGGAAACTAAATAATAACGATGACAATAATAGACTTTTTTTTTTCGCAATATTTAGTATTTCTCACTGAGAAATACAGTCTTGTATTCCGTCCTTAACCCATTCCCACTCAGTCCCTCCTTTTTACGCCCCTCAACAAAAAAGCTTTGGAAAACATTGTGGAAAATGAAGAAATTGCTTGGATCAAGCAATTTCTTCATTATCCACAATGTTTTCTATCCAAAAAGACGAAAAAATTTAAAATTCCATTAACTTGAAATTGTCGTCTGCACATCCTTTCAATTTGGTCCGGTCTAAGATTCCACTGTGTTGGAATGGGTTAAAACATTCCAACATAATTCCTCTTTTTCACACCTCTAAGAGGAAAGCTTTGGGAATCCTTGTGGATAATGAAGAAACTATCTGATCTAAGCGATCTCTTCGTTACCCACAGTGTTTTCTTATTCTATTGACAAAGATTTTTAAAGTTTCGTCAACTTAAAATTGTCGTCTACAGCTTTTTTTTCAATTTGGACCAATTTGTTGTAAGTATAACTAAACTACACAGAGATACACTGTTCTACAAATGCGGTGAAATATTAATCTCTGTAACGTGTAAACATTTCATTTGTTCTCAAGTAGACACGGTTTTTAGTTTATATCACATAGAATATGTAGAATTAAATCAAAGAACTGACAGTACTGTAAGCTAGCAAAGCGTAGTTTGGCTAAGTGATCTTCTTTGTCAAAGGTTATTATGATGAATAAACGAGGTTAAAGTAACAAAGGAGTTAACCCATTAAAACATGAAAAAATCATAGAATAGTTCAAATTGAAAGAAGTTGCAGGCGACAAAGTCAAGATGGTTGAATTTAAAAAAAATTATTTGCCTCGTAAGGTAGAAAACATTGTGGACAATGACGAAATTGCTTATTACAAGCAATTTCCTCACTGTCCACAATCTTTTCCAAATGCTCAAGGGAGAAAAAAATACCCAAGGAGGCGAACTTGCAGGCTGAGTTTGCAATATTCCTGAGATACATTAGAACTTTTTTTAATGGCGTAGGCATTCAATGGATTTGGTGGTTAAGTCTCCAGTGGCAGTTGGCACTCGTGGAACTCTGAGAACACCTCAAAATTTGTTTGTTAACTTAAGCTATCAAATCTGTCGCTTTGCTAGCTAAAAATCCCTGGTAGAAGGTAGTGTCCCTATTCATATCTAAACATAAGATTATTTCGACGTCCTACCGAAGTGTGTTATTGTACGAAAAAACAAGAGCATCGCCCAAGGGTGCCAACGCTCGGCTGCAGGTGCTGGATAATGCGAAAATTCTAAGTCGAAGAAGGTGCATAACTCTTACAAAATCGCTTTTAGGGTTATCCCCCTTGATAGTCTAGATAGCTCTTGTGATGGTCAATACACATATCAAGTTTCGTGAGGATATCTTCAATAACAACAGATATGACCAAGGTTAAAAATTGTCACACCAACGCAAACACCAACGCAAACGCCAACGCCTACGGCGCTCAGGTGATTACAATACCTCGGGTTTTCTCCGAAAACAGCCGAGCTAAAAAAAAAAAAAAAAAAAATCACCCCTAGTCTTGTTAGATTGACCAATCACTGGCCCCGCCCAATTTCTGTTGTAGCTACGCCAACAGACTCCAACAAGAAGTCCAGCTTCGATTTTCAACGGTGTTTTTCTGCAAAATTTATGGCCAGCAGCATGGAACAAAATGAATAATAATTGGTTGACGATATTAACGTCGCAACTACAACTTGAAAAAGCTGTTGTTACGGTTTTTGAGTCGCCAAACAAACAAACAAGGGTAATCAAATGGCGGTCAATGTTTGACTTCAAAATTTATTTCAGGTCTAAATGAATAATTTTATTGGTCGACTGGTTATTTGATTGACAGCCGCAATGTCCCCGAATACAGTAAATATTTATTTCGGTACACGTACAATAAAATAGGGTGTCTATGTGGTTATTGTACTTTTCTGGGATGTTGTTTCTCGTTTTCTCTGCATTCTTATAGTATGAAGCTGAATTTCACCACTCTTGAATCCTTGACCTGTGTTAGGAAAAAGGTACTCAAGAATTACAGAGTCACAAACAGCGATAAAAATAGATTGTCGAACGATCTTTTCGCAAAAGAAATCGCAATGTACTTTGGTGACAAAAATCAGATGTTAGACTTTTGATGAAACTAGGCCTTAATTGACCAACCGCTGGTCCCAACCACTGACTACGTTAGCCCCGCCCATTGACTTCGACAGAAAAGTTCGGCTTCGATTTTATCGGCGTTACTTTGCATAATCTATATCAACTAGCATAAAGCAAAAAAGTAGATTAGTAAGATTAATAACGACCTAAACGTCGTAAGAACAACGTTTAAGTCGCTAAACTAACAAAAAAAAAAAAAAAAAAAGAAAAAAAAATGCGGCCAATATTGGTGTTGACAACTTATTTCTGATCTAAATGAACGATTTTATTGGTCGACTGGTTATTTGATTGACAGGTGCAATTGGTCGATTCTGACAAAACCATGAAACTCGTACTTAAAAATCTATTAGTAAGTAATTCATTATGGTTTTGGGGAAAAGTCTCTCATTTTGTGTCTTTAATCTTAGAAGTCAAAGCAATAATATATCATAATTGAGTTTATCTTTTTGAAAGGAAGATAAAAAAAAAATTCATGAATGATAGAAAAGTATTTTATGTAAATGCAGCTTCTTTTCCCACAAGCTTTTCTATTCCACAAGATTATTTAATTATGAGTAGGTTTTGTATGTTTGAATCGGATTTAACGCCACTTTTAACAGTATTTCAGTCATATCGCGGCAGTAGGAGCACCTAAACATGAATTTCTGGTATTTTTTGCACCAGTTCTACCACTTCATCCTTTTCGAGCCTGTAGCTGCTCATTCCACATAGGTTTACGATTATCCACCCATTTGCAGGAGACAACTGCCGGAGTGGATATTTGCCGCCACCGCGGTATTGAACCCTTGACATCATGACTGAGAGTCCCACGCGCTACCAACTACACTATGATCGCGGCCTATTTGTGAGTAGGATATTTACCCTTGTCATGCCGAATTAAATCCTTTCAGATTTGTATAAAAATCAAAGGGCTGAAAGCACTGGTAGTACTATTTGTTCAGTTGTCAATACTTCTTTTGAAAACTAATTTCATAAATAACTCTGGTTTCAAAAGGACAGGCAGGAGGTGTAGACTAAGATCAGACTGCACTAATGTGCAGTCTGATCTTTGACTATACCTCCTGCTTAAACTGGAATATTCCGGGTTTAGCATGACAAGGGTAAACATTATTTGACGGATCCCTAACCATGCCAACTGAGGTCCAACAGGAAGTTCACCGGCGTTATTTGCAAAATTTACGACTATTAACTTATCAACACCAAAATAGAATGGTTTGTTGACGATATAAACGTCGTAGCTATAGATACAGCTTGAATAAGCTGTAGTTACGGCGTTTAAGTCGCAAAAACCAGCAAAACGTTCCACATAATGTTGGAGTTCAAAGTTCACTTTCTGTCTAAATGAATGCTTTGAGTGATCTATTTATTCATTGAATGACCATTTTCTTTGCTATCTGTTAGTTATCCTTTTTCATAAATATGTCTATGACATGCCTTGTAACGCTTTATATTTCATTGCTCGTGATGAACTTATTCTTAAAATTCATACCGTCATTAGGCGCGCAAAATATGCTAAAGCTTTATTCAAGCTGTAGTAACGACATTTTGTACGACCAACGACATACGATCTCAAACGTCGGTGTTATTTGAAATAAAATCAATATTCACTATTCAAACATTCTTTTCAATGAATCGTATGGTTTATTGCAAAGGTCGCATGATAATTGGCGAGACAAGAGGCCCAGACAAAAGTCTCGCCGTCAAAACATGTAATTTGATAATACAAGCGGATCTGCGGGTAACCCTCTTTTTGTGAATCGAATAAATTCGGTAGGAAAATATGTTTTCTTTCTCTTTACTCCTTGTAACGAGGTGAGTAAAATCATGTGTTGGTCCTGCTATATATAATTGTTATTGTGTACGTTTCCAAATAGTGGATCGGTGGTCTCATTCACGTAGACCCGACAGGACGTCCAACTTCGGTATTAACCCATTCCCACACAACAAAATTTTAGACCAGTCCAAATTGAAAGGAGCTGCAGACGACAATTTCAAGTTGGTTTAATTTTATTTTTTATTTTTTTATTTTTTTTTTTTTTCGTCTTTTGTGGTAGAAAACAGTATGGGTAATGAAGAAATTGCTTGATACAAGCAATTTCTTCATTTTCCACAATTTTTTCCAAAGTATTTTAATTGCGAGGCGTAAAAAGGAGGGCTTGAGTTGGAATGGGTTAAACGGTGTTATTATTCAATATATATATCCAGTACCATGTAATAAAAATGGTTGGTGGGTGTCCTAAACGTCTGTAATTACGACGTTTAAGTCACCAAACAAAACATAACAAAAACATGCTTCACATAAATGTCGGAATCAAAGTTCACCTCCAGCCTAGATGACTGATTTGGTTGGTAGGCTGATTCTTTGATTGAAAGGCGCAATACGTTTAACTTTTTCCTATTTTTGGAAATTTTAGACTAGTCCAAATTGAAAGAGGTTGCAGACGACAATGACAACTGGATGCCATTTGAAATGAAACCATCTTATGTGGTAGAAAATATTGTGGAAAAAGAAGAAATTGCTTGTTACAAGCAATTTCTTCTTTTTCCACAATGTTTTCTTGAGTATAAAATCACAGGAACGTAAAATCCCGTATTTGAACGAGAAAGGGTTAATTGTTCCATCAAACATGGCATTGTACTCTAAACGTGTATACTCGCTAGTGTTAAGCTGTACACGTTGTTAATTAATGTCTATTCATTAGCTTTATACAAACAAGACGCCCATAAGGCCTTATCGGTCACCTGAATCAAAAGAGCATAAAACCAGAAATAAGTCCCACAGATGATGCTACATATCAAATATCAAAGCTCTAGGCCTTTTTGGGAGAAGGAAATGTTCAAAGTTTCCACTATACAAGCCTTTGTTAGACTTGTGATGTCCGGAAAAGGGATAATTGGGACTCTAGGGCCATAATTTATACAATATTGATAGAGATCTACAGATATTTCGTCAAACCTAGTCCCCTTTATTCATTGCAAACCCCTCTGGCTTTTTTCCTTTGTCAAAATATGTTTCATGCGATTTTCATCAACAAATATATCGGGGAAAGGAGTCAAAGCTTATACGGCTTATAAAGAAGGAGAATAAGGAGAATAAATCATTTAAACCATATTTTATCTATCCTTCAGATACATTCCCAAAACACAACCATGTGATCGAAGGTCTAAATATTGAAGCGCGCACGATGAAACCATAATTAGGAGATAAACTCCAAAAGAAGTGTAAGTACACTCGCCATCGAACAGTTTTCTCAGATTTTTTAAATTCATCCCATAACTAGCTAAATAGACGATTAAACGTGACAGGATTTGTTTACGTATGCTAAACCAATGCCCTTTCTTCATTGGCTGATGTTCGTTTGAGATTTAATTCCTAGCATTTTGCGATGAAGGAGTTGGATCGGCGGACGGGTCTATTGTAGCAATAACATTATCAGAAACTCAAGGTAGCAACTAATTTTGAGGCTAATAATGCAGTAACGAAGTATTCAATCATTACTCTTTTCTCACTGTCACTTCGAGAGATTATACCAATTGTATTGTTTGTAAAATATTGACGAAATTTATCTATCTATCTATCTATCTATCTATCTATCTATCTATCTATCTATCTATCTATCTATCTATCAATCTATCTTTCTTTCTATCTATCTATCTATCTATCTATCTATCTATCTGTCTATCTATCTATCTATCATCTATCTATCTATCCATCTATCTATCTATTAATCTATCTATCATCTATCTATCTATCTATCTATCTATCTATCTATCTATCTGTCTATCTTTCTATCTATCTATCAATCAATCGCTCTTTCTATCTATCTTTCTATCAATCTGTCTGTCTGTCTGTCTGTCTATCTATTTATCTATCTATCAATCTATCTATCTATCTATCTGTCTATCTATCTGTCTATCTTGATGAACACTGTACCCAACCTCTGAGTTGGAGAATCTAAATTCTTATTTTAGCTTCGAAGTCAATGCTATAATATTCCCATTCGTTTAAAATGTTATCAAGATACCTGAAAGTTCCATGCCTAGCACTACTAAAGTAATGACGATTTCTCAAAATTTGTGTGATGCCTCCAATAAAATAGTTTGAAAAAAATGCGTTAAATAAAAAAAGCGAGTAACAAGCATTTTTTTTCATTTTACGAGTATACAATATTTCTATCCAGAAAGTTGAAAAAATTTAAATTTTAAATTCTCGTCTGCAAATCCTTTCTATTTGGACCAGTCTTAAATTTTACCGTCTGGTAATGGGTCAAAGGCTCTATTGCTCCCAATGTCATCATTTTATATTCGATAAAATGCCTGATATTTTTTTTTGTCAAGAAAATTGTTTGTTTAAGTCTATATTTGTCACAAAGATTCACCATTGTCATGGTGAAACATTCTGGATTATTGGAACCATCGATTATCTGATCAAGGAATATTCATGTTACAAGCAATTTCTTCCTTTTTCCACAATTGTTTCTCAATTATTAAATCACAGGGACTTGAATACAAGGGATTAACCAGGAAAGGGTTAAGATATTCTTAAATATCATATTGATAGACCGAAAAGCTGTTTTCCTGCCTCTCTGTTTGTTCGCCTGTTGACCAGCTCGTTCACCCTATAAATAGAAAATTAACTGCTTTTAGATTTTACATGCGTAAACATTCCTTAAGAATTGATTTCTATACTCAAAATTAGAATCATTACCTTTTCTTTCTTTTTTTTTTTTTTTTTTTTTTTTTTTTTTGTCGAGCCCTGACAGATTTTTGTATGTGCGTTGGGGCGTTCGTTAGTGAGTTATTGCGTCAGTCCGCCCGAATTAGTGCAGTGTTCATTCCAACATTTATGGATGGATTTCGAAATAACATGGCGCATTTAATCTCGTTCATCGGTAGATGTGCCATTTTACACAAATTTTCGAAAAGCTCCAAATCCAAGGTCAAGGATCAAGGATCAAGGTCAACGTTCATGTTAAACTTGTTCGGAGCTCATATCCTACAGTTTTTCCCATCACGAGTAAGTGTTCCATTTGACAAAGTTTTCAGAGAGCTCGAAGATTGAGGCTACAGCTTAAGGTATAGCATTCGACCGTCTCGACATGATGTTCCTGTGTGACTTTCTAGGTAAAGTTCAGACTGTATTCATTTTTTTTTTCAAATAATGTCTATAGTTCGATACGAAGATAATTTTAGTTCTTATACTCTTTTCCATTCAAACACATTTACACACACCCCAAGATAGACTTCGGAAAACAGTGTTGATGATTAGAAAATTGCTTGTCACAAGTAATTTCTTCATTGTCCACAATGTTTACCTATAAAACAAGGGTGTTTATCATTTTCATCAACAAAAATTGTCATCTGTAACTACTTATAATTTAATTGTTAGTTTTGTTAGTTTTGTCTATCAAAAACGAGCGATCTGATTGGTCGAAAAATTTAATTCATACCTCCATGAACAAAATTTTGAGTACGCAGCCATTTTGAATGCTTCCGCACAAAATAGTTCACTACAAAAAGGTAATTTTTAATGAAAGGGAAGACTTTGAAGACTTGAAGTTTTTTACCTATTCCAATATTGTGACGCTTTTGGACGTCCTTCAAACACAATTGGTAAAACATTGTTTAAAATGAAGAAATTGTTTATAAAAAGCATTTTACACACTGATTTCTACCGTGAAAGTTGAAAAATCTAACATTTCATAAACGTTAAATTTTCGTCTGCAAATCCTTTCAATTTGGACCAGTCTAAAATTTTATTGTTAGGTAATTGGTTAAAAGGCATCTAGATGTCACTTTAGTCGTCCTATAAAACGTGGTATATTGCATACCCTCATACCACATTTACAATTAATTGACGGATCGCGAATGTCAATCAAAGAATCAATCGACAAGTCAGATCAATCATTTAGACCGGAAGTTAAAATTGGCCGACAATCATGTAAGTCATTGTTGTTGAGTTTGTGACTTAAATATCGTAACTGCAGCTTTTTGAATGAGTAGTTTCGACATTTTAGTGGCAAAATTTTACCTGTTACAAGCATTGAATTTTGCAAAATAATGCCGTTTAAAATCGAAGAGAAATTTTCAGATTGAGTCAGTAGATGTGGTCGGCGTAGTCAGTGGGCGCGACTGGTGTAGTCAGTGGGCGGGGCCAGCGTAGTCAATGGGTGAGGCCTGCGTAGCCAGTGGCGTTGCCGAGTTGTCAGTTGGCGGGGACGGCGATCAGTTAATTGACTCCGTTCTTTTCTAGTTTTTCAACTATCTTGCTAGATTATGGTGAATTCATTCATGCAAAGTATTTGCTATGAGCTTTCACTCCATGAACAAAATTTTGAGTACGCAGCCATTTTGAATGCTTCCGCACAAAATAGTTCACTACAAAAAGGTATCAAAATTTGTTAAGTTGTTGCATTTTTCGCTTGATGCTATTAAATTATAAGAAATGAAGATAATATTTTTTGTTTTCATGGAGGTATGAACCGAAAAACCTAATCACACAATGTATGAATCCGCTTCGCGTATTCATACAGTGTGATTAGGTTTTTCGGTTCATACCTCCATGAAAACAAAAACTATTCTCTTCATCTCTTAAATCATCGAGATTTCTCGGTTGATTGTCACTTCCATAACAATGCAAAAATTATAACCATACCATTAATTGTAACATGAATTTAATTGAAAATGAGTTTCACTTCTTATTGGTCTGTCCTAAATATTCAAGATTTAGAGATAAATATCTCAAGCGTTTTGGCTACACTTTGCCTGCGATACAAAATTTATTAAATTATTATGCGAAACATCGCGAATAAACTCAATAATTAAGGTAAATTCATCTATCACGCAAACCTAACATAAGATAAGTATGAAACCTTTATAATTAGAACGAATATTGATACATTCAAATACTTTTGATGTTGATGTACTATTGTTACCACTCTCCTGATTCAAACTCTTCATCTTAATCCATGGTCTCATGATGAATTGTTATATTTATGCTTTATGCGTTGTAAAATGCTTGATGCAGTTAATTAATATTATTATTTGAATGTAGATTTTACCCCGCTAGATCAAAGATGGTGATGACGCATATTTCTTAATTTTTGACTTTAAAGTTTAGAATATGTAGCATTTTACTTTGTATTAAAGCAATGGAATAACTGTTCGTTTTACTTGTAAGATAGACAAGTATTTCATTTTGTAACAAGTGTGAAATTCATTCAAATATCCTCTACACACGAAAGACAACTCGATTTTTACAGTGACACAAACATTTATTCTATATTTCTCGTCACTCGGAAGAACTGACGGATAGCTGCCCAATCCCCCAATAACTTTGCTGGCCACGCCCACTGACTCAAACAGGAAGTTACACTTCAATATCAAATTCATTACCAGTTACATGTAAGATAAAAAGCTGATTGACGACCGAAACGTCGTAACTACAGCTTAAATAAGTAAATAAACCAAATAATAATAATAGTAACTTAAATGTCACCCATTCCCACACAGTGACGCTTTTAGACGCCCCTCAATATGAAGGCTATGAAAAATATTGTGAAAAATGAAGAAATTGCTTGTAACAAGTAATTTCTACAAATATACAATGTATTCTATCCAGAAAGTTGAAAAAATCTAAAGTTTCGTAAACTTTAAATTGTCGTCTGCAACTCCTTTCAATTTGGACCAGTCTAAAATTTTGCCGTCTGGTAATAGATTAAGTCCAAGAACGCACATTTCGACAATCTAGAACTCACTTGCTATTGCACTCCGGTTCATTCCCACATTCATGTTCGGCGAGAATAACGAACGACAATTCTATTATTTGAGTTTGTTTGGGGCTATGAGCGATCTAGAGTTGACATGTTTTTTTCTAAAACTAGGGTCTTGTAAGATGAGTTTCGATTCAGCCATCAGTCATTTTTAAAAGATGACTCGATGTACGGATCGCTGGCTCCGACTTCTGTTTCCGCTTACCACGCCCACTGACCTGTGACAGGAAGTTCCAAATCGACAGTAAACAGTAATATTATAACCTGCAACATGTAAAATAATTAAAATCGTTGGTTGGCGATCTAAACATCGTAGATACAAGTTGATATTTTGCAAAATTTATAACCTGTAACATGTAACAAAAAGTCGTTTAGGTCGCCAAACAACCATTCCACTTATTTGTTACATGCTACAGGCCATAAAGTATGCAAATAACGCCTTTAAAATCCAAGCGGAACTTCCTGTCGGAGTCAATGGGCGGGGCCAAAGGGATCTGTGGGCGGGGCCAGCGATTGGTCAATTACGAAATAGAACATACATGTTTTTTTACTTTTGTAGTTTAATTCATTTGGTGTAAAATGTGGTAATATTCGGTCATTCGAAAATTCTTACTTTAGGATCAGTTTCGAACATTTTCTTTTTATTATTATTATTTTCAAATTTTGATAACCTATTACAAAAGCTACCACGTAGACTTTTATAAAATTTTCACGTATCAGCAACGCGTTCCTTATACTTATTACATTTTACATTTGAATTACAAAACGCATTCTGCCTGGTTGTCCAAATTCTTAGTACTTGTATCTTACAATTTACATCATTTCTTAGCCTTCAGTTCTATCAGTACTTTGATTTAACATCAAACCAGGTTGATCTCTATTGGTCCCAATCAATATGTTTAATATTTGTTATACAAAATTCTGGAATCCAAATTTTCCGATTGACTCGATTCATATACAAAGCATTTCATTGATAGTCAATTTTATTTCAAACAAAATTTATTTGTATAAAATCAAATACCAGGGTTTTGGGGTCAAATATAGTGACTTGATTGGAAGCTGAGCTGTAAGTTGCCCAATTATTATTATTTTTTATTCTAATATAATTTCCTTTCATATACGAATGTAATTAAATTAGCAATGTCCGTTAAAGTTCAATAATTTCACGTGTTCACTAAGCAAAGACTCAAATCAGCCTGATCATTCGCACAGTCTGATCAGAGTCTTCACTAAGGGCTCTATCGACAGATATTGACTTTACTGACGATCAGCCAACAGTCTCATTGCATTGATTTGCTTTTACGGCTAAGCTGTGTATATACGCTTCACTCACATTGATAAATTATAAATATACTGTATCTCATTAATAATTCATTTGTCGACTTGGAAATATTTTCTCTTTCTATAAATGCAGTATTTGGTAAGCAGAAGTAAAGAAATAATATAATATATGTCGTTCTTACCTCCAAAAAGGTGTAGCATAATTGAATACTTTCGTTAATGCTTTTCAATGGAATATCAAGATTTATCAAAATGATAAACTCCCTTTCTTCAGGTTTAGCCCTCCTTTATTGTTCCCTAAATGAGAGATAAAACAAACAATGCCTATGTGAAATATCGATTTGACTTTCATTTATTTTAAACGCTAAATGCACTTATCAAATTCTTCCTGTTTAGAAAAACCTAAAACTGAATGGTTGCCTGTTAACAAACGCGCAATGCAAATTATTCTCTGTAACGTGTACAAAAATACAGTGGGGTTTGGTTCTAGCATGAAAGGTGATTTGTTTTGCCAAAAGTAAAAAGGCATGGGTCGAATTCTTTTTGCTTTATAGGTTACTCGCTATGGAATAGACTTCCTATTCAGACTACAAAGCTGGATGAATTGATCACTTTTAAACATACTGTCAAAACACATTTCTTGAACAATTCTTAATGAATTAATGTGATAAATCTTCAGTGTCTAGGATCTCATGTACATTTACTTGATTCAAATTCTAAGCTTTACTGTGATATGTTTTGCCACTCTGTGTCATGACACCAGCACTTTGGGATCACAATGGAAATAAGAGATTATCTCCTTGTTGTGCCATCCCTAGTGCTGGTGTTTATTACATGGTTTTAGTATTCATCTTTAAAACTTATCATTATTGTTACCATGTTATGTTCATTGTGTTATAAGAATAGAACTACTACTAAACGCAGCTGCCAATCAATCGACCAATAAAATCTTTCATTTATGCCGGCAGTGAACTTTGGAGTCTTACAGTTGCCAACAAATCTATGAAACAATCGAATGGTTACGCGACTTAAACGTCGAAACTACAGCTTCATCTGTTACAACGTATACTTTTTTGTAAAATGTTATTGGCCATTAATTCTATAATAAAAAAAAACGCTGATTAATATCGGGGTGGAACCTCCTTTCGAATCTCAAGTGTGTGTGGGGGGGGGGGGCGCACCGATCCCTTTTTATATTTCATGAAGGCCCTTCTTGGTACGTTCACGGACTATTTTTTTATCATTATTATTATTATTCATTAAAATATAACGATGAAATTTAAATTATTAGCACTCTCAGGTACCCCTACAAAGTTACAAACGCACTTAAGCTTCAAATGTTTGTCAACTCACTCTGTTTCGGGCACAAAGTTTTGCAAATAAATTAATTTTCATAACCATGCACATATACAAAAATAGGCCTTGCTTAAAAAGTTGTGATTATCCCATTCTCTCTCGGTGACGCCTTGAGACGCCCGAAAGAAAAGGTTTGGAAAACTTTGTGGAAATGAATGAATTGCTTGGAACAAGCAATTTCTTCATTTTTGCGCAATGTTTTCTATCGAGAAACTTGAAAAAATCTCGAATTTCATAAACTTTAAATTGTCGTCTGTAACTTCTTTGAATTTGAACCAGTCTAAAATATTGCCATCTAGTAATGGGTTATCCAATTTTGAGTAGTTTATTATACAAGCAAATATTGGGCATTTAGGTATTTGATAGAAATCGTGATTTTAAAACAAGAGCACGGGTGCCTACGCTCGGCTGCTTGGTGCTGAATAGTGGACAAAAGCATCTATAGTTATCCCCCTTGATAGTATAGATTGCTCTTTTGATAGAGAACAAGTTTGCCAAGTTTTAAGTGAATGCCTTTGGTAGAACCAGAGATATCACAAAATGTCAAAGTTTCGCACGACGATGACAACGACGGCGTCGACACCGAGGCTAAGGCAATACTTCGGGTTTATTATGAAAACAGCCGAGCTAAAAACGCGCCATAATGGTGCCTAATGATATCCGAAATACCCTTGATGCCTCTCCGCATTTATAGTTTGTCCCTCGTATGGCAAGCGAATGATATATTTCCTGCCATTTCTATTCACAACAGAAGCTAAACGCATTGATTTTCATTATCCTCAGATTTTGTCTTGAAAATGACCATTTTTTCGAAAGACAACCAGTTGTTACCTAAAAATCATCGTGAATAAGCACGAAGAAATGGCGTGGAAAATGGGCCCCTGCCGATATCCAGAATTACTCCGCTTAGTTGTAGTATTAGAGTGACCTCCCTTAAATCTTTGGGTAGTTCCGGTGAAAAAATCGATGATATCGGTATCGAAAACATTAACTGGTTGTTGCCAGCTCTTACTATTTGTCATCAATGTTGAAATCCTAGATGATCTAGAGACTACTTTATTCTGACGGCCGGGCTTAATTTTTAAAGCTAAGTGACGTTTTACGCGTTTATAATCGTAAATGAGCCGGTATGAAAGTGTATTTTTCGGATATACCCTAATTCCGGATATACGTATTAATTACCATAAAAAGAGCTTTTTTGATCGAAATAAATACAATGATACTCATGGAAATACATTCCGTTATTTCCTTTTTTAAAAAATGGTTTCACATGTCAAGCGGGGCTTTGAATTTATAAGATATCTGTCATTTTACAAACGAGAACTGTTACAAAGAAGCTCTCCATACGTCTTCATTTCATGACCATGGGAATTTACCAAATACCCTTTTCATTGATGAATATGAAATAAATTTAACCAGACTTTCACTGCATGATCCTCATCAAGCTTTGTAAAGTGTCTGGAGGCTTGTGGAAATGATTGTTGCCTCTGTAGGTCCTCCCAAAATATTTCATTCGTTTCTTACCAATGGCAAGTAAGATATATAATTAATTTCTTACCAATGTGCAAATGATATGGTTTAAGTAGGGTGAGCAGCTGGTGGCTCAGAGGAAATGTCAGTTATGCTTAGTAACTGATTTAATGTTGAAAGTGGTGTTTAATCGAGAACCGTAGGGCAAAATATTAGACTGTGCCAAATTTAAAGGAGTTGCACATGACAACTTTAAGTTTATGAATTTGTAGATATTGTCATCTTTCTGGGCAGAAAACATTCGGCAAAAATGAAGAAATTGCTTGTTACAAGCAATTTCGTCAATTTGTACAATGTTTTCCCAATTGTTTTTCTGAAGGGCGCCTAAGGCGTCATTGTGTGCGAATGGGTAAACCAATTTAATTCAATCAACCTGCACAAGCTTTAGCATCTGATATTAGATGTCTGCACAAATTTATATTTTTCATATAAAATGTATCCTAGTTAACCCTGGTTTATACGTCCCTTTGGCTTTCAAATTGAGAATGCATTGTAGAAAAAGAATATGCTTGTTGCAATTTTTTCCTTTTCCACAGTATTTCTACCCTGCTGAATGTTTTATTTTTTTCTACTTCTTTTTAAATTTATTGTTTTATATATCATTTCATGTATTTAAGTATTTGAGAAAAAGTGAGAAATAAAAAAGTGGAAATATAAAAGAGATGACCATGAGAAGTGTTACAAAGATCAAACTAAGACGATCTTTTGAACGTTTTAATCCATTTAGTTGATACCAAAATTGAGATATATCATGCAATGACATATATGATACAATGTATATATACTAAATAATACAAATCGTTTTGTTGTAAAAAAGTGATCTTAAACATGTTGGGTTTTTTTTTTTTTCATATTTTTCTAACTTAAACATTTTTTTCCAATTTTTTCTAAATGAGAAACGTTTTGAAATAGATATCCTTTACCTCTTGCATATATGATCCTATTTAAAATGTACAAGCTCGTAATTTCCTTAGAATTAGAGGGAATAGTAAACGACTTCCTTTGTTACTTGTTATAAGGGGATATCGGGTGAAAATCAAAAGTAAATAGCCGATCATTATGAGATATCGGATGATATCCAGTGTATATCCAAAATACCACCCGTGGTCTATTACGCAATCAGAGATACCGATCAGAAGCGTGTAAGTTACTTGGATTAAAACAGCAGTTTATGAGAGGACCTCGTTAACTTTTAAATTTGATTTACCAATTAACCCTTTACAGAAAAAAAAATCTCAGAACGAAAGAGGATACGAACGAAATTTTAATAGCTATGTGTACCGAAAATAATGGATCTTTCAGATGTGGAGAAAATCGGCGTAAAAAGTACTCTTTATCGCAATATTGTTATTCTTGGTTGTTGATGTGTGGTTTCCTTGTTTTAATAAGTCGTTTTACGTTAAAGAAGTAAACGCAATGATTTCCTACAAAAGGGCGCCTTTGCTATATTTTTTTTTTTTTTCGAAAATGAGAAGTAAAATATGGAAACTGGACGAGAATGAAATTGGTTCCTAGGTCGGGAGAGAAAAACGATTAAAACGTGTCAACGTTAATATAAACTACCACAACAATTCCATATTTTAAGAGTATTATAAGAATACTCAACATTCCACTGTATCAAATTCTGAAAAAATATCTGGTTCTACGCAAAATAGGAGCATTTAACCTCTGATAGTGTACTTTTACTTAGGGACCCAACCACAACTTTAGAACTAGGTGAATTCCAAACAATATAAGTCAACCGATTCCCTTGTTAATTAGTCAAAAGAAGGACATCTGGGCAGTCGTGTGAAAATCAAAGCAAATAGCCGATCGTTATGAGATATATCCGGATACCACCCGTGGACTATTGCGTAATCAAAGATACCGATTCAAAATGTGTAAGTTTCTTGGATTAAAACAGGAGTTTATGGACAGACATCGATAATTCTTAAGATTAACTTACCATTTAAACCTTTGTTGATAAAAAAATCTCAGAAAGAAATAGGATACAGACGAAATATTAAAATCCCTTTGTATCAAAAATAACGGATCGCTCAGATTTGGAGAAATTCCTTGTAAAAATACTCCTTTTATCGCAATACTTTTGTCCCCCCCCCCCCCGTTGTTGTTTTGTCTGTTTGCATGTTTCAATAGATATTCTCAAGCTTAACAAATAAAAGCAACAATTCACCATAAAGGACACTTTTGCTAATATTGTTTCGAAAATGAGAAATAGAATATGAAAACTGGATGAAACTCGGACGGGAAGACGATTATAACGTGTCAATGTAAATAAAAACTACCAAAACATTTTCATTATCTATAAGTATTACAAAAGAACTCAATATTCTTATGTGTGGGTTACCGAAAAAATAATTAATTCTTTCCAAAACAGACGGTTTTAGTTTCACCCCTTATATACGCTTTGTTGAAATTTAAACCGGAACTACCCAGTAGAATCAAGGGAGTTAATTAAAGGGCAATTTTCGGGAGAACTCCGTATATCGGTAGGGGCCCATTGTCATAGGGGATGCTGTTCCATCAGGAATATGCCACCAGCATCAGTGGGCATAATTTTCGCACTGACGCACTGTTGACGTTTTTTTTTTTTGTTTTGTTTTTTTTTTGGGGGGGGGTGGAATACTATCTGCTACATAGAAGGTTTCAAAATGCTTCAAGACGGTTAGACAAGAACGTGTAAGTTTACAGGACGCCTACGTTGAAAAATGAAATAAGTTATATGAACGTTCAAAGGTTAAACTGCTTCTACCTTCCTGAGGCCACGGACTTTTCAATCAACACTCGTATAAATACTTTTCAACCATCTCTAGTATACATCCTTCACGTATGGTTCTAAAGATTTAAAACCTGGCAAGAATACGGCCAATAGGTAACTTGAGAGATCGAACTCTGTTGGTTTGGAGACTTAAACGCCGCAACTACAGCTTATTTGGTTTAAACCTATTTATTTTACATCGATTGGGAAACAAGTTCTTCCATTTTAGAGTAATCCCTCTCGATTCTGCTTCCTGGAAAATGCACCAGGACTCGCGCCGAAAGTTTGGGCCAATGTCAGAACCAAGATCGATAGCCGCTCCCGGGAATCGAACTTAGGACCTCTCGACCGGGAAGCCGATGCTCTACCTCTCGACCACGGACACCACTTATTAAAGCTGTAGTTACGATCTATAGGTGGTCAACTGACTATTTTACTTTTTTGTTACATATAATTTTTGTAAAAGTTAATGTCGATTTACCCGATCCACACGTTAAAGTTGTAGACCAGTCCAAATTCAAAGATGTTGCAGACAACAATTTTAAGTTGATTTAAACCTTTAAATATTTGCCTTTTGGGGTAGAAAACATTGGGGAAAATGAAGAAATTGCTTGACGCAAGCAATTTCTTCATATTCCACAATGTTTTCCAAATTGTTTTTTCTAGAGGGGCGTCAAAAGGAGTCATTGTGTGGGAATGGGTTGATATCGGAGCTCAGTGGTCGTTGCCAGCAACCTGATAAGTTCCAGACATGAAATATGACATCGGGGGGGGGGGGGGGAGGGGGTCGAATTTTCTTTTTATTGTTACGTTCTAAACTGTGTTGTTGCTTTTCTTAATTTGAAGTGAAATTATCTAAACAGTTGTTTTCAGGAGAGAACTTAACCAATTCCCACACATTCACGCTCTTTCACCCCTTTCCAAAAAAAAAAAAAAAAAGCTTTTGATAAAATTGTAGAAAAGGGAAGACGTTTGAATCGAGCAATTTCTTCATTTTCTGCATTGCTTTCTGGAAAAATAAAATTTCATCAACAAAAATGGTCGTCTCCATTTTTTCAGTTTGGACCTGTCTAATTTTTTGTCTTTTGATAATTGGTTAATAAATGTTGGTATTAACCTTCGTAAAATAAAGATATTAGTTTTATTATTATGTTAAGAACTCTAACATAATGATAATAATATCTTCATTTAACGAAGGTAACTAATTAAGATAACATCATACAGTTAACAAAACAATGCAATACTTATTTTCAATGAGGCCTTCAAACAAAGACACACACACACATACTTCCCGCTTCTCTCCCCCCCTCTCTCTCTCACACACACACACACAAACATTTTTTCTCTCTTTCTATTTTTCTTTCTATCAATTGCTTACAAATTCTCTTCAATAAATCTCGTACATTATATCATCTCAAAGATATACACAAACAACATTCATTTAATGTACGAGTGAGGTTTTTTTCTTTTTTTTTTTTTTTTTTAGTTTTCGTTTGAAAGTATCAATATTGCCAATAGATTTTATGCATATAGGAATCGAGTTCCAGTATTGCATCTCGACAAAGGAAAATGTACGCTGCCTAAATTCTGTTCTAGGTATGCTAATGCTTGTAACTTCATTGTTCAACTCAGATCTTAACATGTAAAATAATGTATTAAGTCTGACACATATGGTTGTGCTAGACCATGAAGAGTTTTATATACCACGAGAATTACAAACTATTTACGGCGATCTTTGATGTTAAGCCATTTCAATGATGTAAAATTTGACTTGGAACAAGTTTTTCTGTTGCAGCCCTTTTTTTGTAACTTGATAACTCTGTTATCAAAAGCCGTTTGACAATGACTCCAGGAAATACAACCATAGTCAAAACATGGGGCTATATATGAATTATAAAACAATTGTATCATATCATTCTTGAGAGAGTTGTTAATTCTCTTCAGTAAATGCACTTTTGAGGATATCTTTGAACAAACCTTGTCAACATGACTCTTCCAACACAATGTATTGTCGGTTACCGTATTGTCAAGGGTTTCTTGTCAATATATAAACCAAGAACCTTTTGAACACTTACATTCTCGATTCTATCATTCAAGCAAATCGTTGAACAAAAAAGAACGATTCGCGTAATTAGGAACATTTGACAAATGTTCCTAATTACGTGAATCGTTCGTTTTTGTTCACTTACGAGTTTGGAATGTATACTCAAAGCCGAAACAAATGATTTGTTTCGGCTTTGAGTATATATTCCAAACTCGTAAGTGTCTGTCTTTCCTGGTCACGGCACCAAAGCCTTCAGTTTCGATAAAATTGCTGAGGACTGACACTTTTATGACGCGTTTAACTCTTGTCATGCTGAATAAAGTATCCTGGTCACGGCACCAGAGCCTTCAGTTTCGATAAAATTGCTGAGGACTGACACTTTTATGACGCGTTTAACTCTTGTCATGCTGAATAAAGTATCCTGGTCACGGCACCAAAGCCTTCAGTTTCGATAAAATTGCTGAGGACTGACACTTTTATGACGCGTTTAACTCTTGTCATGCTGAATAAAGTATCCTGGTCACGGCACCAGAGCCTTCAGTTTCGATAAAATTGCTGAGGACTGACACTTTTATGACGCGCTTAACTCTTGTCATGCGGAATAAAGTCCTCTGTAGAACTGCAGCAAGATAAGAAGGTCAAAGTACTAGAAGCGCTAATTATGGCTTATTATTCATTTAGATTTTTTTTCTTAAGCACAACTCTTGTCTAAAAAGGCAGTGTAGACTATGATCAAACTGCACATAACTATCTGTATCCTACAAAATAGAAATATTCCGGGTTCGTTGTGACAAGAGTCATTAGGTCGTTAGGATACATCTGGCACTTTACTTATTTACTTTTCTCTAAATCTTGATTAATTTCATAAATAGGGGCTGATTTAATCTATTATTAAACTATAATAACGCCATGTTTTCTCTTTCTAACACAATTGTCCTCCAGACTCTGATAATACTAAAGCCTTGTAAAATGTTGTCATTTATAGTAAATGCCTCCTCCGAGCTATATCAAAAACGATCTTCATAAAGCATTGTTTGTACAGAACTTGTATAAACAGTCAGGCATTGGTTACTATTTAGAACTCCGAGCCCATATCACACTGGCATCTTAGTAAAATATAAGCTTGATAAAGTAAGAGAAAACATGACTGAATCGTAGTTTAATCGATTAAATCAGGCAGACGGCATTTTAAATTGCGCTAAATTGAGTTAAAATTGGAAAATAAGTGCCAAATAGGGTAGAAAACATTTTTGGAAAAGGAGATATTGCTTTCACAAGCAATTTCTCTTTTTCTCACAAAGTTTTTCCATGATCGAATTTCTATGTCATTGTGTGGTAATGGATTAAATGCGATACTGGTACTGTACTTGTACTGTGCCTATCCGAAAATTACATTTTTAACCCTTTCCCGTTTTTGGAAATTTTAGACTAGTCCAAATTGAAAGAGTTTGCAGACGACAATGAAAACTGGATGCCATTTGAAATGAGACCACCCCATGTTCTAGAAAATATTGTTGAAAAAGGAGAAATTCCTTGTTACAAGCAATTTCTTCTTTTTCCACAATGTTTTCTCTAGCATAAATCAAAGGATCGTAAAATCCCGTATTTGAACGGGAAAGGGTTAATTGAGTTATCTTAATTTCAGGTCCAGCTCGTCCCTTGTCTTGGAGATGCAATGATGTCTCATAAGATTCGTCTACTCAAGGCCCTGGTAGTTTGTTTGTGCATGTTTAATGTTCTGTCTTGTATCAGGTGTAACAACATACTTAAAATGCAACTCATCGAATATGGAAGTATAACTTCAGCAATGTTACACTATGTCTGTCCTTCTGCAGACCTATTGAAGTTACACTCTTCTACTAATCTGGTAGGATGCTCCATTTTATGTCAACAAGAGTCATCTTGCCTGGGCTTCTTCTTTGCTCGGGACAGTCAAAGTTGCGCACTTTGTTCTGGACAATATAGTGACACCTCTAGCCTGGAACCTCATCATGGGACGGAATATTATAGCTGTAAGTAGCCCAGGTACCGATTTCACTTTTTCGAGGACCGTCGTCGTCAAGTTCAGCATGTGCTTTATAACCAATCGGTCTTGGGTTCGATTTGCTGAATTGAATTTGTCGAGTGCGAGAGCCTCTTGTTTGCTTTTAATTTTACTTAACCCTTTCCTGTTCGGTCTCTTGTTTTAACGTCCCTATGTTTTTTTACTTGAGAAATCATTGAGGTAAAAGAAGAAATTGTGTGTAACAAGCAATGTTTTCTTTTTCCACATTTTGTTTCTACCATACAGAATGATTATTTCTCAACTGGACTTGACTTTGAATTGTCACCTGCAAAACCTTTGAATTTGGAAAAGTCTAAAATTTTGCAATACAGTCAAGGGTTAACATCAGTATCAAACTTACTTTACGAAGGTCTGTCAAATTAAGCACAGATATTTTTGTTTGCGAATGTCTTTTGAAACCCCGAGACCTTTTTTACAAAGAATAAAATATCCACAAGAAACATGAGCTCGCATTTTGGAGCTATCCGAATATTCAAAGGCAATTTTTTTTTGGTTGAAAAAAGTAAATGTAAAGAATAATGAGAAACTGGATGAAAATGATAATAGAATAATTATGTAATTGACCACTATTGTCGATCAATTATGCTGAATTATTGACCTGATCCTGACCTTAATGCTGAATATTATGCCTGTGAATACGAAACCGAAAATACTTCGACAAATGTCGTTCATATTTGCTGAAAGTATACGGAAGCCGTGGTGCAATACAAAATACTACATTTGTGCGAGAAAAGCGGACCTGTAGGTTTGAAAGTGAGTAAGGTGGATCAATCATACAAATATATTTCATTCCTTGAAATTTCCTCCCTTGTGTCACAAACTAATCAGCAAAACAGAGAGATAACATCTAGAGAAAAGAAACTTTTGAACTTAAATATAAACATCAGTGAGATTTGTTTGTTGGTTTTGTTTTTTTGATGTTGTGTTTTTTTTACCAGTCAATATTTTCTATTTTCACTCATTTCATATAGAACTTAGGATCAACTATTACCAAAAAACATTTCACAGACTCTGGTTTTTTGTGTTTTGTTCGTCTCTCTAAACTTAACGAGAGTGTCTTTATACGAAATAATGTGTTAAACAATAATCAATGGGTTAAATGGAATCGTTTAAGTATATCAACAATTATATGTCTAATAACAAAACAATACTTAGTGTGCGAGTGTCGAACTCGCACTATTACAGTGAACAACACCGTTTAGAGGTAACATACTTAAATATACACCCCGACGGCGGCACTCATCCTTTCCGACTATTTGTCTCCCACCAATGGGTCGATAATCGTAGACCTACGTGGGATAGCAACTGGAGGCTAGAAGGATTTGATGGCGGTACTGGTGTGAGAACTACCAGGAATCCATTGTTAGGTGCTCCAGTCGCCGCGATATAACTGAAAGATTGTTGAAAGCGGCGTAAAACCCCATTCAAACAAACAAACAAACATAAATATACAAGTTATAGGGAGTGATCAAAAGTCAATTTTGTCTATACCTGTTATCCCGCGTTGATTTGACTAATCGCGGCCGTCAGTAAAAGAATCAATCGACCTATCAAATTATTCATTCAGTCCGGAATTTAACTCAAACATTTGCCGCCAATTTTTTGTGAAACATTTTTGTTGGTTTGACGACATAAACGTCATAAATATAGCTTATTCCGGCTGTAGTTACGACGTTTAGGTCGCAAACCAACCATTTCATTTTTTGTTACATGCTACTGGCTATTACCTTTGCAAAATAACGCCTTTAAAAACCGAGTTGGACTCCCTGACGGAGTCAATGTGCGGGGCCAACTGAGTAAGTTGGCGGAGCCAGCAATTGGTCGATTTTGAAGACAAATTGAAAGTTATTCTTAAAATGACCACCATCATGGCTTAGGCCTATATCCAAGTCGACAAATCGTATCTCGGTTATCAAGTCAATCTTTTATTGTCCAAGTCATATTTTATATGTAACATAACATAAAAAAAAACCAACCAAACATACAAGAAATGTCATTCGGTAGATACAAATGTTTCTGTTGAAAAAATAACTTGATTTTGAAGGGGGTTCATGCATAAATATGATAGGATATTTTTTCCCCTTACACCGTGAATAAAAAAAACTATTTTTTTTTTCATTTAATGTAAATTGATATTACCCTCGTTTGTATGAGGAATAATTCATAAACATCCTGGGAAAAGCAGAGATTGGTTTATTTATCGTTATCTTACGATGTCTTCTATCACATTCATTAATCATTTTCTGTTTACATGCATTTGAATTATATTCTTTGGCTTCTTTCAATTGACCAATCACTGGCCCCTCCCAATTTCTTAGTAAGCCCCGCCCAATGGCTGCAACAGGAAGCACCTCTTCGATTTTAAACGGCGTTATTTTGAAATAATATGGCCAGAAGCATGTACCAAAAAAATAGTTGGTAGGCGATATTAATGTCGTAACTACAGCTTGAATAAGCTGTAGTTAAGGCGTTTATGTCGCAATACCAACAAAAAAGGTGAACTAAAATGGTGACCAATGACGGAGAACAAAACTCGTGTCTGGTCTCAATGAATGATTTCATTGGTCAACTGGTTATTTGATAGACAGACGCGTTCGGTCAATTTGTCCAAAGCTAATTTGGTTAACCCTATTCCAGTGGTGTTTCCCGTCTGGAATCCGTGGAGTTCCTGGTCAGTCTGCAGTAAGACCTGTAGCGGCGGAACAAAGACTCGAACTCGGACCTGTCAGCCCAATAACCGTGCTCCCTGGTCGAACGATGTAGAAACCGTCAACTGTAATATATACAGCTGTACCCCTTCAGGTTAGATTTATACGCATTTATTTTTGTGTGATTTAGCTCATGTCAATACGGTAATATCTATCCTTTTCAGATCTTTAGTAAGACACGTCCCCTCAAAAAAGACCAATTCGGTTATAATCCGTTGGAATTTGTTTAACTGACCGATTGTATGAGGGCTTAACACCTTTTCAAACTGTATTTCAGTTATATAGCGGTGTCTGAGTACCTAGCCATGGCTTTCTATCGTTTACAGTTACCAGCTGCTTAGCCCACTTGGGAAAACTATTTGTCAACCAAAAATACTAATTAACGGATCAGCGTTATCAATAGAAAATCATTTAGACTGGAAGTGAACTTTGAACTCACACATTTGTCGACATTTATGTGATTTATTGGCCTTGCAACTTAAAACTTCAGTTTATTCAATATGCAATTACGACGCTTAGTTTATTAACCAGTCTGAATGTTTATCATGTTAAAAAGAAAACTACTGAAGCAGTTGCATATATTTCATACTAAAACACGAAAAATCGGGCCCTTAATGACAATTCTTTTGTGTACACTCTAGGCGCCTCTATTCGTACTCAACCTATATGAAACTTAATTAGAATTATTACAAGCTGTGTGATTTAGGACAGTCGTGGTCATTTTATATACAGTAAAATACACGAATAAATATAACTAAGTGTTGTACCCCAAATTTTATTTTCAGTGTTTACAATTTAGAATTTGCATTTCAAAGAATCTAACATATGTGCCAACTATCGACTTAGTCTTAGCAGATTCTTCACTGTGTACACTACTTTCTATTGCCACATGAATGAAATGTAAGCAAGTTTCACTGAACTTCTTCAAAAGCATGCATTTTGATTCCTCATTCATTTTAACTTCGTTTATTTATTGAAAAGGAAATTACTCAAAAAATCATGTGATTTCAGTGCTTTGATTGTATATATATGTATATAAATTTTTATCTCACCAGAAATGACTTGTGCTGGCTGGGCGACTAAAGGACTCGACGGATCAGCCAATGTTCAGATTGATCCACTTGGTACCGGGCCTGTAGAAGTTGTTTGTGATATGAACACGGAGCCAGGCAAAGCATGGACTTTGCTGGGTAAGAAGGTGCATGCACAAGAATTGTTGGCCCCACCTCCTTCATAAAGCAGAGACCACCGCATTAGATGTGTGTGCTTTAGTCTTGTGAATTATGAGCTAAGATGCTGTATCGATTTAAACTATTACCATACGGCAAAATTCAAGTTAATTGCATTATGTTTTTCAAATTGCTTTACTTGTGGGCGTCAAAAAACGTTATTGTATGCGAATGGGTTAGAAGATGAAAGAGACGCACAAATGCTAATGATTTGGCAACTTTAACGTCGTAACTATAGCTTATTTAAGCTGAAGCTACAACGTTTAGGTCAACAACCAACCACTTTTACGTTATTGTTACACGTGAGTAGCAAAAACAACACCTTTTTATATCGAAGTGGACTTTTCCGTCGAAATCAGTGCTTTTGACCACCGGAGTAAGCTGGCGGAGCAAGCAATGCGGCAATTTTCAGAATGTTTTAGCTTTCAGTACTTTCAGCACTTTGATTCTCTACAGGACACAACTACGAGCAAAGGACGTACGTAAATGGTTATGAGGCTTCGTTTTCATACGACATTTCCATCGTTTACAATATTAGTCTGGAAGCGGCTATTAAATTGGCAGACCTGTCCACTGAATGCAAGCAATATGTGAAGTGGGAATGCCGCCATCAGTACATCCGAGGCACATCCTCCTGGGAAAATCGACACGGAAATATATCTAGCTACCTCACTGGTTCCCCGCCCCCTGGAAAGTTTTGCGCATGCGGAGAAACAGGCACGTGTAGCGATACAAGTAAGGAATGTGAATGCGATATCAATGACTATGTTTGGAGAGTAGATGAAGGCTATGTTACGACTAAAGGAGATTTACCAATAACAGGAATAAGGGCTGGAGATACAGGTAAATCATTAATATTCGGAATCCGCGGTCAATTATGATAATAAAAGCACGCACACATACAGGCACGCACGCACGCACACACACACACACACGCAACAACAACAACAAAAACATCAATTACATTCATATCGGTCAGAAGTGAATATCGAGCTCCAATATTTATGTCAATTATTTTTTTGTTTTGGTGACTTATCGTCGTAACCTCAGCTTAACCCTTTCCTGTGCAAACTCGGGATTAATGTGATTGCATACTTGAGAAAAAATTGTGAAAAAAGAAGAAATTGCTTGTAACAAGCAATTTTTCTTTTTCTTGCACCATTTACTACCACATAGGATGTTTTCATTTTAAATTGCATCCTATTTTCACTGAAACCTCTGAAACCTCTGTCAATTTTGACAAGTCTATCTTTGGAAAAAAAAACGGGAAAAGGTTAATTACTAGTAACCAGTAATTACGACGTTAAGTCGCCAATCAACGATGATAGTTTTGGGTTATTTATGACAAACTGACGTCGCTTTGTATCTTATTCGAACTTATTTTTTCGGGGGTAAATAGGCTGGGCCAGCGGTCTGTCATTTATTAGATTGACCAATCAAATCATCACTTCCGCTTTAGCGGACGAAAGCTGTGTAAAACCATTTCGAATGCAGGCATATGTTCTCTCTTAGCTCTGAAATCGTGGCGATCCTTTTCGGGTTCCGACTATACTTATGGGATTTTTCACCTCAACCGGCAGAGTTTTGAATTGTGTTGGGTTATTTTAACTATTCTAAACCCTGCCGCGAATTTAAGTTAGAATCAGTCTCGACAAGGAATCGACGAAAACCTGTTAAAAAGTAACAACAAAAAAATATTCGGTGTTCGACCAAATTTTGTAGCTTTATTCCAAGATGTACTTACGAGGTTTTGTTCGAATCTCGTCAAAATATTAAAAGAAAGAAAAGATGCTAGAGAAATCCATAAAAGAAACCGGAAATTATATCAAGCAAAGTTATTCAGTGTAACCACTCTCTCTTTACCGCTCTTTTGTTTCAACTTTCATATCCTGTAGTGTTCAAAACAACATAAAGTATGTGCGTATCACTTATTTACAAATAAAAGACTTTAAAGTCTCATCAATTGCGACTAAGTTATTCTAAATATTGAGACTCTATTGGTCGCTTATTTAGTGTGATCGATTTATAGGCTATTGTCTATATAACATTCACTTCTAAACCTGCATTAAAATAAAACTTTACTCGAAAAGAAGATTTCTTTTAAATCGAAAACATATGTAAGCTGCATTTATAAATACATGTACAAATACAGATATGTTTAATACAGCGCAAAATCAATATGACATATTCTTCTGCGCTTATACAATGGTATTTAAACAGCTTTCGTCTCGTATGATTTTTCTATGTTTGTATTTTTTTTTTTTTTTTTTTTTTTTTTATAAATGATTACAGTTTTAGTGGGTTTTTTTTCAAAATGTTTCTTCTACGCAGTTCAATACTGTTGATAGTGAATTTCATGATCGTGGACCTGCGCTGCATAAAGACCTATCCGCAAGTTGAGTTCTTGATCTTGGTATCATAACAGAGTCCTTGACCTTGGTATCACAAGAGAAATAGCTTGCTTTATTATTTCCTTTTTATCATTTAAGGAAGCGTCGGAGAGATGGCTTATCACACGTTAGGACCTCTGATGTGCGCATAGGAGATCTACCCTAGTACAAGACAACAAGATTTTAAACTGGGCAAGATTTGAACATTTTCATGTACCTTCGATCTTGCTCGAGCGACCATCTATATTAAGAGACCACTTCCTCTAGGGAACCACAATCGAAACCCCCTTTCAAAACCTAAAGCTGATAATTTAATTGTTAATTTCGTCTATCAAAAACGAGCGATCTGATTGGTCGAAAAATTTAATTCATACCTCCATGAACAAAATTTTGAGTACGCAGCCATTTTGTTTGCTTCCGCACAAAATAGTTCACTACATAGAGGAATCAAAATTTATTAAGTTGTTGCATTTTTCGCTCGATGCTATTAAATTATAAGAAATGAAGATAATATTTTTTGTTTTCATAGAGGTATGAACCGAAAAACCCAATCAAAAAATGTATGAATCCGCTTCGCGTATTCATACAGTGTGATTAGGTTTTTCGGTTCATACCTCCATTAAAAAAAAATATTCTCTTCATCTCTTAATTATAAAAATATGGTCGTATTTGCTAAAAACCTTAAACCCAAATCCAAAGTTGTTGGAACTATTTAGAATCGTCTCAATGAGACGATTGTAATGGTTCCCAACAACACAGGACTGGGGAGAATTGCTGTAATAGTTCAAAACTGCAATCAAATCAATCCTTCATATATTTCACAAAATGTGTTTTAAACGACCATTCTTAAACGACGTCTTTTTGGTCGTTCATGAGTGGTCGTATAATACAAGATTTAGTGTATTTCTAAATATCGGCTGCGGTCGACCAAAATGTCGTAAATACAGATTTACACAAGCCCACTGACGACACTAGAAACATATTTTGAGCAACATATGAATAGTTTAGACAAGAATTTTCATAGTCAAAGGTATAAGAAGTTGAGAACTACGTTACATCGACATCTGTTTCTGTACGATATCACTGTTCTTTGTTTTAGGGTTTTTATTGGTGAAGCCCAAATATTCCTACTAATCTCTAAGTTTCATTAGAAGAGATCTCAATGGGTGTCAACAGGTATCGTGATATTTAACCCATTACCAAACGGCAAAATTTTAGACCGACCATTATTGAAAGAAGTTGCATACGTCAATTTCAAGTTGAGAGAATTACAAACATCTCCATCTTTTAGGACGGAAAACAAGGTTGATATTGAAGAGATTGCTTGTCACAATTAATTTTTTTTATTTTCAATCATGTTTTCCTAAAATCTTTTCTGATGGGGCGTAAAAAAGCGGAATTGTGTGGGAATGGCTTAAGAAAATAGAGGATATTTCTTTGTGTGAGATAAACAAGATATATGTCTCAGAATCTGATGTCCCTGCTTAATTGCTTGTCACGCGACCTTCAGCTGTGACCTTGAACTTGGAAGTGTCCAACAGAACTTAACGCGTGTCACTAGTACTCATCAAGAGAATATCCGTGCCAATTGATTAAAATCCATCAAGTAAATTGTAGAAGATATGTCCCGGACAAGACACATAAACTAGTCTATCAAAGCACCCACCTAGCCATGCACTCACTCCTACAAGGTCAGAGGTAACAACATCTACCTTTCGTCGTTATATGGCGGGGGGAGGGCGTAAAAAGCCTGAATCTGACACTTGTGCACATTACACTTCAAACTGAATAAAATTACCAGACTAGAATGACGTAAATATAGCTTTATCCAAACTGTATTTCCGATATTTTAGTCGATCACCGACGATATTTAGTATCAAATTATTCCTTTAGACCGGAAGTAAATTTTTGAATTTCACACTCTTCACATTTGTGTGGAGCGGATTTGTTAGCTAGGCAACTTAACCGTCCTATGGCTTGAGCCCCATCGTGGCGTGGTCATTGCCACTGTAAATCTAGCTGTGTAATGGATTCATTTGGTTAAAAGCCTCTGCTTCTCTCTCAGGCACGATAAACGTTATGTTTTAATAGGGATATATGGCTCAATTTTTGACTTGCTTGGTTTTGGTTGTTACAAAATCTAAGTCTTTTTATGTTGACTTCAGTTGTCGCGGAAACCCAAGTGTTCTTGGTTGTACTCATAGTGGTCTTCAGAGCGTAATTATCTTCAAAATCTCCTATGTTTGTGACACGGACGTTTTATCTTGGTCTTTAGTCGCCGGAAAATGAAGATTTCGGCAAAGGTACGGTGCCGTGGACACAATACGTGTCGTTGCCAGTACACAACTGTTGGACCTAAACTACGGTGTTGAACCTACTATGGTGTTCAGCACCATAGTTGGGTAAACATCTTAGTTGAGTCGAACACAAGGCCAGTACACATCTCTGATTTTTTACCTACGTTTTTACCACGTATTTTCGCTTTAATACGACATTGCCGAACCATCGTAATATATATTGAAGGACAGCTTAACTCGTCAATGGTTTTGGAGAGTATAACATGTTATTTCATAGTGTAGAAGTTTTTTGTTAGAAATACAAACTTTTTTTAATATGCACTTTTCCTACGGTTGTTTATTAGTAAATATGGTATCGGCCGTGTCACGACCAGTATGGAAACAACGTTGTTATATATCAAAAGCATGCCTTTTTCGAGATGACGCTTTAGCCTGTGAGGGGAATTTTAGGTTGTATTGCGTTTGGTCCTCGTGCTTTGCCAATGGACATCTGAAAGATTCCTTGTTTGTCTCTTCGTTGGTGGCCTATGGTTGTATTTAGGTCCACCTCTTGAAGACGTTCAATTGACCAACCGCGATGTCAATCAAGGAATATGTCAGTCAATAAAAACATTCATTCAGTCCGGAATCAAGATTTGAACTCCGCCATTGTGTGAAACATTTTGTTGGTTTGGCGACTTAAACTTCGTTACTTATTCAAGCTGTAGTTAAGACATTTTAGACGCCAACCAACGGTTCTGCTTTTTTGTTACATGCTACAGGTCATTAATGTTGCCAAATAACGCCGTTTATAATCAAAGTGGGACTTCTTGTTGGAGTCAGTGGCCGTGGCCAAAACAAAGTGGGTGGGACCAGCGATCGGTTAATTGTTTCGTCATGTTTAATCCTTTCCCGTTCAATTACGGGATTTAACGTTCCTGTGATTTTATACTCGAGAAAACATTGTGGAAAAAGAAGAAATTGCTTGTTACAAGCAATTTCTCCTTTTTCCACAATATTTTCTCGAGTATAAAATGGTTTCTTTTCAAATGGCATCCAGTTTTCATTGCCGTCTGCAACCTCTTTTATTTTGGACTAGTCTAAAATTTCGAGAAACGGGAACAATTTACAGATTATTATGAACAATGTTTTTTTTTGGGGGGGGGGGGGGTGAATTCGTATGGAACCTTCATTTGTATGCTTAGTGTGTCTAATATTTCCACTTATTATTCACCTCTAAGCAATTTAATATTTATTTTCGTCTATAAAAATCGAGCGCTCTGATTGGTCGATTTTGAGCTCGCAGCGATTTTGTATACTTCCGCGCAAAATAGTCCCATACAAAAAGATATGTAAATTTGTAAAGCTTTTGTTTTTTTCGCTCGGTGGTATTAAATTATAAGAAATGAAGAGAATATTGTTTGTTTTCATGGAGGTATGAACCGAAAAACCTAATCACTTAATGTATGAATCCGCTTCGCGTATTCATACAGTGTGATTAGGTTTTTCAGTCTCTTCATCGCTTAGTTATTTCTAGTAAAATGTATACATTTAACACAGACAAAATCGGACACGTCCAAAAAAATCCGTAAAAAATCCGTATCTGACAGTGCCAAATACGGTTCCATATTATGTAGTCTAAGATGACGTCACGTTCATTCTGAATATGACGTCATATTGCAAATAAACGTTATCAGAATGGTAAAGATGGAGGAAAATACTTGAAGAAATACAGATTGTTGTTGTTGCTGTTGTTATTTCATCGAATTCATTTAACCCATTACCAGCCGGCAAAACTTTAGACCGGTCCAAACTGAAAGGAATTGCAGTCGACAATTTAAAGTTTACAAAAAATTTAGATTTTTCACCTTTCTGCAGAGAAATCATCGCGTGTATTGGAGAAATTGATTGCTACAAGCATATTCTTCATTTTGCAAAATTTATAGATAGTCGCATGTAACCAAAAGTGGAATGGTTGTTTTGCGACCTAACTGGCGTAACTACAGCTTGAATAATCTGTAGTTACGACGTTTAAGTCTAAAAACTAACAAAAAAACTTAACAAAATTGGCGGGCAATGTCGGAGTCCAAAACTCGCCTCTTATCTAAGTGAGTGATTTGATTAGTCAACTGAATATTTGACTGACAGCCGCGATTTGTAAATTGTGATGTCTAGGTGCCCCGCTTACGTCGACTACATGTGGACTCGGTCTTTCGGTCAATGTGCTACCTTTTTTCTTCTTGTTATACATTAAAAATATTAAAAGAAAATCATAAATAAATTGTAGATCAATGAACTCAGGCACTATATAAAGAACAATTTGTTTGTTTGAATGGGGTTTTACGCCGCTTTCAACAATCTTTCAGTTATATCGCGGCGGTATCCTGGTATTTCTCACACCAGTACTACCATTACATCCTTTCCTAGCCTCCAGCTGCTATCAAACATAGGTATACGATTGTCGACCCATTGGTGAGAAACAAATAGTCGGAAAGAATGAGTGCCGCCGTCGGGGATCGGACCCGGATCCTCTAGATTGATAATATAAAGAACAAACTTACTTTACAAACACATCAGTGTTGATGATTTAACGAACGTTTAAAGCCGTATTAAATACCAAGAATTTTTGGCAATTTCGTACTTAAGTACTTAAACGATTATTTTTATAACGAATCAATATTTTGACCGTTTGATACATTATTTGTCGACATCGATCGAAAAACTACTGAATTAAATGCAAATAAAATATCGTATTTACTTATCAAAGTAAACTTAAAGTAACCTAAGTAATAGCTGTGTTTGGTTTACATGAAAATAGGTGTCTTAACTCATTCCCACATGACAAAATTTGAGCCTGGTCCAAATTGAAAGAAGCTGCAGACGACAATTTCAAGTTGAAGAATTTTTCTCTTTTTTTTGTCTTATACGGTAGAAAACATTGTGGATAATGAAGAAATTGCTTGATACAAGCAATTTCTTCATTTTCCGAAATGTTTTCGAAGTTTTTTTTTTTTTTTTTTTTTTTTTCTTGACGGCGTAAAATTGAGGGGTGGTGTTAGAATGGGTTAAACTAACTATTGTGAGATTTATAAACTCTATGTTGTTCACTCATTACCAGACGCCAAATGTGGACAGATCATAATTAGAGAAGTTACATTCACCAAATTCAAGTAGACTTGATCTTTCTGTTATTTATTTTTTTTTTCTTAGAAAATATTGTGGATGAGAAGCACTTTCGTGTTTTTTTTTTTTTTGTTTTTTTTTTGTTTTTGTTTTGTTTTTGTATTTTTATTATTCTTTATCCCAAATGGTTTCCTGCGCTTATTTCATTTGAGATGTTAAAAGGGGGTCTTGTGTATGCATGGGTTAATAGATCTTGAATATGAATACATAAATTTGTCCTAATCCGAGGATTGAATGATTAATCAAATGGGTTTTAACATCACTTCTAACAGTAGTCTAGTCATATTTCGGCGGCTAGAGCACCTAACAATGGATTCCTGGTATTTCTCACACCAGTACTGTCACTACATCCTTTCTTAGCCTCCAGCTGCTTAGGTTTACGATTATCCACCACAATATAACCTATAATCCCAATATAAATGTATATGAGCCCGATATTTTTGTGCGCCAAGTTTAAACTCAGGTCAGCTTGTGCTTTCGCACAGTCTGATCAGAGTCTTCACTAAGCACACTGTTGAAAACTACTGTGTCAAAGTTAAGAAGACGCTCAGCGGGAATCGACCAATCGCTGGCCCGCCCACTGACTACATAGGCCCCGCCCATTAACTCCAACAGGAAGTTCTGCTTCGATTTTTAACAGCATTATTTTGCCAAATTTATGGCCAGTTGTATGTAACAAAAAGGTAAAATGGTTGTTTAGTGAGTTTAACGTCGTAACTACAGCTTATTCAAGTCGCCAAACCAACAGTAAAGGCAAACAAAAATGGCGGCAAATGTCGAAGTAGATAAGTTCAGCTTTAAAATGTCGACCTTTTATATCAAACAACCAGGTTCAGATTTTTTTATTTTATTTTTCTTTTTTTGAATTATTTATTTATTCATTTTTTGTTCCTGTTGTTTTAGTTTAACTTTATTTGAGAGATTGCTACCCCCTATACATTGACCGAAATTTTTGTGAATCATTTTATTCGGTTTAGCAACTTTAACGTCGGGATAAAAGTTAATTCAATCAGTAGTTACAGCTTTGTTACATTTTAAATGTTTACTACCCCTAAGTTTCATATCGAAGGTGAACGTTCAGTCGCAGATATTGGGCGGGACCAGCTGATTCGGTGGGCGGGACCAGCTGTTTCAGTGGGCGGGACCAGCTGATTCAGTAGGCGGGGCCAGTGATATGTCAGCTGAATCAAGTCTTATTCTAATGAGTACTAACAACATAGGGTCTATTGTTATTTAATGCAAATCTATATTGAATTAAAGCTTTGTTCATAAAAGTGTCATCCCCGTATGAAAGAGCAAGTTTTATGTTTACCTTGAATGCAGAACACCTCTCAAATCCCTTCATTTTATTTCCCGGGCGCCTAGCTGGGATGGATATACATTTTTCACAATGTATACTCTTTTGGTTTTTTTTTCTTGAGAGGCGTCCAAAATCGTCACCGTGTGAGAATGGGTTTATCGCATAAACAACAAAAATGATAAACTTAAATGTCCGAGTTCATTGTTCAATTTTGCTCTAATTGGATGATTTGGTTTGTATTATCTATTTTCCAACTAATAGCGTCAATCCGTCAGTTCCATTTCATGCTCTTCAAATTCTAAACATGTAAACATTCAGGGGTTTTGTAGACGACAATTCAAAGTCAATTTCATATCAGTAGGGTAGAAAAAATGTGGAAAAAGAAGAAATTGCTTGATGCAAGCAATTTCTTCTTTTTTTACAAGGTTTTCTCAAAAACATATGGGGGAAGTAAAAACCAGGAATTGATCAGGAAAGGGTTAAGAGGGACGAGTCACAAACCATAATACATGTAGTAAGGCCGATGATCCTATTTCAAATTGATTGATTGAATGGGGTTTAACGCCGCTTTTAACAGTATTTCAGTCATATCGCGGCGGCTGGAGCACCTAACAATGGTTTCCTGATATTTCTCACACCAGTACTACCACTACATCCTTTCCTAGCTTCTAGCTGCTATCCCAATAAGGTTTACGATTATCTACCTATTGGTGAGAGATTAATCCAAATTCAAAGAAATTGCATGCGACATTATAAATTTGAAAGAAAAATGTCTCTAAGGATAGAAAAAATTATGGGAAAAGAAGAAATTGCTTACTTCCACAATGTTTTAAAAGCGTTTTCTTTGAGAGGTCTTAAGGAAGCAGGAGTGTGTGGAAATTGGTTAAAAACTCATGATTGCTGCCATGATCAAACGGACTGACGGATCGCGTCTGCAAATCAGAGAATCGATCTATCACTCAAATCATTATAAAGACAGGAAGAGAACTTTAAACCCAAACATCTGCAAGTATTTTGTTTGTTTGGTGACTTCAACATCGCAACTGCTACTGTAGCTTATTCAAGCTGTAATTACGACGTTAATGTCGCCAACCAACAGTTTTACTCTTTCTTTTATGCTACTGATCATCAATTTGGTAAAGTAACGCTGTTTAATGTCGAAGTGGGTCTTCCTGTCGGAGCTGAGTGAGCGTGACTAGAGATCCATTACTTGTATAGTTGACACCAATTTTAACACGGTGTGGTCAGAATATTGTGTCAGTTGAAAAATAACCGTGACGATAGCACATATTGAATTTATTGGAAAAAGTAATTTTCATTACATGGAAAAGTCGGTACGTACATTTTATTTATCTTTTTATACAAGAAAAAAAGTTCACCTCAATCAACTGATTTCAACAAACAATAAACAAAGAGAGGAAAATTTGTGACAGCTGGCCGTCAATTTTTTTTTTTTTTTTTTTTTCTGAAGCATTTTGTGTGGGGGTTTAGGGGGGTGGGGGGTGGGGGTGAGGCTGTCAGCGTATGTCTTTGCGAAAAGTGGGTGTATAGAAGTTTCCTAAACAAGTATCGACTTTTGATTGTATGAGAGTTGAAGCCCAATTCAAACATTATTTCAGTCGTATTGCGGGGCCTTTAGCACCTGACCATAGGTTCCCAGCGCTACAGCAACATCCTATCTGAGCTACAAGCTGATCATCACACGTAACTGACCAATCGCGGCTGTCGATTAAATAACAAGTTAACCAATAAAATTATAAAAAGAGAGTGGAAGTTAACTTTGAACTCCGCCATTGGTCGCTATCTATGTGATGCATTTTGCTGGCTTGGCGACTTAAACGTCATAACTAAAGCTTATTCAAGCTGCAATAACGACGTTTGGATCGTCAACTAGCCATTCTACTTTTGTTGAATGCTACTGGCCACACAATTAGCAAAATGACGCCTTTTAATATCGATGCGGGACTTCCTGTCGGAGTCAATGGGCGGGGCCAACCCGTGATCCCATGATTCACAGTCTGACATGCTACCAACTCTCCAGGATTATACTTCTATTAACCCTTGTCATACTGAGCCCGTAATATTCCTGCTTTGGTGGGGGGTATAGACAAAGATCCGTCTGTACGATATTCGTTATTAGTCTATACCACCTGTTTTTCTCTATCAATATAGATTTGAAATTAATTTTGAAAGAAAATAGTGCTTCAAGCGCTTTAACGCAATTACCAGACAGACTGAATTTTAGACTGGTCCAAATTCAAAACAGTCCGATCAGAAACGACAATTTTCGCATTTTAGAGGAGGTTCGTTTTTACCGATTCCCAGACGACCAAAATAGAAGGAAGTTACAGACGACAATTTAAATTATAAAATTCTTCGTATCTTTAAAGAGAAAACATTACTTGTAACAAGCAATTTCTTCATTTCTTTTTTACAATGTTTTCCAAAGCCTTATTTTTGGGGGCGTCTAAATGCGTCATTGTGTGGGAATGTGTTAAGATTTCCCACACAGTGACGCTTTTGTACGCCCCTCAAGAAAAACAATTTGGAAAACATTGTGTAAAATGAAGAAATTGCATGTAAGAAGCAATTTCTTCATTTTACACCATGTTTTCTATCCAGACAGTTGAAAAAATCTAAAATTCCATGTACTTGAAACTGTCGTCTGCAACTCCTTTCAATTTGGACCAGTCTAAAATTTTGTCGTCTGGTAACGAGTTAACGTCTGATAATTTGTAACGCTTTATAAACATATAACCCGTAAGATCTCAGGTCTTGAACCAATAATCCGTTTATCCTCTAAGATAATATAATATTATTAAAAGCTATTTTTCCAACACGGAGAAAGCTATTTATAGTACATGTACATATACCCCTGGATCCAATGGATTAACGGATCGCTAGCCCCGCCCACTGACTCCGCTGACCTCGCCCGCTAGCCCCGCCCACTGACTCCGCTGACTTCGCCCGCTAGCTCCGCTTGCCTCGCCCCGTGACTCCGACAAGGAAGTTCCACTTCCATATTATACGGAGTTGTTTTTAAAAAAAACCATATGGTCGGTCACGTGTAACAAAAAAGAAAAATACCTGGTTGGCGACGTAAACGTCGTAACTACAGCTTGTGTATACTCTACTACTTGACGACAGACACCACAAATTTCCATTCATCTCATTCAGTTTTTTTGTTTTTTTTGTTTTATTTTTTTTTTTTTTTCAAAGTCGTTTACTTCGTAATTTTCACGACGTTCTTAACTCTTGTCACACCGAATAAATAGCTTTCTCAGAATTTCATTAAAATCAAAGGAATGAAAGCATTGGATTGCTTAATCTGGGACAGTACTTTTTTAATTAGTTCCTATAGACAGATAATATTGGCTTGAAGTGGACAAACATGTGATATCGACTAAAATCAGACTGCACATATGTGCAGGCTGATCTTTGTCTGTAGCTCTTGTCAAAACAGGAATATTCTGAATCAATTTCAGGATCGGTAAAGCCCGTGTTATTCGAGAAAAGGGTAATCAAACGATTTAATGCGATAGAATAACTCTAATCGAATTAAAGACACAAACCATTCTAACCTATTCCCAAACGACAAAATTTTGGACTGGCCCAAATTGAAAGAAGCTGCAGGCATGAATTTCATGTGGGTGGAATTTTAATCTTTTTCGTCTTTTTGTATAGAAAACATTATGGATAACGAAGAAATTGCTTAATACAAGCAATTTCTTCATTTTCCACAATGTTTTCCAAAACTCTTTTTCTTGAGGGGGTTTAAAAAGGAGTGATTGTGTGGGAATGGGTTAGGGCTAATGTAGCATTGACGCAATTTTCTCGGTGACAGGTATGTTAACACTTGGGTAGACGTCCACAGGCAATATCAAATGAAAGGATAACACAAAGGGTATGGTTTGTTAATTAAATATAACAGTTTCTTGTAATGAAAGTGTTGCATTTTATTTGTGTAATGTTTAACCTTTCCCAGACAATCCCGCGCCTAGAAAAAGAAGTTTTGGAAAACATTGTTGAAAATTTCTTCATTACCCACAACGTTTTCTACTCCAAAACACAAAGATTGTTTGAATTCCATAAATTAAAAATTGTCGTCTGCAACTTCACTCAATTCGAAGCAGTCTAAAGTTTTAGTGTCTGGAAATGAGTTAACGATACTTCAGGGACTATCTGTCCGTTATATCACAGAAAAGTTAACAGAAGAATGTGATTCCTGGATATTATTACTCGTAACAGACTGTCGCTTTGAAACCTTGGCAAAAAAATATATCCACGTGACCGGAGTTTGGGTGTAGGGGTGGGGGTACGGAATTTTAGACCTAGGGACACGCCAGTCGCACAAAAAATAGGGCAACAAAAGGTCTACACGCTGTATTAACCCTTTACCAGACGGAAAGTTTTTTCTTGTATTTCTAGGCAGAAAACATTCTGGGAAATGAAGCGGGGTTGTACGGAAATGTATCAAATTCATCGAGTTTATTCAATGATAAGAAAATATTGATGCAATGCATCAATTGACCAATCCCTGGCCCCGCCCACTTACTCCACTTGTTCCACGTGTGCCTTTTGTTCATAAATTACATTGATTAAAATTGTATTTTCTTACTTTACTAAAACATTTCTTCTGTCTTCAACATTTACATAGAATTTGTTGTGACCATAGCCAGAGTAAGAATATGTATTCAATAATCCTTGTGATGCGTAACTGCGTACCTCTCACAGAGCTATTTTCCCCACATTGATTCTATTTTGCATCACTGCATGCCTACTCCTCTCAGATTACTCACAATTAACATTGTATATATTTGTCTAATCATCATGATTTTGACTGTGAATAAAGTTGTGTGGTTTTGTTTTTTTTTTTTTTTTTTTTTTTTTGGGGGGGGGGCGCTTTAAATTGCCCCTATTCTCGACGAGGATATACTTGAACATCGAACATCGCATCATATAATAGTACATGGTGACAAGGTGTAAAACAGTCAACAACTGTCGTGGCTGCTCTCCTAAGAGTGTCTCAATAGAAGACGGTACAAACCACACACAATCATGCCATTATGATAAGCACATCATCTACTGCCCCGTTAATTTACAAATCGCTGGCCCGCCCACTTACTGCCACGCCCATTGACTCCGACAGGAAGTCCTGCTTTAAATTTAAACAGCGTTATTTTTCAAAATTTATGGTAAATAGCATGTAACAGAAAAGATAATCTGTTTTTACGATGTTTAAGTCGCCAAACCAACAAAAAGCTCAATAAAAATGGCGATCAAAGTCGGAGTTCAAAACAAATTTTCTGGTCTAAAAGTACGATTTCATTGATCGACTGATTATATGGTACGATTTGGACAATAAGGGAAAAAACATACATGTCTGGTAGTTTTTACTAGATGGTACAGCATTTTGATTGCATGGACTCCGTGTCTAACTTTAGATTGACTGACGGACATACTGAAGAACGACACTCGGAATAATAATGAATAATTTATCTATAAGCAAATCATATAACGCCGTTTGAAACATGACGTCATTACGACGTAATATCGAAAAAACGTTACCATAGGCTTCTGGTCATTGCATAGTTAGTACTGGTCATGGCGCAGTCGGTAGTGCGTCAGACTCCTAATATTCAATCGTGGGATGTCATGGGTTCGATCCCCGGCGGCGGCACATATCCTTTCCGGCATTTGTCTCTCACCAATGGGTGGATAATCGTAAACCTAAGTGGGATAGCAGCTGGAGGCTAGGAAAGGATGTAGTGGTAGTACTTGTGTGCCGCCGCGATATGACTGAAATACAGTTAAAAGCGGCGTTAGACCAAATATAATCAATCGATCAATTAGTAACAGATCAGACATCTAGTACTAAAAGAAATTATTAAAAAGATAATTTGGAGGGAGCGAAGCGACACTTGCTTTAAAGTCACCTTTGTAAATTGACCTAGATATTTATCAAAACTAGTTTATTTCACTTTTAAGCCGTTGGACATGTTAGAAAATAAAATATTTCATATCTATGCCGATAAAATTGTTTTATTTTATACGTGATCAATTCGGGCTTTTAGTTTAAGTTATACTTTTCCTTGGGGCCATTCCTGTCCAGTCATTTTCATAAACTTTGCTTTTATCCCTATTCAATATGGAGACGTTTTGGTGGTTTTTATTTTGTAAATAACTTCACGATCTCAAAACTTAAGAGATGAAGAGAATGTTTGTTTTTTCTTTTCATAGAGGAATGAACCGAAAAAACTAATCACACCGTATGTATACGCGAAGCGCGTTCATACGTAATTGTGATAAGGTTTTTCGGTTTATGAAAAGTAAACAACCTACAGGTTAGATAACATTGTGGGAAAAGAAGAAATTGTTTGTTACGAGCAATTTTCTGATTTCTCGCGATGTCTTCTGAAGGTAGAAAACATATGGACGTAAAAAGGGTATTGTACAGTAAAGGGTTAACCCGCATAATGTGAACGCAGATCAGAATGCGTCAGGTGACACAATATTGCCGTCGGGCTATAAAAACATTTAAGAGATGAAGAGAACATTTTTTGTTTTCATGGAGGTATAAACCGAAAAAACTAATCACACAATGTATGAATACGCGAAGCGGATCCATACATTGTGTGATTAGGTTTTTACGGTTGATACCTCCATGAAAACAAAAAAATATTCTCTCCTTTTCTTATAATTTAATAGCATCGAGCGAAAAAACTAAAAACTTTACAAATTTTATTACCTTTTTGTATGGGACTATTCTGTTCGGAAGCATACAAAATCGCTGCGTGCTCGAAATTTTGTTCATGAAGTTATGAATAATACTTTCGACTAAACAGAACGCTCGTTTTTGATAGACAAAACAAAAAATTAAATTATACTTTGTGTGAAAGTATCACTATTTCTTTCATTTAGATAGACTACAAACTTGGGATATGACTAAACCCATTACCAGACGGCAAAATTTTAGACTGGCCCAAATTGAAAGAAGTTACAGACAACAATTTAAAGTGTGTGAAATTTTGGATTTTTTCAACTTTCTAGTTAGAAAACATTGTGGGAAAATGAAAAAAAAATGCTTATAACATATTCCACAATGTTTCCTACAGCTTTTTTCTTGTGGCCGTCTAAAAGTGTCACTGAGTGGGAATAGGTTAAATCACATTGTAGGATGAGAAAGCCCTTCTTTTTCAAAGATGTTTTCTCCTCTGCTGTTCTGCTTTCCCACAAAAATCCCTATTTTATACTTGAAAATATGCTGGGTCTGACAAGACGCTACAAATATTTCCTTAACCCTTTCTCACATAGCAAAATTGTAGACTGGTCTAAATTGAAAGAAGCTGCAGATGACAATTTCAAGATTGTTTTCTTTCTTTTTATTTCAGACGATAGATACAAACTATGTGGTGGAATCGAAGACCATATTTTACCGGGTAATTCATCTGCATGACCTTTCTAAAAAGAATTTTAAAAATGCTGAGTTCAAGTAAATAATTGATTGAAAGAGGTTTAACGTCGCTTTTAACAGTATGTCAGTCATATCTCGGCGATTTGAGCACCGAACCATGGATTCCTGGTATTTTTTCACACCAGTATTACCGCTACATCCTTTCCTAGTCTCCAGCTGATCATTCAAAATAAGTTTATGATTATCCACCCAGTGATGCTACAAAAATGTCCGAAAGGATACTTCCCGCGAAGTTACGTTGTAACTGAGACAATTGTTTAAAAAAGAACATGCTATCAAAAAGAATTTAACACACTTGATTGATTGATTGATTGATTGAATGGGGTTTAACGCAACTTTTAACAGTATTTCAGTCATATCGCGGAGGCTGGAGCACCTAACAATGGATTCCTGGTATTTCCCAGACCAGTACTACCACTACACACTTTCCTAGCCTCCAGCTGCTATCCAACTTAGGTTTACGATTATCCAACCATTGGCGAGAGACGAATGTCGGAAAGGATATGTGCCGCCGCCGGGGATCGATTCCATGACAGAATTTAACACAGTACCCCGCAGCAAAAATTTCAGACTGGTAAAAATTAAAAGGAGTTGCAGACGACATTTTCGATTTTTGAGAATTATGAATATTTCTTTCTTTTATGGCATAAAATAAGGTTGAAAATAAGGAAATTGCTTGATACAAGCAAATTTCTTCAGTTTCAACCTTGTTTTTCTGGATTATTTTCTTTAGGGGCGTCGAAAAGCATGATTATGAGGAAATATGTAAAGTTACAATTGAGACTTAAAAAAGATACCCTTTTAGGCGTTATTAAGTTGGTTGCTGTTTAACCCATTCCCATTGAATCCCTCCTCTTTATGCCCTCAAGATAAAAGCTTTGGAATTCGTTGTGGAAAAGAAGAAATTGCTTGTGTCAAGCAATTTCTTCATCATCCGCAATGTTTTCTATCTAAAAAGAGGAACAAATTAAACATTCTATCAACTTGAAATTGTCGTCTGCAGCTTCATTCAATTTGGACCAGTCTAAAACCTTGTTGTCTGGGAATGGGTTAAATTGCGTGGCTAATTGGTTAGAGAAGAAATGTATTTTATTTCATTTTTTAAAAAAAGAAATCACAAGAATCGAATCATAATGTAATAACTTCAAGGTAAATGGAGGACTTACACTAATAGCTAATAATTTTTTTTTAAAAGACGATCAATCTATAAGACTGTAATATCTAAGAAATGAAGAGAATATTTTTTTTTCATTGAGGTATGAACTTAAAAACGTAAACACGCTGCATGAACACACGCAGCGGATTCATACTTGAGTGGGATTAAGTTTTTAGGTTCATGCCCCAAAGAATACTTAAAATATTCTCTTTGTTAAGAGATGAAGAGAAGTTTTTTATGTTTTCATGGAGGTATGAACCGAAAGCCTAATCACACTGTATGAATACGCGAAGCGGATTCATACATTGTGTGATTAGGTTTTTCGGTTCATACCTCCATGAAAACAAAAAAAAATCTCTTCATTTCTTATAATCTAATAGCATCGAGCAAAAAAAAAACACAAAAGCTTAACAAATTTTGATACATTTTTGTATGGGACTATTTTGTGCGGAAGTATACAAAATCGCTGCGTGCTCATAATTTTGTTCATGGAGTTATGAATTTTTTTTTCGACCATCAGAACGCTCGGTTTTGATAGACGAAACTAAAAATTAAATTATTTTCGTATGATTTAATGTCTTCAAGCAAAGCAAGTCTAATAGTTTACAAGATTGGGTTAAGTTTTAACGGATCTACTTTAAGCGCAAAAAAAGTTGCTTGCTCGAAATTATGTTCCTGAAACAATGAAAAGAATAAAAAATGACCAATCAAAGCGCTTGAATCTTGATAAACAACACGAAAATTAGATTATAGAGAAAGACTGCTTGTTTAACCCATCCCCATACAAAGACGCATTTGGGCGCCCCTTAGGAAAAACAATTGGGAAAAAGATTTGTGAAAAATGAAGAAATTGCTTGAACCAAGCAATTTCTTCATTTCACACAATGCTTTCTACCTAGAAAAGCGAAAAAGTCTAAATTTCATAACTTTTAAATTGTCGTCTGCAACTTCTTCCAATTTGGACCAGTCTAAAAATTTGCCGTCTGGTAATGGGTTAACACTACTCTTTTGTCGTTCTCTTCAGATTATTCCTAGTTACATCTACATTCATGATCACCTACTTATACATGAAGGCCACCTGCATCATGTCCGATCTCTCAGCACTTCAGCAAGACCAGCAACATATACAAATGGATATAAAGCCATTAAACACGGTGAAAAATATTGAGAGTGGAACTAACGGAATAGTTGGTCACCCAAATAATAAACAATCTGTTCAACTTAGAATTGTAGAAAATAATAGAATGCCGAAATCAGAAATTAGACGCAATCCTAGTTCACCGGTCACAAAAATTGCATTTTTAAAGGTTCATAAAGCCGGTTCTTCGACCATCCAAAATATCTTGTTTCGCTTTGGGATGAGAAATGGTTTGACGTTTGTTCTACCTGTTGAATGGCACTATATTAGGCCGGGTGTAGAGTTGCTACCTCTAAAACCCGGGGGACATTATGATATCTTTGCATGTCACACAGTATATAGCCAAAATCGGTTCGATATGCTTCCAAATGGCTACAAAACGCTAGCCATTATCAGAGAACCGTTAAGAAGAATGGTTAGTGCTGCTTACTTCTACCGAGATAAAATGCGGAGACCATACCTGTTAAACGTGACAAGAGAACGATTGATTCCTGATTTAATCAATCGCTACGAAGTCTATGATAAAAATATGTTTTCTCGGACAAGAAACTCCATGGGCTCCGACTTTGGTTTCGAAAAAATAGCAAAGCAAGGTGAGGGAGCAATACAAGAATATTTAAAACACTTAGAGTCAAAGTTTGAGCTCGTATTAGTGATGGAACGCTTTGATGAATCGCTCGTCTTAATGAAGAGAATGTACAACTGGTCATTTCGAGATATCATTTATTTGAAGTCAAACACAAACAGTCATCCACAAATAAGCCCTACATCGAAAGAAATCGAAATATTTAAGAATATTTCGTTCTTGGACTACAAAATTTATGACATGTTTAAAGAGAAATTTGATGTCGAAGTAAAAAGATTCGGCGAGGAATTCCAGAAAGAAGTAAGACAATTTAAAAGAGTCCTAGGTGATGTACGTACTTTTTGTACAACTTCAAGTGCAAACGAAGGTTTGGAAATTGAAGCGTCGATGTGGAATAAACGTTTCGAGGTGAATTATGAAGATTGTGTGCTTATGAAATTAAATGACCTTAAATTTGTAGAAAAAATGCAAAGGCGACACAGACAAATGAACAATTTGCCTGAACCAACAGAAACAATTAGCAAATCGAAGAATAACGAACCCTTTTAGGACAATCCGCTAAAAATTCCAATCATTTCATTTAGAGAATATGAGTCAAATAATGAAAAGAATATCGGACAAATTCCACATAGAAGAGGAAAGAAAAGTCTGGAAAACTTAAGAAATTGTTTTGCATTTTTTTTTTCTGTAATGAAAATATTAACATCTTTCAATCTAAGAATTGAGATTTAGCGAATTTCTGAGGGTGTGAAACTGTTCATTCCCAATATTATCCTGTGAAAAAAGGTTTTCTATCTTTGTCCGGCTATGCCGATAACCACCTAGTTTTTCCTTAGATATTTAAGAGACGGTAAGAATTTTTTTTATGCAGGTATGATATAAAAAGAAATTGGTCACACTGTATGAATACGCGAAGCGGATTCAATGTATTAGTGTGATTAGTTTTTGTTTCATACTCCAGTGAAAACAAAAATATTCTCTTCATTTTATATAATCTAAAATATTTTACAAATTAGATACATTTTGAATAGAACTTTTTGTACACAAGCGTACCAAAAAGCTGCGGGTTAAAAATTTGGTGCGTGGAAGTATGAATATTTTTTTCGGCCAATCAGAACACTCTTTTTTGATAAACGAAAAAAATGAATGATTGGCTAATAGTTTTAGTGAGTGATAGCGCTAGCAAACACCCCGCAACAATATATCATTTCTTTCTCGTAAACATACTTCTTTTTTGTGCAAGGACAATAATGGCTACTTTATTAGCCAGGATACCTATTCAGTCCATAGGCGATTATGAAGGCATATTGCGCTTAATAGAAATTCTGACCTCTCGGGGCGAACCATAAGGGCAATTCAGGAATTGAACCAATTCGCACTTTGGACACAATTATAGTGTACATGTAGTTCGCATGTTGCCTGTTTGGAATGGTCGCTTGGCTATAAACAGAAACATCAGTTTTGATATGAAAATGATGTTGAAGTCAGAAAAAATCGACATGTGCCATAAATCGAATCAATCAGTTTGTCTCTGTCTAACTGACAGTTTTCTAATACAGTACAGTCCTCTTGGCTTCAACACCGAAAATAGTTATTCACTGTTCAGTTCAAACTGCAGAAGCATTTACCCTAAAGTAAACTTATTTAACAGAATATTCTGGTTAACCAACTCCCATGCAGTGTGATGAAAAATTGAGAATCTTAAATATCTACACGTTGAACATGAGCTATTTTCTGGGTGTTAAATCGGCCGGACAGAATCATAAAAATGAATGTCTGCTAATTTGAATTATGATATTTTTAAGAGCTGAAGAGATTTTTTTGTTGTTTTCATGGAGGTATGTACCGAAAAAACTAATCACACTGTATGAATACGCGAAGCATAGGTTTTTCGGTTCATATCTCCATGAAAATAAAAAATATTCTCTCTATTTCTTATAATTTAATAGCATCGAGCGAAAAAAGCAAATGTTTTACAAATTATGATTCCTTTTATTATGGGACTATTTTGTGCGGAAGCATACAAAATCGCTGAGTGCTCAAAATATTGTTCATGCAGTTATGAATGATTTTTTCGACCAATCAGAACGCCCGATTATAATAGACGAAACTGAAAAATTAAACTATTTTGAAATAATAAAATAAGAATAGCTTTTTTGGATTAAGTAAATAATAGGGTGAGGCTAACTAGGGCCTACCGACCACATTACAAATTGTTTGTGTGTTTGAATGGCGTTCAACGCCGCTTCTAAAATTGGCCGCCATTTTTTAAAAATCTTTTTGTTGGATGTGACTTGAATGAACTACAGCTTATTCAAGCTGTAATAACGACGTTGAGGTCACCAACCAACTATTCTACTTTTTTGTTTCTTGTTAATGGCCATAATCTTTTCAAAATAACGCCGTTAACAATCGAAGCGGGACTTCCTGTTGGGCGTGGCTAACGAGGTAAGTAGGTGGGCTAGCGATTGGTCAATTATCCTTTAAAGAAATACTCATTGTACGCTTTCAAAATCAAACTCGTAAGAAAAAAAATCTGTATCAGCCATGGACTGAGCTTATTCGTGTACGATTAAATGGCGTCACGCCAAATTTATCGACGTAAGGACTGTAAAAATGATTTTAGACAAAGCTTGTGAGCTTGCTCTATCATTTAAGCTCATCATTACTATCAGGAACAAGGGTTTAAAACTAGAGGGACTTGAGCGCATGTATCGTTCCATAGGCCTGAATGTACTTAGATTACACAGACTATCTAGAGACTCATTTCAAACTTTTCATTTGTTTAGAAAAGTCAAGTCATGTAAAATCATTTACTAGGTCACTGAAAAGGTATTAACAATCTGTTCAATAAATGGACATAAGCCACGACAATAAAAGCCATATTTTCGAACTGATAATATAATGGAATCTGACTAAGAGTCACCTAAGGATCATTCTTCGAATTCACCAACATGATTCTGAAAGGATTTTCAAAGTTCTCAGAATTTATTCCATGTATAGAAATTAACACCCCCTCCCTCGAAGAACATGCGTTTCATTCAAGAAATCTGATAAAAGGATTTCAGAAGATGATTCCTTGGAAATTTGTGTGAAATAAATCTAATGGTTTCTGAATTTCGTTAAATGCAATATATTGAAATAAGCAGCGGCTAGTCCAGCCACGTTTTTAATCCGATCAATTTAATTAATCTGATAAAAGTGTCACCAAAGGATCATTCCTCTTAAATTTAATTGAAACCAATCAACTTGTTTCTGATAATAGGGAAATTCAAAGCTTAACCCTACCAATTCAAACCATGTGTTTCATCCGATCAAAATTCTTTGAAAGAATCTGATAAAGGGTACCCAAAGATCATTTTTCTAAATATGGTTGAAACCCATCAACTGGTTTATGAGCAGAAGATTTTCAAAGTTTTCGGCATCCATGAAAATAAGCCATGTCCATTAAAACCACGCCTTTCATCATATGAAAATTCTTTGGAGACAAAGGGTCACTCATGAATCATTTCTATGAATTTTTCTGTTTTGTACTTTCTGAGGAGTAGAACGCCATGACAATAGCCCCATGGCTTTCCACCAGTGGAGCGAAAAATGAAATGCCATATTGTAGTAGTGATACAAAATCTGGTTTTGCATTCTCGCCGCGCAGGAAATTTCGATATTTCACTCGACCGACGGTCTCGTGAAATATCAAAATTTTCCTGCGCGGCTCGAATCAAATACAAGGTTTAAATACAGACTATGGCCAATCGCTGGTCCCGCCCTCTTACTCCATTTACCCTACCAATCGACTCCAACAGGAAGTCCCGCTTCGATATGAAACGGTGCTATTTTGCAAAAAAAATATGGCCAGTAGCATGTAACAAAACAAGTAGTAGAATAGTTGGTTGGCGACATGAAGGTCGTAGGTACAACTTTTTCAAGCTGTAGTTACGACGTTTAAGTCGCCGAACCAACAAAATAGGTGAACAAAAATAGTGGCCAATGTTGGAGTTCAAAACTAACTTCTGATCTAAATGAATGATTTCATTGGTCGACGGGTTATTTGATTGACAGCCGCGATGGGTCGATTCACACAATGACAACAGTAGGTGTCTGAACGGAACGAGTCCATGCAATTAAATATAATGATTTGCGAATGGAAAAGGATTTCTGCCAGACGAATCTAAAAGCCTCTGAGTGTTGAACACAAACTAGATTGGTGACACATGCGAAACCTCGCCATATTTGAGCGAGTTTCCAAGAATTTCTCAAGTTGTTTGTTACTATTGAAAAACATATTGATGGTTCAGTGCGAAACAGTTGTAACTGCCTATAAACATATAGGCATTTACAACTTTTTCACGCTGAACCATCGATATGTTCACCACATTGAGTCAAAACAGTGGAAACATCACCTCTCTCGAAGGTCAACAACCTCCGCTTGGAGGGTGATGGTCAAAATGTTCAAGGATGCAAAAGGTCTATAGAATTAAATTGAAACATGTTATACTATAACTGGAACTTCACGATGCAGCTCCGTGAATACATGAGGTAGAAAGGCGTGGAACACTTTCATCAGGTGTGCTCTTCCATCAGGACAATGCTCCATAACGCAAGTCCACCGTTACAATGGCTGTTTTTCAGAAAGTAGTTTTAAAGTGGTCGAGTATGAAATTAATTAGATTAAACCGCTTCCCTCTGTTTTAGGCCACGGACAATGCAATCACCCCTCGTATGTATATTAATGTCTGTACTCGGTATCTGTGCCTACCTCTACCCTGTATATGACTCTGTATATGACTCTCATATTCCCAAAGATTCATACGCAGGGTATAAATAAAACCATTCTAGGTGAAGGTACCGTGTACCGACACAAGTGATGATTTTACCCTACATTTGTTCTATATTTTCTGGATAATTATTGGACATTACTACGACTGTAACGTTCACATCGCTGTAATTCAATTTTTAGTTTCGTCTATCAAAAACAAGTGTTCTGATTGGTCGAAGAATTATTCATGCCTTCATGAACAAAATTTTTGGCACGCAGCTATTTTGTATGGTTCCGTACAAATTTGTTCCATACAAAAAGATATCAAAACTTGTAAAAACTTTTTTTTCCCTCGATGTTATTGGAAAAATTTCTTTCATGGAGGTATGAAACGATAAAACTAACCACAGTTATTTGCGAATCCGCTTCGATTCACCACAATTATCGATCTTATTACATAAAGTCAAAAGAGATACCGATAAAAGCATTACAAAGAAATAGGAAAAAAAAACATTTTGAAGACGACGAGAATATTCTTTTGTTTTCATGGCAATATGTAACGAAAAACCTAATCATACTGTATGAATAGGCGAAGCATAAAAACAAAAATCATTCTCTCCATTTCTTATAATTTAATGACATTGAGCGAAAGAAAGCGATTATTTTACAATTTTTGATACATTTTTTATGGATGTATTTTGTGCGCAGGTATATTCAAAACTTTGTTCGTGGTGGCATGAATATTTTTTTGGCCAATCAGAACGCCTCTTTTCGATGGACGAAACTAAAATCTGATATATTGTAAAATTTATTATTCAAATAGAATTATTGCAAGGCTAGAGCTGTTTAGAACATTTCAACTACGGAAAACAACCTACTGCTTAAACCTGAAGTTTCGAAAAAGATGGTTATTGCAAGAAACAGTAATGGGGTCAAATTGCAAAACGATATGATCGCATCATCGTGTAATGTTGCAGAAACTTTGCAACGTATCACAACGACGTTTAAACGGTATTTCACGTTACGTTAAGTCACCGAATATCTTGCGGACAATCGAAGTCACTCATGCTTTCTAGTTATCTAATACTTGTCATTATGAATATATATATGTGTGTGCAATCAATTTGAACTTGAAAGCCTGTGTAGCTGAAGCTACGATTATTTTGTCGCCTGTCGACCATTTTTAACCCGATTCTCACCCAATGACGCTTTTTGAAACCCCTTAAGGAAAACTGCTTTTGGAAACATTGAGGAAAATAAAGAAATTGCTTGTTACAAGCAGTTTATTTATCGTCCAAAATGTTTTCTACCCTAAAAGGCAAAGACGTCTTAAAGTTCATCATTTTGAATAGTGGTCTGCAACTTCTTTCAACTTGAGCCAGTCTAATTTTTTCGTCTAGTAATAGATTAACCCATTCCAACTCAACAAAATTTTTGACTGGTCCAAATTGAAAAAAGCTGCAGACGATATTTTCAAGTTGGTGGAATTTAAATTGTCTTTGTCTTTTTGGATAGAAAACATTGTGGATAACGAAGAAATTGCTTGTCACAAGCAATTTCTTCATTATCCACAATGTTTTCCACAGCTTTTTTCTTGAGGATCGTAAAAAAGGGGGGCTTGTGTGGGAATGGTTTAAGACGTCGTATATCCTTTTGCAAGATAATTCATTCTTACAGTGGCGTTACATAATTACATAAATAATATTGACTATATTGGCTTAACTTGTTCTTCTTAACTTTTAAAATCAGCTACACTTTTTTAGTCAGATTTCTTTTTCTCTCTCTCTCTCTCTCTCTCTCTCTCTCTTTTTCCCCATTTATTTTCTTGTGTCTCTCTTTCAAATACTTTACAAACTGAATTTCATTCAATTTCATCAGCTCACACTCGTCAAAAATTATTTTGAATTCCTCATGCCACACTGATTCTGCTATTTCAAGGTCAGAATTCGCTCCTCGCTTTAGACAAAATGTGTTCACATTGCGAAGAATTTGTCTAAAATGAATGACCTCTTCCAAAAATTCCTTACCAAGTTCTTTTACCTTTGCATCGAATATCCCATTAAACATATTGTAAATTTTGTAATCAAAATAAGCGGACGCATTAAACATTTCTGATTCTTTCATTGTAAGTTTAACGTCTGTATGCTTAAAAGACTGGTGTTCCAAATATACAATATCTTTATACATCCAATTGAATTCTCGTCTCATTAACACTAATGATTCATCAAGCCGATCCGCAATAAGCACAATATCGAATTCTCGTTGCAAATAAAGAATATACTCGTCAATTGTTTTCGTATCATTCGATTTCGTGTGATTAGCAAAACCAAAATCGAATGCCATAGAATTTCTTGTTCTTGAAAATCTATTTGAATCATGATCTTTGTAACTGTTTATCAAATCTCGAATGAAATTATCGCTTGGTGTGCTTGTCTGGTTTAGAACCTCATAAGCGGTTCTGTAATGATGAGACACGCTGATAGAACGCTGTAGGGGTTCCCTGACGATAGCCAGTGTTTTATATCCTGGTGACATCATACTAAATCGGTCAGGCCTGTAAATTGTTTGACAAGCAAAAATGTCGTAGTGTTTCTTCGTGTCTATTGGCAGAATATCTTTATTTGAGTTAATAGAATGTCCTTGTTTAGGTAGTACGAATGTCAATCCATTCTGAATCCCGAACCTAAACAGTATGTTTTGAATCACTGTAGATTCTGCCTGATCGACTTTCAGAAAAGCAACTTGTCTAACAGGTGGTTCCGAGATAACGTAACGCATTTGGACATCTGCATCCGTCTGTTTTACCATCCTCTTTGTCTCTTGTAGTTGTCTATCTTGACTATTTTCTGCATTTCTTTTAACTTTATGTTGCCTTCTTATATCCGGTTTATGGATATCTAACTTTTTGTGTGATACGGCTACAGGTATATCATTGATCACTGCGACATGATCATTTTCGTCATGTTGTTTGTCAGCTGACTCCAAATTGTTTCTTTTAAAAAATACGTATGTCGCTGTTAGCGCGCATAAAAACAGCAATGTCCTGAAATAAGATCAATTTAGGTCGCTATCAACAATAAGAGTGGTTCCGTATATCCCATTACCCGACGGCAAAACTTTAGACTGGTCCAAATTGAAAGAGTTGCAGACTACAATTTAAAGTTTGTGATATATATATATTTTCATATTTCTGGTATGAAAACATTGTATAAAATGAAAATTTGCTTGTTACAAGCAATTTTTCATTTTATGTAATGTTTTCCAAATGATTTTCTTGAGAGGCGTCCAAAATCGTCATTGTATAGAAATGGGTTAAGCTATGTCTATGCCTGATTTCTGTTTGTGAAAAACAATCTGCTTCAATAAGCCAACAATAAATTTACGACAAGAGTACACAAATTTGTTTTATAATGCTGTTAACTAGCTGATCGATTGCCAAACCCACTAAACTTCGAAAGAAAGGTCTATCTAGACGGGTCGCCACACCATCAAAACGATTGACATAAATTTCAGAGTTCAAAGTTCGCTTCCTGTCTGAACTAATGACTTTATTTGTCAATCGTCTTTTTGACGATTCGTTAATTTCAAATTCTGCTGACCATGATACTCTCTTGACGGAACGTATAAAACTTTTTATCCTTGCCATGCTGAACCCGGAATATTTATTTTCTTTTTAGCAGAAAGTGTAGACATAAGTGCGGTCTGATCTTAGTCTACACCTCCTGTCTGTCCTTTTGAAACAAGAGTTGTTTAAGTTTCAAAAGAAGTATTGACAACTGAACAACAAGTACAACCAGCGCTTTCAGCCCTTTGCTTCTTGTACAATTCTGAAAAGGATTTTATTCCGCGTGACAATAGTTTGTCACATTGTATTTCTTGTGGTGCGCCGAATAGCTTTTATTATGTCAAAGCTTTCGACGGAACTTAAAATTTCACGACTCTTTCAGCTCTTTCATTGAATTTATAGCCGTCGTCATAGCGCAGTTGGTAGCGAATCAGACACCCATTCTTCAATCATGGGGTGTCATGGGTTCGATCCCCGGCAGCGGCACATATCCTTTCCGACATTTGTCTCTCACCAATGGGTGGGCAATCGTAAACCTAAGTGGGAAAGCAGCTAGAGGCTAGGAAATGGTGTAATGGTAGTACTGTTGCGAGATATTCCAGGAATCCATTTATATGTGCTCCAGTCTCAGCGATATGACTGAAAAGTGTTAAAAGCGGCGTTAAACAAGAAAGAAAGAAAATGTATTCATTGTTTGTACAAGTACAAAAACATTTGCGTCTTCTCTCAAATTGCCCCTGAAATGCGTTTTAGCTCCATTTGCTAAAAGCTAGATAGATAGTCAGTCATGACGTTTTTCTCGTCGGGCGTCTGAGCGTTAGTGCGTACGTGCGTCAGTCCGTAACCTTTAATCTTTTTTTATATATATATATTTTTTTACAAAATATAAGACTTGCCAAAATTCAAAGGGGTAGCAGACGACATTATAGAGTAAGTACCATTCAAAAAGTAACAACCCTATGTGATGGAATACATTGTCGAAAAAGAAGAAATCGCATGTTACAAGTGATTTCTTCTTTTACCACTCTGTTTTATCTTAAACAAAAACACAGGGGCGTAAAAACAGGGATTGAATAGGAAATAGTTAAAAATCTTTCTCATAGAGAGTGCTGGCAGATTTCTACAGATTTCACAGAAATTATCCTCGGATGAATCTTTATAAGATCCTTTCAAAGAATTTTGAATGCATAAAACTGGCTTTTGTTGGCTTTGCTTATTTTCATACATGGTGAAAACGTTGAAAGTCTGCTTCTCAGAAACCTGTAGATTGATTTCAACCAAAGTCACAGGAATTATTCTTGAGATAATCTTTATTAGATCACTTCGTTCACTTGCTATATTATTACCAAACTCAAAGAATTGATCCTTTGGTGCCCCTTTGTCAGATGCATTGGGAAAATTTTGATCTAATGCGAAACATTGCTTTTATGGGTGGGGTTAATTTTCACAAATGGTATAAAAATCCCCTTCTCAGAAATCACTTTCTTGAATTGTACAACATTTCGCAGAAATAATCCTCAAATAACGTCCCTGTGATTCCATAACTTAGAAAATATTGTGTGAAAAGAAGAAATTGCTTGTAACAAGCAATTTCTTTTTTTTCCCACAATATTTACTATCCTGTAGGTTAGTTCCTTTTCAAATTCCAGTCACTTTTAGTTGTCGTCTGCAACTTCTTTCAAATTGGACATGTCTAAAAATTTGAAATACAGGAAAGGGTTAAAGAACTACAGGCTCTATAGCGCAGTGTTATTTGCTTTAATGCCTTTTTCGTCTGACTATGTAAATGAATTTTACATGACTTGATATGACTTTTGTAAAATGAAAAAATTGAAATTCTTCTCCAAATCTATTTCGAATATTTCACTGACTGAATATGGCAAAGATGATATAATCATAAACCAAGTGGGGAGCAGCTGGAGGCTAGGAAAGGATGTAGTGGTAGTACTGGTGTGAGAAATACCAGAAATTTTTTGTTAGGTGCTCCAGCCGCCGCGATATGACTGAAATACTGTTAAAAGAGGCGTTAAACCTCTTTCAATCAACCAAAAATGTATATTGAATTCCTGAAAGCAGTATTAGCTAAAGCCCTCGGAGCAATACAGGCGCTCAATCGCGTCTAGTTCTAGAAACTTATTTATACTCGCAGAAACCTTTGCAAAATAATTTCGTAAAAATGTATTTTTATATAAAAAGACCATTAGAATGATAGTTCTTACTATTCCAGTATAGACCCAGATCAGCCAGCGTATCTGCGCATTCTAATTAGTGTAAATATAGTGCGTCTGTAGGTACATACTGAATCAAGATTGTTTTAACCTTTGTCATGCTGTATAAATTACCTTATTGAATTGCTGTAAAATCAAAGGGCTGAAAGTACTGAAAGAACTCGTTGTTCAAAAATCAATATTTCTTTTAGAAATCAATTCCATAAACAACTCTGGAAGGAAAAGTACAAGCAGGGGGTGTAGACTAAGATTAGACTGCACTTATGTGCAGGCTGATCTTGGTCTACATCTCCTGCCAAAACTGGAATATTCCGGGTTCAGCATAACAAGGGTTAATACGATCGGCGAATATCTCCGATATGTCAGTGTCTCACTAGACATATTTCGTCGGTGTTTACGAAAACCTCGTTACTACAGCCTATTTCAAGCTGTAGTTACGCATTTTCGTAGAACACCATCAATTTGTCCATCATCAACGTATGGTCTTAATCTTAAATGCATTTTACTTGTAAAAATATCCCAATCTCGTGTTTTTACTTGTAAAAATGTCCCCATCTCGTGTTTTCTTAATTAGTTTTCTTACCAAGTATATTTTCGCCTTCGAATCAGCTTCATTTTCACTTTTTTCTGAAAATAAGAAGAAAAAACAAAAGGCATGAAGAATTTAGTAAATTGAGTCGGTCAAGCTGAGCGTCGAAGTTACTACTGTGGAATTGAATTACCAATTAACCCTTTTCCTGTTTTTCAAAATTTTAGACTTGTCCAGTTTGAAAGAAGTTGCATACGACAAGTGGAAAAGTGAGTGCAGTTTGAAAGATGACTGACCCACGGTGTAGCAAATCTTGTGGGAAAAGAAGAAATTGCTTGTTTCAAACAATTTCTACTTTTTCCATAATGCTTTCTCAAGTATGAAATAGCAGGGTTGTAAAAACAAGGGATTATACAGGAAAGGGTTAAATCATTCAATTAGAAAAGAAGTGAACTTTGAACGTCAACACTTTTGTAGAGATTTTTTACTTGAACGTCATAACAACATGTAATCAATTAATCTCGGCGTATAACTGGATGCATGTAACTGCAGTTTAGGGATCCAACATATCGACTCCATGAATGATATCCATTCTTTGTTTGCCTACAAGGGACATGTTATCTATAGATCTTATCATTAACCAAATGTTTGTTCATAAGAATGTCTAATAATAGTTTACTTTGTAAAAATAGTATCAGGGCTGTAATTCAGCTTTTAAAATTGACATGATGCGGGTAACTGTTATTTTAGGAAAAGATGTAACTAAGCGAATATGATACAACTAACTAAATAGCGAATATTGTACGGGAATATTTTTCATAATCATTGATTCTAGAGTGGAAGAATAATCACAATTCAATTTTATTAACACAATCACAGTACATTTAGAGGTAGGCCAGAGTCTGGAATCGACAAAAAGAGGGTATATATTTATCACGTTAATCAGTTCTAACTTTAAATGTTTACGCGTCGCGTATTCATACACTGTGATTAGTTTTATAGGTTCCTACCTCCATGAAAACAAAAAAATATTCTCTTCATCTCTTAAGGAGATTACGAATCTTTTTCGATGGATTTTGGCGTTTGTCTGTTATGTAATTATATACCAATATATACTCTACCAAACATCCACAACCACATTACGGACATCCAGTACAATATACTTACAATTTATTTTTTAGTTTCTTCTATCAACAACAAGCATTTTGATTGGTCGAAAAAAAAAATTCATAACTCCATGAACAAAATTTTGAGCACGCAGCCATTTTGTATGCTTCCGCACAAAATAGTCCCATACAAAAAGGTATCAAAATTTGTAAAACTCTTTTTTCTTCCGCTCGATGCAATTAAATTATAAGAATTTGGGATAATATTTTTTTGTTTTCGTTTAGGTATGAACCGAAAAAACTAATCACATAACGTATGAATCCGCTTCGCGTATTCATACAGTGTGATTAGGTTTTTCGGTTATATGCTGTAATTCCCTACATTTCTGTTTGATATGTGATACATGTATATAGTATAAAACAGCCGGAAATTCGTTGATATAGCGAAAGTTAATTCATAAAACATTCAAAAGATCAATTGTTTTCTAAAGGACTCGGTGGTTAGGGCGTCTGACTCGAGATCCCAGAGATATCGAAGGTCATGTGTTCGAAAAACGACCGCGTCACTGGTCATCTTCGTTATGTTCTTTGGCACGGCCCTATCGTAGGACTGCGCACCTCGCGCAGAATGATCAATGCTGGTGCTTTTTACAATTTCAACATGGTCACTTTTTCCGTTAAGGGTAATACATTTTCTAATTATCGGTCTAAGTCGATCATGTCAAAGCGACAGGTGTTCTTCGTCACATGATGATTTTGCGTTAAAAGTTTTTTTAGAAAAAAAAAGATTGTGTGTGTGTGTGTATATATATATATATTTATATATATATACGATGGTTTGAAGTCCGCATGAGTCCATTCACCTCAGATTCATTTGATTAGCCATTGCTCGCATGTTTAAAGGGGATTTTCAAAAGCAAAATACTTTTCAGGGACCCAAATCAATCTACTTTAGGATGCACAAAGGTTTGTTGTACAAAAAAAACAACAACATTTTTTTGCTTATCAAACGTTAAAGGGAGGTATCGAATTTTCTGAAACCTAGATAAGAAAAATCGGTAAATCGCCAAAAAATACACTAAAACGGACGCTTAATACTTAAATTTGAGTCAGATATTGTCTTCGCGGTAATTTGATAGGCTTAAAGTGACATTTTTTGGTTATATAGAAAAGGTTCAGCGGAATTCCAGGTTATTTTTAGATATCACTGAATAAGGTTGTCGACATCGCACGACTTCATTTGCATTTGACACAAAGTCAACGGAAGGTAACAAATTGACAAGCGAAACAACCAATGTCCTAAATTATGTCACATCAAATGGTTGCTGCAAAACTATGGTAAGTGTTTATATTCGTATTATTGCTTATGACAGTTTTGGACTGATCTTCACAAAATTTAAGACCGGCTAGCGAACATAACTCCTGATGACGTATTTATGACGTTTTGATTACGTTGTTTGAGAAAATTCAAACTGAATACGGGATTCCAACGGTTATTCGCACCGCTCGAATGACCACATATTATTCGCAAATGTCTCGGTTAAATCTAAAAATAGATTAACAGCCTACGTAGGCTTTTTAGGGAAATGCCCTTGTATATTCAGATAAACGACCTCTGATTTAAGCAAAACTACTTTTCAGAATATTGTATTAAAATAGTATACGAGAGGGAATCAGAATAATCAAAATCTGTGACATGAAAAAAAAACCACGAAACCTACCTTTAAGTGATAATAAAACTCTTCCAAAGTTTGTTATTCGGACACGGGTTCGCACCCACCCCCTAAAATGAAATGCAGGGACTTACCCGTCGTAAATCAACAATCTAGTCCTATCAATTATAAATTTCTTTAAAACTTGCAAGTGAAAATCATATTCGAAGCGATCTCCAAACAGGTGAACCATAGAACATTCGACTAGAATAATTTCTATCAAACTCACAAAGTTTTCTTTTTTTGTTGTTGTTGTGGGGTTTTTGTTGTTGTTGCTGTGGTTGTTTGTTATTTGTTTTTCGGACGAACAAAATGTGTCCTTTCGTCATACCTGTTTTCAACGAGCTTTTTTTTTTTATATCAAGTTGATTTTAAAAGATGAAAATTTAGATAAGAAAAAGGTACGATTAACACATTAAAGGGCTATCCCCGTCATTACCATGTATGGCAAGACGAACACGTATATTAATTTATCATTAAAAACTTAAACTTCAAACGAAATTAAATGAAATGTTTCATATATTGATGTTAGGTTTTTTAAATATTTTTCAATTTCGCATGATCAAATAGCACTCGATATTTACACAGGATTGCTCATCGTAATCCAATCATATTTTTAAGCGCATAGATTTTATTTCTATCCATTCTATTAACATATACCCAGACAATCCCGCTTTTTTACGTCTGTCAAGAAAAAAAGCTTTTGAAAACATTGTGGAAAATGAAGAAATCGCTTCTAAAGAGTAATTTCTTCATTTTCACAGTATTTTCTACTCCCAAAGACTGATGATTTTTAGAATTTCATTAACTATGAATTGTCATCTTTGAATTTGGACTAGTCTAAAAATGTTGGTGTCTGGTAATGAGATAAACAACCTGTAAATTTACTTGTCAGACAGACGAGGAACATGATGGCATCGTGTATTTCCGTTTATTTATCGTCGCTACCGTAGCACATGCCCATATGAGCGACGCCCCTAGAAGACGGTTAGTTGTTACGGGGGATAGTGCAAGGATACAGGACGAACCTGCTGAGAACTCCGCCTGGTTCTTTAACGTGCTCGGTAGATAGCACCGTCACATGGGGCCTTGGATTAACGTCTCATCCGAAAGACAATTAGTTAGTTAGTTGATATGGTCAGCCCAGGGCTCGAACCCGTGATCTTGAGGTTTGAAGTCAAGTGCTCTACCATTTGAGCTAATCGGGCTGACTCACACGATGGCATCCTTTCGGTTTTCTCTTTTGATAGGCGGTCGTCGCTGTCAATCAATTATTGACCAATTGCGGCTGTTAATTAAGGTATCAACCGACCAATCAAATATTTTATTCAGCCCGGACCTGAGTTTTTCAACTCCTATATTGGCCGCCATTTTTGCTAATATTTTTTGTTGGTTCGGTTGCTTAAACGTCGTACCTACAGCTTATTTAAACTGTAGTTACAACGTTTACGTCACCAACTAACCCGTTTACTCTTTTGTTACATGCTACCGGCCATAAGTTTTGCAAAATAACGCCGTTAAAAATGGAAGCGGAACTTCCTGTTGAAGTTAATGGTCGGGGCCTAGGTGGTCAGTGGGTGGAACCTGCGATTGGTAAATTTAACTAAAATTTCAAATGATTCATCTAGACCGAAAGTGGCTTTGCCCTTCCTATAGAAATAGGATTATGAATCTTATGATTCTGATTTGTTTCGCTACTTGTTGTCGTGTCATTTGTGTCAACAGGCCACTTTTATTGGTTGATTTTAAGATACTTATGCATGAACCATTGTTGTGTAACCAAAACGTGAGTGTGGCTTTACCGAAGCTATTATTAAGATATTTTGGTCGCCTTGCTCTATCAACAATATGTTGTTGTTGCTATACTGCAAAGTGTAAGACCACTCAATTCAATTCAAGTTACTTTTTTAGCTTTCAGACCCCTAGCCGGAGTATACAAACATTTGCATATAACAATGGTAACAATTACAATCGGGATACAGTACTGAGAATTAGGTAAAACAGGTTTTTGTGAATCTCTAATCTGTTAAACGAACCAACTAAACTCGTTGAATAGGGAAGAATATTCTAGATAAGATACCCAAGTCACAAGACTTGGCTAAGGCCAAAATTTACCTACTGACTCATTTTCACATTTTATCTTTGTACCAACACGGTACATTGCAACCACAACTTCAATAAACTATAATTACGGTCCTATTACAGCCCTTCTTGTTCCTGTCGGACTATATAGAAAAAAACTTTAAAGGTGAGATTTACCTGATTCTTAACCTAGATTTGTCTGTCCTCTGCTCACACTATTAATTGAATACAAATACAAGTCATGTGCAAGGATCTTATCAGTTTTGGATTTAATTATCTATGCTCATCGTTTATTTTCATTTTTAAAGGATGTGCATAATATGAATAGTGATTATATGTTATAATACCACTCCATAGAAGACTACACAGTTCGCAAATATGACCAAATACAGACAAATTGTTTGGATCCTCGGGGAACCATTTCTTTTAGAAAAATGAGTCCAGAGCAAAAAGCTTGCTGAGAGACCCATTGGTAAAATGATCAAACTAAGTAATATTTCAAAAAAATGTATGGCCCCAGAAGTTTTGAATGGTCCTTGTTTTTTGCACTGAAAGGGCCCACTTCTTATTTAAAGAATGAAGCCTAAAACCGTTCAGTTCATTATCTTTATTCATATGGTTTTGGATTTAATGTTAATTTGATTGTGACAATTTGTAAATTTAATTTTCCTCTGATGCATTCATATATATATTTTTTTTCATTTGTGAAAAAAAGTTTTCGTTATGTTAGCAATTATTTCTATTAATGTATCAGAGGTAGAGATAAGAGGAGATAACACCAGTCTAAAATCTGAATTTTCCTCAATTAAACCCTATGTTGTGGCTACTCATTTGAATTGTTTGAGATCATTTCAATGAGTCCCCATAGTATAGAGTTTAATCAAGTATTTATGAAATATTTTAATCTAAGATCCCCTCTGATTATAACTCATTTTCATGTTCAGTGTTTGTGTTTCAGAAGTCAAAGACTAAATTTCTATGTTCAGCTAGGACACTAAAATCAAGCATTACTCTCTGAAATGGAAATTTGGATTTGAAATGCTTCCCATTCCCACTTGGTGACGCCTTTAGAAGCCCCAAAAGAAAAAGGCTTTGGAAAACATTGTGGGAAATGAAGAAATTGCTTGTTACAAGCAATTTCTTAATTTTCCACAATGTTTCTACCCAGAAATGTGAAAAAAATTAAAAGTTTCATTCACTTTATATTGTCGTCTGCAACTTCTTTCAAATTAGACCTGTCTATGATTTTACCGTCTGGTAATGGGTTAAGCTTGTTTTTTGAAGAATACCTCTAACCAGCCTTTTGAAAAATGTCTTGTCCAAATGACCAGAAAAGTAGGGTTTGAAACCAGTAAGACTATATACACTCCAGTGACCAATTTGATCGAATGGGATGTTGCTGTTTAAAGCCTCTGATAATGGCCAACGGGACTCTCATTGTGTAATTGAGTCTGTTAGTACATTCAGGGATGCCACCACAGCGCAGTTGGGAATGCGTCAGACACCTAATCTTCAATCATTGGGTGTCGTGGGTTTGAATCTCGGCGGCAGCACATATCCTTCACCGCTTTTTGTCTCCCCAATGGGTAGATGATCCTAAATCTAAATGGGATGGCAGTTGAATGTTAGGAAGGATGTTGTGGTAATACTGGTGCGAGAAATACCATTAATCCTTTTTTAAATGCTACGCAATATAACTGAAAAATTGTTAAAATGACCTGGTCAATTTTCATCGGAGATTTGAGGCAACCATTGAGACGAGTACCTTTTGTCCCCTACAAATGGATAAAAGACAGGCGGTATGCGCTAGTGAGATGGACATCTAGTGAGAAACAACAACTGATATCCAGTGTTTAGCAAACAGGACAACTTTGAAGATTATAATTACTTTCTTTTCGTTTTGCCTATACTGGTAATGAGCAAGACAAAGTTGTCACTATGACAAGTCAGTGTATGTGCCTCAGTCCATATTTTTGAGGACCATTTTTTGGTTGTTAAAAGTGAAATGTCACAATTAATCTCAATCGTGAGTAGATGTGCCATTTGAAAGAAATTTTTCAAGGTCAAACATGCCTGTGTTTGTTTAAGTTTTTTTCAACCGTCATAGTCAGGTGAGCGATTTACGGTCATTCTGGTCCTCTTGTTCTATATTACTTGCTGTGATGAACTAATTTTAAAATTACATGTAGGTGTTAGCTTTTTTTCCAAATAAATATGTGGTAATGGGGTTGATTAAGTTATAACAATATCTTTAATAGGGTCATCTGAAAATATACATTATCTTAGCTAATGAAGCGGGTTACCTAAATAATTTCATGTGTAAAATTTTGCAAAAAAAGAATAGATGAATACTAACAAATAAACACTTACTATAATACATGTATTTCCTTTGTCCTTTTTTAAATTCAGCCTTGAGAAACTAATTCTATTAAATTGGAACAGCACACGCACAAGTTTAAGGTCGATGGTAAAGGAGTTACAGACGTAAATTTATGAAATTTTAGAGTTTTTTTTTTTTTTTTTTTTTCTTCAACCTTCTGAGTAGAAAACATTGTTTAAAATAAAGAAATTTCTTCATTTTACACAATGTTTTCCCATTTGCTCTTTTTTTTTTTTTTTTTTTTTTTTTTTGAGGGGTGTCCAAAATCATCTCTGTTTGGGAGTGGGTTAATTTCCTTTAAATGGTCACTATCTCCAGTGTAATCACTGACAGTTTGTTGAAAACAAATTTGCATACTAACACATAAAATCTACCCGCTAAATTCCATTTTTACACTGATGTATTTATAATCAATATTTCACATATTTTTCCGATGCAAAAGCTTTGATTGATTTCTCTCACTAATGCGATAAGAAAATATTTATATATTTGTTTCAGCAAAAACAAGTAGCATAATTATGGTTTCCCAAAATTTCGCCACAAATCTGTTGTTACGGTGATTGTTTGCTAATCGAAAACAAGATTGAATCCAGCACAGGTCAATCGACCATTCGCTGGCTCGCACGACGGGAAGTTCCACTTCGGTTTTAAATGGCGTTATTTCGTAAAGAGTATGGCCAGCAGCTTGTAATAAAAAAAAATAGAATGGTTGTTTAGCGACCTTAAGGTCGTCAATATAGCTTGAATAAGCGGTAGACGACCTTTAAGTCGCCAAACTAACAGAAATGCATGAAAAATGGCGAAGGGTGTCCGAATTCTAAACTCACTTCTGGTGTAAATCGCGTATTCATACAGTGTGATTAGTCTTTTTTTTTTTTTTTTCATTTCACACCTCCACGAAAAAAATATATTCTCTTCATCTCCTAAATAAAATCTAGGGCTGTGATCTAAAATTCCAAATTGAAATAGTAAATCGAAAGGGTGATATCGCTTTAACATATATAGAAATTGATCGAACTTTGAAGAGGTTTCTTTTTCGTTGAGCTGCGAAACTAAAAACTTAATCACATTGTATGAATACTCGAAGGAGATTCATAGATAAGTGTGATTAAGTATTTAGGATCATCCCTAAATGAAAACATAAACAAAATCAACTTTCTTCATTTCTTGTAATTTAAGCCATAAAACAAAAACAAAGCTAATACTTTTACCTGGCCAAACAAATATTGTCTACTACATTATAGATACTAGGTTTGGGTAAAAATCTATGGATCCATATTACCGGTGCGCACGAATAAGAAATAGTCGCGAGCTCATGTAAATGTAACAAAAAATCAGCCAAACAAAACGCTTGATTCTTGATAGGCGAAACTAAATTTCAATTATCTAACCCTTTTCATGCTGAATAAAATTCTCTATTTTAGAAAATTGCATTAAAATCAAAGCACTGGAGGCACTGACTGTGGGTTAAAATCTTATGTGAACATTTATCTTATAAACAAGTCGGGCGAAAAAAATTGGAGAAGCTGGTGGTATAGACTTAGATCAGCCTGCACTTATGTGCAGGCTGATCTTTGTCTATACCACCTGCCAAAATAGATATAATCTCGGTTAAGCATGGCAAGGGTTAATATGAAATAAAAAGACGTACCTTTACTTTATAACTCTACAGTGATAAATGACCTGTTGTAGTAACATCTCAAGGGTTGTTAGTTTGGGATATCATGGACCCCTATTTACACTTTACACATTGTGTGCACAATGACAAGGTGTCAAATTTCAAAATGAGGTAAATGGGGTGACTTTGTTGGTGTATAAACATTTGTTCTCGCTACTGCAAGATATCTTATGACAATACGACAAGGGTAAATGCAGGATATAGAATGTTAAAATAGATTTCTCCGTTCCTCATGATGTTTTTTAACATAGGTGTTGCTTACTCAAACTTCAGTTTGTTAAATTTTAAAAAAATCTCTGTCTTTTTAGGTAATAAAAATAAACATTGTGGATAATGAAGAAAATGCTTTTAAACAATTTCTTCTTTGTCCATAGTGTTTTCACAGCTTCTTTTTACGTGAGCTTCAAAAAGCGGCATTGTGTAGGAATGAGTTATGAAAAGAGGGAATCACTTTAAGAATTGAGGCTTCCTCAGTGGCTGAGTGGTATAGGTGCTTGACTCGTGATCTGAAGGTCCCGGGTTCGCACCCCACCGTCACCGGGGTGTGTTCATGGGTAAGACATTTAATAGCCAGCCCCAGTCTACCCAGCTGTAAAAGTGGTTAGCACTGCCACTGCCTCTCTTTTAGGAACGTGAAAATATCTGGGTTGTTAGTGTTCGAGAGCGTCTCTATAAGCTTAAAACTTTCCTCGCAATTGAACTAAAACAAATTAGTATAAACTAGGAGTTATGGCGTGTTTGTTTTGTCATCAAAAATAAACACATGATATAGTCAAATTGTTACAAACTGTTATAACACAAACTGACTTTTATGCTTCATCTATAATAACCAGAACATTCTATCAATATTATTTAAAAACAGTAAAAAAAAAAATATATATATATATATATATATAGGCTAAATTGCACATGGTACCTTATTATCATTTCTGGAACATCACGTCTCGCCTAGCCTGGTTCACTTAAAAGGTAATAAGGCATGTTTTCTATTCTAGAGTTCTGAGAAAGATCACAAGTTCGGAAAAAATGCCATTGTTACACTCGTCATTTTACCAATGAAAATGTTATAAGTAAGCTTCACATGTAATGGTCCATATATTATATTACTTCTGGCATTTTTACCTCTTGCATTTTTCACCATGGCTTTATCATCATTTAGGATATGGTATTTTTACCTTTGAAAATTTAACCCCGGCATTTCTACCGCTCACCCAATAGAAGTCAGATCAGTGTGTACCAGAATATCATCGATTGGCTACCATAATGTCGTAGCTACAATTAATTACAAATAATTCACGGATGATATAATAACTGCTCCATTTTGATCGTTCCTAAAAATCTTAAGCATTCAATCATTATTGTCGTTTGTTTCAAAATACACAATATTCTGAGGAATATCATATTTAATTGTATATTGTGGAAATTAGTCATGAAACAAAACAACCGTCTTAATTCCTTGAGGTGTAAAATATAGAGAACTCTTAATGCTTCTGAAGAACAATTTTGAAAACATGGAAACTACTATTTTTACAAACATCGTTTACAGTTAAAACAAAACTATCTACATTATTTAGCCTTTACTTTTCATTTCACATGTATAATACGGAAAATATAAAACTAAAATGACAGGTCGCCCTAAAATAAGGCTCCCGGAAAACAAAACCGGAAGTGAATCCTCCCAAGAGTGGTAAATTGTTGTTGGTGATGGTGGTTTACTTGAAAGCGTCTAACGGGCACAGACTCTATAATCATTTGGCGCTTTGCGTGAAAATGTCTGTTTACAAGTTCAAAAAAAGTGTACGTACCGAGGATTTTGATTGGAAGAGACATATGTTTTAGCTAATCAGAGTCCTTATTAAAAAAGATCAAGGTAAAATCCTCAAATTGAGCCCATTTTCTCTAAGTACGACACCACACGTTTGATTCCGTATATGGACAGTAAATTACACTTTTCCTAAAATAACTCCAACAGTCTCGTTTATACGATTGGATTACGAATCCCGCTCTACCATTGGTCAGCCATCCACAAGCGCATAGATTCAAGCCTAGAGCCCGAGACTCCATCAAATCGGTTTCTGACGCAAGAGTTGTGTTCTCGCTTTCACAAGTTTGCCTGGCATTTTTCCATGTAATTTTGTAGAAGCCTAGTGGTCCCATTCTGTTGTAAACTGAAAAAAAGGGAATGTACATGACACATCCTGGTATACCAACGAGGTTTTCAATAAATATCGTATATCTATACTGAAAAACTGAGATGTTTAACCCTTTCCTGTTCAATCCCTGGTTTCTGCGACCCTGTGATTTTATACTTGAGAAAAAAATGTAGAAAAAGAAGAAATTGCTCGTAACAAGCAATTTCTTCTTTTTCCACAATTTTTTCTAACCTACAGAAAATTTGTTTGTTTTTTTTTATGGGGGGGGGGTTCTTTTTTTTCCCAAAAAATAAAATCGACTTTGAATTGTCGCCTGTAAAAGCTTTGAATTTGGATAGGTCTAAAATTTTGAAAAAACAGGAAAGGGTTAAGTAACGGTATTTGTAAATGATCGAAGTTTGTAATACCCAACATATCCATTGACGCATCGTTTTTTTCTGTTTATCTGACCCCTATCTTTTCCCTTTTGTTAGTCGTCTGTTATTATGATTCGATCAATGGGGATCATGTTTCCGGTCTATAAACGTGTCAGGCTTATTTATTTATTTTTTACATTTCCTTTACCTGTGGCTAAGATTTCTTGGAACTTCACTTATTATTGTATTATTTATCAAAAATGTCCAACAATATGCAATTCAAATTTCTATCATACATCATAGCTATTATTGACATGAATTTATAGCCAAATAACAGAAAATGGTATCAGACATGGGCTAGTTTTTATTTTCATAAATGACCACGTTTATCTTCTAAATCGGAAGTTAGATGATTCGGGATTGATATAAGAAGTAATTATCGAGGTTACCTTGTAATTGTGTTTAACCAATTACCAGCCGATACAATTTTAGAATGGTCCAAATTCAAAGATGTTGCAGACGACAACTATTGTTGTTGGTGGTGGTGGTTGTGGTGGTGAGATTTCAAAAATCTCCGTCCTTTGGATAATGAATTTCTGCTTCAAACGGTTTGGTCGCCAATATTCATTTCTAAAGGCTTATCAGATTAAGAGATATTTTTAGAATAATGTTTCTGATAAAATAAATCATATTTGTGAAAACTTACTGAATGTCGATATTTTTATAGAGCTACTCATTTCAAGTCCAAAGTTGCCATAAAAAACTATGATGAAGGAGGCCTTAAAACTCCAGATCTAAAAGACTTAATATACTGTATGAAAACTCAAATGGTTAAAAAACTTGATATTGTATAGTGACAGCTCATGTTATAAAATAGCTAACTCATTATTTAATGTTCATAAACTAATCAATTACGGACCTTCTTATTGTGTAAAAATAAAGAAAGAAATTAAAAACGATTTTTGGGCTGATGTTTTAGAAGCTTATGAAATATTCATGAAAAAATTTACTTATGAAAATTGGAATCAATTAATTCATTCACCTATATTTTTTAATGATGAGATAACAATTGATTCTAAATTCATAATGAATGATGCCCTGTTTGATAGTGGAATTAGATTTATTAAAGATTTACAAATAACGGAACCTTTATGACATTTCAGTTCATACATTAAATTACAAAAGGAAAAATAAACTTCTTACAGTACTATAGTATACGAAATGCAATCAGTTCGTTCGTTAAAAAAGGTAGCTTGCAACAAATTACGCTGAATTAACTAAGGTACACAACCCAAGTATGATATGTTACTCACTTCCCTTGCTTACTAAAAAAGTTCAAATCGATATATATACTCAATTCTGATAAAAATAACGAAATACTAACAGGAACAATAAGGTGGCAATTAACTTTTAACGATATTAACATCAACTGGAAATCAATCTTTTCAAATATTTTTAAGATTACAAATGACACATATCTACAATGGCTCCAGATCAGAATTGTACATCGAATACTCCCGACGAACTCCTTTCTCTGTAAAATAGGACTATCCGATTCAAATGTATGTACCTTTTGTAATTCGAGCGAAGAAACTATAATCCATATATTCTTTGAATGCCAAAAAGTTAAACCTCTTTTTGGTTATATAATCATTAAAATAAGATAATTTTTGACCATTTTCGACTTAAATGCCCAGACGCTATTTTAGGTCGTGAAAATCGCCCCCAAGTTGACATTTTATGCCTTATCTTAAAACGTTATATATATACATGTAAATTAAAAAAAATAAATCCAACATTGAACGGTTTTATAAGACAGTTAAAGTTAAGTCTAGAAATACAAAGAAAATCAAAATTCTATGAAACATTTAAGGAAATATGGGCATTGGTTGAAAGTGTGATACACAATTGTTAATAGGTTTAACCCTTTCCAGTTATTTAATTTGAAAAACAAATATTCAGTGGAGAAGAGGACATTATAGAAAAAGAAGAAATTGCTTGCTACAAGAGGTTTCTTCTTTTTCTAAAATGTTCTCCCAAATGTAAAATAACAGGGACGTAAAACCAGGTATTGAAGGGAAAGGGCTAATTTAAATCCATTTGATGAATTGTTCCGGAATAACTACACGTTTTTTTGTTTGTTTTTTTGTGTGTGTGTTTTTTTTTTTTTTTTTTTTTTTTATGTTTTTTGTTGTTTTGGTTTTTTTTTTTTTTTTTTTTTTTTTTTTTATTGCTTTTTGTTCTTCTTTTCCTTATTCACCATGTTCAAATCGTTTTTTTATACATTTTTTTTCAACCTTTTTTTTTCGCCACGTTGTTTATTTATCCATTATTACATAAATCTTAAAGTGTGTGACATGAGAACAACATTTAATTCTATTTACCATTGCTTTACCGAAATATATACGTTATAACTCTTGAAAAACAACGGCTTAATTTCAAATGCGAATTTTATGACAACAACGTATGTGAATAACCTGCAACCTGTGAAATTTGAAAAAAAAGTCTGAGAATACTCTTGAAGTAACAACCATTACTAAATTTTATCTACCTTTATTTAATCCCTTAATATATGTGATATCGCAGAAGACGTTTTCATGTTTTCATGTCACTCACTTAATTGTACTTACAAAAGATATTGCATATATAAGTTGATTCAAACTTAAAATATATATTTACTATATAGAATTGAAATATATCATATGAAATATTGTGGATATAAAAATTTGTTGGTTTGATGGTTTTGGCGACCACAACGTCGTAACTACAGCTTATTCAAGCAGTAGTTACGAGATTTATGTCGCCAAACAACTATTCACATTTTTTGGTGCATGCTGTTTGCCATATATTTTCCTGTTGGAGTCAATGGGAGTGGTCATTTGAGTAAGTGGGCGGAGCCAGCGATCCGGGATTTTTCATAGCAATAAAAGGTAAATATCAATAGATCTTCTTCAATATCAAAAAGCAAAGAGCTTTGAAAAGATGCATTTAGCATTGCTGTGAGATCCTGTACCAAAATACTTAAAATAATTGCTCCACTCTGAGAATAATCTCCACGTTGTTGGTTTACGGGTTTAACACATTGATAGAAAATATATGATAAAATCTTCTCCTTAACCAACAAACCTAGAGCTTTGAAATTTTGCTTTTAGCATTGCTTTATAATAAATTACTATATTCTTTAAACTCTGAAAATTGGCCATATGTTGTTGGTTGCTAGGTTTTTACATTCGAATAAAGAATAGACCTGTAGCTTTGGATTTTTTCATGTAGCGTCGCTGTATCACTCTGTACCAAAATATTTCACAGAGTCACCTTACTCTGAAAATTAGCTATTTGATCATTGGGTCATAGATTTAAATTGGATATAGATGGGGGAAAATCTTCTCCACTAAAAACAAAAGGTCCAGAGCTTTGAAATTTTGCATTTAACATTGCCCTATGATTTTCAATGAAAATACTTAGATGAAAAAAAGCCCGTATGGTGTTTGGTTCTGAATTTTACATAGAACTAATTGAATATATTTAAAAAATCAGAAAACGAACTTTTGCGTGTGTTAAACCTTGTCACGCTTCATTAAACTCGCTATAGAATTGCATTAAAATCAAAGGGCTGAATGCACTGGAGGTACTGATCGTTGTTTTGTTGTTGTTGTTGTTTGTTTTGTTTTTTTTTCATTTGAAAATTTGTCTCATAAACAATTCATGCTAAAAAAGGAGAAGCGGGTGGTGTAGACAAAGGTTTAGCATGACAAGGGTTAATACTTAATGGCACCCAACCAAATTATTTCGAACCCTGCAATTTAACGATTCCTGAGTTTAATTTTTCATCAATATCCCCCTTTTCTATCGTCAAAATTACTTGAATCCTCGATTTACAATTACTTAGATGTACACTTAATCATTTTACTAGTTTTATTTGTGTTGTTATTGTTGTTGTTGTTGATGTTGTTGTTTCTGTATAGGGGCTGGAATCTTATAATTTTGCTTTACTTATTTTTGACTAAATATTTTTCTGCATCTTCAAGACTCGCCAGGCTACAAAAATTGTTGGTATTCTGGTCATTTTCATTGAAATCTTTTATAGGAATGACGTAATAGAGGTCAAACTTTTAATCTTTTAACTCACTTCTGTCTCATTTTTCCTTGAATCGGAGAACACCCCAAAACCATCGTGTTATAATGAATTTGAAACTTTATGTGCATATAAACCACTCCACTAGCAACACCCACTGGTTTCTACAGGAATTTTCACTTTTATGTTAATCGGCGTCATATTGTATATTACCAGCAATATTGTTGCAAAATAACACCTATTGACATTTTTGCAAGAATATTGCTGGTGATATTCAACAAAACATTAAATGGTTGGTTGGCGACCTAAAATCGTAACTACAGCTTATTCAAGTTACTTAAAACAATTAAGTTGCGAAACCAACAAAGATGCATTACAAAAATAACGGCCAATGTGGGAGTTCAAAATTCACTATCTGTCTAAGTAAATGAATTGATTGATCGACTGACTCTTTAATTGTTAATCGCGATCCGTCAATTTGGAGTGAATATAACTCTAGAATTTATTTTTTCTACTTAATATCTCTGATACCCGGTTCTAAAACTTCACAAAAACTAAATGTCGTTGCGGTTTACCGACAATATTTGACATCAGTGTATCATCTATCTCTCTCTCTCTCTCTCTCTCTCTCTCCTCTCTCTCTCTCTCTCTCTCTCTCTCTCTCTCTCTCCTCTCTCTCTCTCTCTCTCTCTCTCTCTCTCTCTCTCTCTCTCTCTCTCTCTCTCTCTCTCTCTTTATATATGTATTTAATTCAGAGTCATACATATATATCTAAATCGAAAACAATTGTAATGCACAAAATAGTAATTGATTTTAAGAGCTGGAGAGAATTTTTCTTAATTATTAATATCATTTTCATGGAGGTAAGGAACGTAAAAGTAATCACACTTATGTAAGAATACGCGAAGCGTATTCATACATATGTGTGATTACTTTTACGTTTCATATCTCTATGAAAGCAAAAAATATTCTCCACTTTTCTAATTATTTAATCACATCAAGCGAAAAAACAAAGAAAAAAACAGCAACAAATATTTGACAAATTTATGATAACTTTTGGGACTATTTTGCGCGCAAGAATATAACATTGCCGCGAGCTCAAATTTGTGTTTATGGAGATGTGAATGTTTTTTCGCAAATCAAAACGCTCGTTTTGTGACAAGGAATAATGGTTGGAGCATAATCCGTCTTCGGCGTCTCTTTTTTTTTTTTTTTTTTTTTTTTTATCATAACTGTCTCAATGAGACGAACAACACAGGATTAGATTAGATTAGAATTATGCAATAATTCAAAATGTCTGAAATCTAATTGATCCTTCATATTTGCAACAGAAATGTATTCTCTTCTTCGACCGTTTTTTTTTTTTTTTTTTTTTTTTTTTCCTTCTACTTCTTTAGTAGCAGCTAGATAAAGCTTTCTACTTGTCCATGGTCTTGAGGTAGAGCGTCGTTTATCCGCTCAAGAGGTCACATCTTCGATTGCTGGGAGTTGCTATCGATCTTGGTTCTATCATTGGCCCACACATTATTCGCTAGTACTGATGTATTCTCATGGAAGCAGAGTCAAGAGGGATAAAACTAAGTCAGCAGAACTTTTTTCTTAATCAATCTTAAACAAAGTTTAAACCTAAAAAATTCTACTTACCTGTGTACACTATTCTAGAAAAAGTAGTCCATCCAAGCACCTGAGTGAAATGATAATCAGTCCTTTTATGCGTCATGTCTTTAAGACTAAGCTGACACCTCATTTCATCAGGTTTGAAGGAAACGGTCAAACATTCATGTTGTGTGCACTTTGCAGCACAAAACATTAGGCTGGACCCGAACACTTCCTTCCAAATCAATTCAGTTTTCATTTGCATATCCGACCGTCTGAAAGCAAACCTTTGGAATCTGTCGTTGCAATGAACATACATGTATGTCTTAAATGTTAAAATAACTACAAGTGTCAGTCGGCTTAAATCCATGTCTAGTGTTAGGTTTTAGTGTTGAAAGCAGTGAACTATAGAGGGGATTTCGAATTCTATGAAATGGTTAGTTTTGTCGAACAAAATGCTAACGAAATTACCACAAGATAAAAGCTTTTGAAGATTCATTTAAGATTAATAACTTTGCATTGAGTTGTGTTATAATTCAATCAAATTTTCATTTCTCAGTGGCTCGTAATGTTTATACTCTTACGGCTTCTTAGATGTTATCTGAAATGGGGACGTTTTTCTTAAGTTCTTAGTTTCCTCTTTTAATCAATATTGCCGGATATGGGAGAGAAGTAGTAAGATTTGATAAATTGAGCTTAACTTGTCACTACTTTTTATAGACCATCGTAAGCATGATACAAGATTCTCAAAATGTACTTGTAACCTTAACACTGGAAGGGGCGGGGTGTAAAGATTTACTGTTTTCCAAAAATATATGATTTATGCCGAGATATTCGCAAAACCATTACTTAACCCTTACCTGTTAAATCCCTGTTTTTTACGTCCCTGTAATTTCATTATTGAGAAACATTATAAAAAAGAAGTAATTGTTTATAACAATATTTTCTACCTTACTGATTGGTCATTTTTCAAATAAAATCCACTTTAAAATTTCCTCTAATAGCTTTGCAAACAGAAAAGGGTTAATAAATTAACGCCCCCCCCCCCCCCTAGAAAATGGATCAGTGGATATTTACTCTTTTAATTTGCTGATATCAAAAGAAACTTAATAATTATTATAACAACTTGTCTAGTCTTTTCAGTATGTATAAATCTTAACAGCAAGAACCTGATCGTATGTAAGCTTTGAACGATTGTAACAAAGACAAAGGTTATTAATTTCATCTCAGTCAAATGCGATCGTACATATAACGTAAAACTATAGCCCTGCATTCAGGAAGACAAAGTGCTCGTTAACGTTTAATAGATGGCGCTCAACTTTGCACGTGAAGCTCTCTTTCGTGTTTTATCATACTCGTAGTACTTTAGGGGAATTTGTGACACAGGCATTAAAAATCCAGTAAAATTTACACATTAAAGGGAGGTTATTCATCATTGAAATACTATCATGAAAATTTCACTTGTACAAGTTTACACACCTGGTTACATTGTTCGTAAATATGCGCTCAGAGCATTTAATACTGTTGGAGAAATGCACCAGGCAATAAGAAATCATAAAATTTACAAGTTCAAGGGGAGATCATTCAGCAACGATTGATTTCATTGACATGAACATCAGTTTTCTAGTATAATTTACTAGTTCAAGTGGAGATGGATTAGCAATAAATGATGGTATGGCAATGAAAATTTCACATTACATAACTTTATACTAACAGTTAGACTGTGTGTAAATTTGAGTTTAGTGTATGAAATACTGGAGAAATGCTCCGGAAAACAGAAATTAAGTAGAATTTACAACTTCAAGGGGAGATAATTCAATAACCAATATCAGTTAGGGCTTAAAATTGCAGGTGCACAACTTCATCTGAAGGTTAGTATTATGCGTACATTTCAGGGGTGTAGCTGCATTAGTGTAGGAGAAAAGCTCCGGACAAAAATCCGTGTACGGACAGTCGCATGGACGGATGGACTGACAGACGGACGAACGGCCGGGACGATTCAAGTTTACTCCCTTCAACATCGTTGTTGATGGTATAATAAATCAATCTTAACAATATGATACTACTATACACGATCGAAAGTTGTCCAATATATCACAAATCTTCATGCTTTCTATCCATTAACTTCTTATTTTTTTTTTTTTTCTTATAATTTTGCCAAAACCGAGTTCAAAGGGGCGTATTAAGTTCAATAGGGCGTATTAATAAATACTCGAAGTCGTGTAATTTCGGTTCGATCTACTTTTGCGCAGATGATTGTATTAATTGCGTTATATGTTTCTAAGTTAAACACTGCATCGGTTGGAATTTCACCGTGTTAACTTTAGCCTCAGATTGCTTTCGGAATCTCAAGCTAAAGATTTAAGGACAAAACCTCGCATACAGTCCGTTTTCTTTAGCCCATTCCCGAACAGTGACGCTTTTGGGCGCCCCTACAGAAAAACATTTGGGAAAGCATTGTGTAAAATGAAGAAATTGCTTGTTACAAGCAATTTCTTCATTTTCAACGATGTTTTCCACTAAGTAAGTGGAAAAATCTGAAATTCCATAAACTTTAAATTGTCGTCTGCAACTCCTTTATATTTGAACCAGTCTAAAATTTTGCCGTCTGGGAATGGGTTAAATACGACACCATACGTTAACGGTTTGATTGCTTCCATGGACAGTAAATGACATTTTCACTGAAATTCCTCCAACAGTCTGGTTTAATCGTTTGCATTACGAATCCCGCTCTACCATTGGTCAGCCATCCACAAGCGCACAGATTCAAGCCTAGAACCCTGGATTCCATCAAATCGGTTTCGGACGCAAGAGTTGTGTTCTCGCTTTCACAGGTTTGCCTGGCATTTTTCCATGTAACCTTGTAGCTGCCAAGAGGGTCCATTCTGTTGTAAACTAAAAATAAGAAAATACATGTACACCCTGGTATACCAGTATTCATTTGCAACATTTTAAGGCCTTATTGGGTCTAAGAGACATTTTTAGGTTAGTGTTTCTAATCAGATTTTTCAATCATATTTATGAAAACGGCTCTTCGTCGATTTTTCTCCTAAGAATACAAACTATGGGATAAGACGTTAGCTAGTGGCACTCATTTCAAGATCCTGATTGTTTTAGTCGTTCTCAATTTACCAATAGCTGGCCCAACCAACTTACTTCGTTAGCCACTAATCGACACCAACAGGAAGACCCACTTCGATTTTTAACGGCATCATTTTGAAAAATTTATGGCCAGCACCATGTAACAGAAAATAGAATAGTTGGTTGGCGACATAAACGCCGTAAGTACAGCTTGAATAAACTGTAGTTATGACGTTTAAGTCGCCAACCAACTAAAAAGGTTAACAAAAATGGCAGCCAATGTTGGAATTGAAAGCTCAGGTCCGGGCTGAATAAATTATTTGATTGGTCTGTTGATTCATTGATTGACAGCTGCGATTGGTCTATTCTATTCATTTAGAACTGTTGTTGTTCATCTTTCTGCTTGTTGTTCGACTTTCTGTCCTTTACCCTAATCGGTCTGGACTGTCCATGCTGCCATAAGATGATGAAATAGTTTAAGCGACGAATCATTTATATATAGACTATTTCTTTATCTTGTAAAAGTAAAGCCGTACGGTATCGTTGTTCAAAGAAATATGACTTTACAAGTAAACAATCAAAACCACACAAAAACAAAAAGAAAAAAATACATTTACCATTGGAATCGAATTATTCCGTGTTCGCGATTTCGTTCGCTTTCAGCTCATCTGAGCACGAAATGCTATTGTGATAAGGAATCGTCCGACGTTCGTTCGTCCATCCATTCACAATTACAAAAAATATTCTTCTTCAAAACTTTCTATAAAGTTTAAACCAAGCTTCACTGAAGTTATCCTTAGGCCCTGCTCTTTCAAAGTACTTCAAAGAATATAAAATCCGTTAAGAATTCCGGTTGCCATGAGAACGGGTTGAAAAACTTCTCCGAAGGTATGTATCATTTATCATTACCTTATGATCTTCTCCTAAGACCCTGAAAAGAAAAGCCTTACTCTAAAATCAAGCCCTAGCTGTGTGATCCCGAATTTTACATAGCAATACAGAAGGAAATCTTTAAAAAAATCTTCAAAACTATTTGGCATAGAGCTTTGATATTCCGTATGTTTCAACGTCTCATAACCCTTTACTACTTTGTTTCAAAGAAGTGCTCTACTCTGATATTTAACCCTATGATGTGGGACCCGGGATTTTTCATTTTAAGAGATGAAGAGAGTATTTTTTGTTTTCATGGAGGTATGAACCGAAAAACCTAATCACACTGTATGAAGCGGATTCATACATTGTGTGATTAGGATTTTCGGTTCATACCTCCATGAAAACAAAAAAATATTCTCTTCATTTCTTATAATTTAATAGCATCGAGCGAAATATGCAACAACTTAACAAATTTTGATACCTTTCTGTAGTGAACTATTTTGTGCGGAAGCATTCAAACTGACTGCGTGCTCAAAATTGTGTTCATGGAGGTATGAATTAAATTTTTCGACCAATCAGATCGCTCGTTTTTGATAGACGAAACTAACAATTAAATTATAGCAATATAAAAGGAAAATATCAATAAATCTTCATCGAATCAATAAACAAAAACTTTGAAAATATGCATTTAGCATTGCTGTAGGATCCTGCACCAAAATACTTTAAAAACAATGCTCTACTTTGTGAATAAATCTATGTTGTTGGTTCACGGATTTAATATAGCCATATAAAGTGTGTAATAAAATCTTCTGTTCCTTAACCGACAATCTAGAGCTTTGAAATTTTGCTTTTAGCTTTGCTGTATAATTACCTACCCTTGGACATATGTTGTTTGTTACCAGATTTTTACATGGGAATAAAGAACGTCCCCTTTTCCAAATTAAATAGACCTGTAGCTTTGATTTTTTTCCTCGGAGAATACCCCCCCCCCCCCCCCCAAGAAAAAAAATGTTTTATCTTGAATTTGAAACTTTATGTGTAGATATACTAAATAAACATAAAGAATTCGGGTTGAACACTGAATTCAAAAGGTTGATAAAATGAGATTAAAACTGAAGATTCATGCCCCAAACAAATATACACCTAGATACTACAATTGTTTGTTTAACCCATTACCAGACGACAAAATTATAGACTGGGCTAAATTGGGAGGAGTTGCAGATGACTATTTAAAGTTTATGAAATTTTATTCTTTTATTTTTTTATTTTTCTGGATAGAAAACATTTTTTAAAATGAAGACAATGTTTTCCCAATTGTTTTATGTATATATATAAAACAATATATATATGGGCGTCCAAAAATGTCACTGTGTGAGAAATAGTTAAATAGATGAACTTTTATATCTGTCTCTCTGGCTCTTTTTGGGAGCGACGCTTCTAGAGCATGGTGGTCATTCGTTAGTAGACAAGATTTGATTGATTAAATGGGGTTAAACGCCACTTTTAACAGTATTTCAGTTTTATCTTGGCGGCTAGAGCACCGAACAATGTATTCCTGGTATTTCTGACACCAACAGTACCACTACATCCTTTCCTAGCCTCCAGCTGCTATCCCACGTAGGTTTACGTTTATCCACCCATTAGTGAGACAACAAATGTCCGGAAGGATATGTGCCGCCGCCGGGAATCGAACTAAGGACATCCCATGATTGAAGATTAGGAGTCTGATGCGCTACCGACTGTGCTATGACGGCGGCTGCTTTGTAGACAATTGTAATACACAAAATAACAATTGGCTAAATAGATGAAGAAATTTTTTATTGTTATTTTAATTTCATTGAGGAATGAAACGAAAAACTAATCACACTGTATGAATACGCGAAGCGTTCATAAATGCGATAAGTTTTTCGTTTCGTACCTCCATGAAAACATTCCCTTCATTCTCTTCATTTCTCATAATTTAATGACATCAAGCAAACAGAAGTTTGTTTCCTAATTGAGGGGTTATCTAATACAAGTGTTTCTACTTACCTGTGTATCCGAGCTTTTGTGTCAAGTAATGACCAATCGTTATATGCGTCACGTCTTCAAGACTAAGATGAGACCGCATTTCATCAGGTTTGAACGATACGATCAAACATTCATGTTGAGTCCACTTTGCAGCACAAAACATCAGGCTAGGCCCGACCACTTCCTTCCAAAAAAATTCAGTTTTCATTTGCATATTCGACTGTCTGAAATCAAACCTTTGCTATGAACGTATAATACCCTAAATATCAAATAGGTTAAAACTGTCAGTCGGCTAAATTCATGTCTGTATTTTGATGATATCTTTTAAATCAAAGTGCCGTACGCACTGTAATTGGTCGTCACTGAGAAATTGGACATATCGTTGCATTTCGACTTTAGAATTAGGGTAAAACAACTTTAATTTCTATTACTTTCACAACACGTAGGTTCTATCCTAGTGTATGATATTTCCGTGAATGTTAATTAGAACTAATATTATTTTACACGAACGTAAAACCTTGATGCAACATGGGTACCGACAAAAAAGCAACTTTTTGTGAAAACTAAATTGTTAAACATTCTCGACTGTTAAATAGTCATGGTTAGATCATCCCTGGAAGCTTTTTTTATAAAGCCAAAACAGAAAAATTATGTAAATATGATAACTTAAGTTTAAGAGCAAATGCTGACAGCAGGTTCATGAAATTTCAAAACCCTCTCATTTTCTGGGCAGAAATTAACAAGTTCCTAAACAGCGCTGATTATAAACAAAGGAAAAAAACAATTGATACTATTCTTTTGGCGAATTCTTTAGACAGCTTGAAAGCATAATAATTAAATTTGCTCTCAAAAAGAACTTTTCAGTACTTTGATTAACGTATGGCTGGAAAATAATTGAGTGGCAGTATCATCTTTGTTTACACCTCGATATGATTGAAAGAAAGAGTTGGTTAGACGCGTTCATCACTAGCGGAAACTCCTTGAAGCATTCATCTTTAAAGCGTTTGACCGCCCAGTTTTCCTTTACTCCTTTTGATAATTCTTAACTTGTAATATGAAATGATTTTTTTCTGTTTTCCCGTCAGAATATACGTCCAGTTGGGCTAAAGGCAGTTTTGGTAAATTGCAGCGACCCAATCTCGAGTTTATGGTTATATAAATTGGTCTACGACCAATTAAAAAGCAGTAAACAATAGAGGCAATTTCGAATTTTGAAATGACCGCAGAACAGATTCTTTTATCCAGTAAAATGCTTAGGAAATTGTCGACAAGATAAAAGCTTTTGAAGAATCATTTAAATTGAATACTTTTGCAATGGGTTGCATTAAAATTCTATTAAATTTTCATTTGCCAATTGTTCGAAATGTTACAGCTCTTAATCTTTAACAGATGTTATCTGGAATGGGAACGTTTTATCACTATTTTCCTACGAAGCTTAGCCCTTGTCAAGCTGAGCCCAGAATATTCCTTCTCTGGTCGGAGGTATTGATTAAAATCAGCCTGCACATAAGCGCAGTCTGATCATAGTCTACACCACCTGTTAGACCTATTAAAGCCAGAGTGGATTATTTAAGAAATGAAGAGAATATTTTTTTTTTTTCGAAGCGGATTCATACATAAGTGTGATTAGGTTTTTCGGTTCATACCTCCATGAAAACAAAAATATTCTCTTCATTTCTTATAATTTAATAGCACTGAGCGAAAAAAACAACAACTTTACTAATTTTGATACCTCTTTGTATGAGACTATTTTGTGCGGAAGCATACAAAATCACTGCGTGCTCAGAATTTTGTTCATGGAGTTATAAATATTTTTTTCGAACAATCAGAACGCCTGTTTTTGATAGACGAAAATAAAGATAAAATTATTAAATATTTGAAAATTTACAAATATTGGCTCACAGTTAGGGCCTTTCAGTAATTTTATTCTTTGGTTTTAATGCAGTTCTAAACAAGAATATTAAATTCAGCGTGACAAGGGTTAGAGAGGAAAAATTGAAACTGTTGTTGCAGTGGTGTTAGACAACTGCTTGGCCATCGCACCGTTAATTTATATTGTAGTTACGTCTTTTAACGTACTATGTTGTGGAAGTACTAGTGTGATAAATACCAAGAACTAATTGTTAGGTACTCCAGCCGCAACGATATAACTGATATACTGTTTAAAGTATTTAAATGGCGTCAAATTCCATACAATCAATCAATCATATATTGTACTAGTGGTTTAGGCTCTGTTATACACTTTACTAGTACTTCCTCACACAGAAACAAATTGAAAGTATGATGACCGGACTTTCAATTTAATTCTTTTTGTTTTGGAGTTTTTGAATTGCTGAAATGCCCCCAATGGTTTTTGTTTAGCGCAAGGATATTTCTTTTCCATCGCAAAAATTTTATCATTGTGAGGTGTGTATGTGTGTCTGTCTGTCTATGTGAGTGTCTGTGTCTGTCTGCGTGTCTGTCCACTTTTTTTGTTGTTGTTTTCTTAACCGTTAAATCTAGTTGTAATAGTAGCAAATTTCTGCCACGGTACTAAGTCTAAAAGTATCACGATAATTTGAAAACTGTCTCGAAATATGAAAGTTTCCTAGAGAATATTCGTGTGTGTGCATGCATGCGCTATGCGCGTGCATTTGTGCGTGCGTGCGTGTATACGTTTGGGGGGGGGATTCTGGTTTTTTGGATTATTTTTGTCTTGCATCAGGTAATAGTCAGAGGGTGCTAAGGTGGATACTAAACCTTTTTGAAACGACATTTCTGAATAGCAGCAAACGAAACAATGAACTTATGTACTGGAACAATGTCCTATTGAAGGAGCGAATGTCAGTCTCCAAGCGGTCGTCATTTGTCGTTGTTATTTTTTTGTCCGTTTAACAAAACTGCCCCATGTGTTCAGCATATCTCCCTTTTATAGTGTGAACTTTTTTTAGTAAAATCTAAATAGTGGCACACATTTTGCAACAAAGAAAACTGGCACCGATTTTTCACCATCATATCACGTTTCCTTTGAGGCCTGCCAGGACGGGGGTCATCTTAAAGAGTTAAGACACTCTCTACAGCACGTAAATTTAGCGGACCTTTTCTTCAACTTGGTATACCATGGAACAGGCTCCGTGTATGTTACTACCAATGCATTTTAATTTCCAAGGTATTGAATAACCGCACAATAACCAACATTTCCCTTCTGTTCAGAATTACTCTCAGTTGTCAAAAATTCTGCCCAACAACATAGAAAAATCAAATTACTGAAAGTACTCAAGAAAATTTGCAAATTGAACTGAGAGGGATGATTAAAACAAGTGGACATAGACATGTGAACTCCGTTATACCCCAAATATAATATGCATGTTTTGTTTTATTTTATCTCTACTGAACAACATCCAGTACGGCTATTGTAATGACGCTATATCCGTAGGTGGGGTTGTTGTTGTTGTTGTTGTTGTTGTTTTTATCTCTACTGAGGAACATCCAGCAGGGCTATTGTGATGGTTCTATATCCGTAGGGTTCTTTTATCTCTACTGAGTAACTTCCAGCGGGGCTATTGTTATGACGCTATATCCGTAGTTTTTTTGTGTTTTTTTTCTTATCTCTACTGAACAACATCCAGCAGGGCTATTCTAATGAAGCTTTATCCGCAGTTTTTACCTCTACTGAACAACATCCAGTAGGGCTATTATAATGACGCCATATCCGTAGTTTTTTATCGCTACTGAACAACATCCAGCAGGGCTATTGTAATGACGCTATATCCGTATATTTTTGTTGTTGTTGTTGTTGTTGTTGTTTATGTCTACTGAACAACATCCAGCAGGACTATTGTAATGACGATATATGCGTAGGTTTTTTGGGTTTTTTTTTTTATCTTTACTGAGTTACATCCAGCGGGGCTATTGTAATGACGCTATATCCGTAGTTTTTTTGTTGTTGTTGTTTTTGTGGGGTTTTTTTTTTCTTCTCTACTGAGTATCATCCAGTTGGGCTATTATAATGACGATATTTCCGTAGTATTTTTTTTATCTCTACTGAACAACATCCAGCAGGACTATTGTAATGATGCTATATCCGTAGTTTCTTTCTTTTTCTTTTTTTCTTTCATCTCTTCTGAGAAACATCCAGCGGGGCTATTGTGATGACGATATATCCGTAGTGTTTTTTTTTCGTTTTTTTTTAATCTCTTCTAAGCAATATCCAGCGGAGCTATTGTAATGACGCTTTATCAGAAAATCTGATTCGGCAAGTAACGTCATCCTGCTATGTGATAGGCTTATCAGTACCTCATGGGATATGCATTGAAATGTTAATTTTAAATCACTTATTGTTAGATATGCATGCTTTGTGTCGGTATGGACCTGCTCTGATTTCATCTAAGACATTTTGATTAGACGTAAAACTTATGCCTGGGCGGGGCTTATCAGCTCTATTTGGCACAATTAATGAAATGATAAAAAAGTAGTGAAACTATATACATATGAAATGTAAAATAGGTCGACTTTCAATCAGCAACATAATCAACCAATGACTTTGTATTTTGATCTACTTCTGAACTTTGAAATGATCAAGATTTGTAGACTCTAGCTTACATCATCGTACTCTCGCATTATCACCATCGAACTTTTCGTTATCATCATCGTACTCTCACGTTATCACCCTCAAACTTTTCGTTATCACTATCTCGCACTCGCGTTATCACCATCGTTCACTTGCGATATCATCGTACTCTCTCGTCATCATCATCGTGTTCTCGCTTTATCTCAGTCGAACTTTCCGTTAGCATCATCATACTCTCGCGTTTTCATCCTCGAACTATTTATTATCATCATCGTACTCTCTCGTCATCATCATTATCGTACTCTCGCTTTATCACCATCGAACTTTACGTTATCATCATCGTACTCTCACATTATCACCATCATACTCTCGCCTTATCACCATTGTTACTCACGTTAACACCATCGTACTCTCGCGTTATGACTATCGTGCACCCGCATATCAACATCATACTCTCGGGTCATCATCATCGTACTCTCTCGTCATCATCATCGTGCTCTCGCTTTATCACCATTGCATTTTGCGTTATCATCATCGTCCTCCCGCGTTATGACTATCGTGCTCCCGCATATCATCATCATACTCTCGTGTTATCACCATAATACCCTCGCGTTATCATCATTATACTCTCGCGTGTTCATCATCGTAGTCTCAGGTTATCGTCATCGTACTTACATGTTATGACTATCGTACTCTTGTGTTATTTTCATCATACTCTCGTGTGTTCATCTCTGTAGTATCACAGTATCATGTTATTAGTGCCTTCGTACTCAAGATCAACGCGTTAAAAGCATCGATGGCCTTAGCGATAGTGTCAAAGAAAGTACACATACTTTCACCGGTTTCGAGATTTTGGCAGGGTAAAGTAATGAAATAGTGTAATAGAATGAGATATTTATTTCGAAAATCACTTTCTCCCTTTTCCGTAATAGTTTCAACGCTGCAAGATATTACAACCCTGGTTTATGTTAACGTCGAAAATAAATCAAAAGTCTTTAATTATGACAATCTGTAAATGAAAAAAACATCTTCAATAGTTAAGCCATTCCAACACAATCCCGCTTTTTGTGCACCTTAAGAAAAAAAGGCTTTGCACAAACATTGTAGATAATGAAGAAAATTTTTGTTCCAAGCAATTTCTTCATTATCCACAATGTTTTCTTGTCGAAAAGACAAAGAAATTCAAAAATTTCACAAACTTAAAACTGTCGTGTGCAACTTCTTTCAATTTGAATCAATCTGAAACGTTGCTGTTTTGGGAACGGCTTATATAGTTCTAAGACTTCTTTAGGAATATTGTCAATCGACTCATGCATTTTAGCCACCTGTCAGTCGAAATTATACCCACTAGTAAGATCGTAAAATATCGAGCCCGGTGGAACTGCACTGGCAGCACAGACTTACAGGATCAAAACTTTTGACTCTCGTCAGATTTATCGAACCTAGAAATATATTAAAATACTTTTGCTCATGTTTATTCCCGAAAAGTATAGCTAATTGACGTCTGCTGGAATCGATCAGTCTTTTGAATATTTCTTTCACGAAATATAAAGGAGTCCCCCGTTTTCCTTGCCGTGTCACAAGTGCTGTCTTATTTCTATAAGTTTGTTTCTATCCCATTAAAAAGTCCTTTACTCTTCAATGAACCAAGGCATATATTCACAAAGAAGTCCAGTTAAAGATTTCATATCGAGGACTATGATTGGACGAGACACATTTATCTCGTCGAATCAGAGTTCTGAAATTCAAAACAAAGTCCATTTATCTAAAACGACACCACACGTTTGATTTTTCATATGGACAGTAATTGATTTTTTCATTGAAATATTGCCAACATTTTCGGTTTCTCGATTGCATTACGAATCCTGATCGTCCGTTAGTTAACCATCCACAATAGCACAAATTCAAGCCTAGAGCCCTGGACTCTATCAAATTAGCTTCAGACGCAAGATTTGCGTTCTCGCTTTCACAGGTTTGCCTGGCATTTTTCCATGCAATTTTGTAGCGGCCTTGTGGACTCATTCTGTTGTAAACTGGAAAAAAAATAATACATCATGGTATACCAACGCAATTTTCATAAAAAAGACTAGCATAGTATTCTGTGTCACAGGAAATATATTAATGTGAAATGATTAAATTATAAAGTCTAACGTAAACTTTAGTGTTCTTAACTATTTCCTGTTTAACATATGAAAATACATTATGGGAAAAGAAGATAATGCTTGTTACAAGCAATTTCTTCTTTTTCCATAATATTTCCCACCCTTTAGGATAGTAAAATTTTCATTAAGTTCACTTGAAATAGTCATCTGCGACCTCTTTCAAAATGGTCAGGTCTAAAATTTCATAAAACAGAGAAGGGTTAATTGGGGTACTCCTCTGTCTATCTATCTATATATCTATCTATCTATCTATCTATCTATCTATCTATCTATCTATCTATCTATCTATCTATCTATCTATCTATCTACCTATCTATCTATTTATACTGCCTAACTCCCCTTTCGGGTATTACTGGCAGGTGATACACTCACAATCCAGATGTTTTCACGTCTCTTAAAGAGATGCAGTGGCTGAATCCAACTGCTGCCCACTTTTACAGCTGGGTAGACTGGGGCTGGCTATTAAGTGTCTTGCCCGTGAACACACCCCAGTGACGTTGGGGCTCGAACCCGTGACCTTCAGATAATGAGTCAAGCACCTATACCTCTCGAGCATCGAGGCAAGCAATCTGCGCCATCCCCCCCCTTTTTTTTTTTTTTTTTTTTTTTTTTTGCTTTTCTTGGGTCACTTGATTTAGAATAGAATCAGGCTGTCGTTGTTATCGTATTCTTCAATTAGGATCATGTTTCTGGTCATTTAGACAAAATAAATTCAAATATTTATTCATACGTCTTTCCTGAAATTTCATAAATACAAATTTGTTATCTGTCAAAAGTCTCAAACAGTGTTTCAATCAATTAAGTCCTAATATGTAAAGAGGGGTTTGATCGTTTGTTAATTAGAGTTCGTGTATTTTTTATTCGGAAAATTAACATGTTTTTTTCCTCGAAACTATTCAAGTTACACCGCTAGTTTTTGTTACGCAGGTTTCTTTCACCAATACTTTAATGAAGTGAAGGACGTGTAGTAATTGTCAAATTTAGTACCCATCGTCCAATGATAATTAAATTTTCAGGTTCGTCTGTCAAAAACGGGCGTTCTGATTGGTCGAAAAAAATATTCATACCTCAACGAACAAAATTTGAGCACGCAGCCATTTTTTATGCTTCCGCAAAAATTAGTTCCACACAAAAAAGTGTAAAAATTCGTAAGTTTTTTGCTGTTTTCGCTCGACGCTACGAAATTATGAAAAATGAATAGGAGTTATTTTTTTGTTTGTTTTGTTTTGTTTTCATGGAGGTATGAACCGAAAACCTAATCACACTTATGTATGAATCAGCTTCGAGTATTCATACAGTGTGAATAGTTTTTCCTGTTCATACCTCCACGAAAAAAATATTTTCTTCATCTCGTAAAGATATTTTTAACTTCTATAACATGGCCTTAACGATTTCTTTTCAAGACCTTAGTCGAATTGAGAGAGGATTTACATATGAATTCTTTATGATTTTGTATCATTTTTGTTGTTGTTGTTGTTCTTGCTGCTGCTGTTTTCTTCGAGCCTTTCTAGAATTTGATAGCCAATGATTTGAAATGAAAGCGTTGTGGAAAATAGAACATGACATAAAATCTTTTACTCAGAAATCATGATATATTGAAATATCAAGACATAAGATTTTTGTGTTTACCTGTGTACACTATTCTAGAGAAAGTAGTCCATCCGAGCTTCCGTGTCAAATAATGGCCAATCGTTCTATGCGTCGTGTCTTCAAGACTTAGCTGACATCTCATTTCATCAGCTTTGAACGAAACGGTCAAACATTCATGTTGAGTGCACTTTGCAGCACAAAACATCAGGTTCGGCCCGACCACTTCCTTCCAAAAAAAATCAGTTTTCATTTGCATATCCGACCGTCTGTGAGCAAACCTTTGGAATCCATCGTTGCGATGAATATATGTCTTAAATGTTAAAATAACTAGAAGTGTCAGTCGGCTTAACTCCATGTCTCGTGTTGAGATTTAGTTATGAAAGCAGTGAACTAAAGAAAGGATTCTGAAATGACAAAGAAATGGATTCTTTTTTCGAGCAAAATGCCTACTAAATTACAAATTGATAAAACCTTTTGAAGAATCATTTCAGGTTAATAACTCTGTATTGGGTTGCATTATAATGCGATTAAATTTTCATTTCTCAATCACTCAGAATGTTTTTACTCCCAATACTTCTTAGATGTTATCTGGAAAGGCAATGGTTTATAATCATTTTTTTGGCGAAGTTTAATGTTGCAAAACTGAAATTGTCGTGCTTATTCCTTCCCCATTCAATCCTTGTTATTCAAGTCCTTGTAATATTACATTTTAGAAAATTTTGTTGAAAAAGAAGAAATTGCTTGTAACAAGCAATTTCTTCTTTTTCAACAAATTTTTTCTATCATATAGGAAGGCTACTGTTTGAATTATACCAACATTTTAATGTCGTTTGCTATCCCTTTGAATTTGGACAAGTCTAAACAATTTAAAACAGTAAAGGGTTAAGGTGCCTTAACGGCACTCATCAGTCTTGGGACTTTCGGTAAGCCATAAGGCGTTTTTCCATAACGACCGCCAAGTTGACCTAATTACAAAAAATAACTGTTTTCGGGCATTGTCAGAGTGGAATCGCCTTGATTTTTTTCGATATGGCTATTGCCTTTGTTTGTACAAATTATCTGAAGCAACTGAAATACTTATCTAGACAGTAGCAAACGTAATAAGATAAAAAGAGTGTCAAATATTGAGAAATTTTGCATGATTTCAACCAACAATAATTCAACTTCTGAAATCAATTTTCAACAAAACTTGCTCCACAGATTTCTTTTAAAATCTATCTACTTTGATTAAGACCTTTTATTGGGGGGAGGGGGTTCTATCGGGTTCGTGGCCAAATCTCTGTCAAAGGTCTAGATTCTTTACAACTAGCGTAATGCACAACCATATTTGTTACGGCCAATCATTAAGTCTGCTCCCCCACAAAACGATGGTTAGCTGCCACATTTTGTATCAAGGGACAAGTCATTATTTATTTATTTAATCATTTTGAAAATTGGAGTTTACGGATATCCATAACACGCTTTTATCGTGGCTTTCATCGTGGCCAGCAATCACTGGACACATTTGAATAGGGTGTAAAATGGTGCAAAATAAGCTGGGACATTTTGATTTCTTGCGCTCATATATTATATCTTTCAATACAAACAGTCTGATTTCACCAAAGGGAAATCAATGAAGAAAGTATAATGGTGATCTTCGAATTACAAATAGATGTTTTAGTATATTTAATTTACTGTTTTCTTCATTGATCCGGTTTTGCGTGCACCGTAAAACCAGGCAATTTGTCATAACGAAATCTTGATCGGTCAAGAGCTGTTTATCCATACGGGAGTCATTTATAACTCTTGATCTGACCAGTGGTCAATACAGTTTGTTAAATTGTTTGTCGGAATACGTCGTTATATCTATATCAAGATTAAACAGAGAATAAAAATTTCACTGTGTCTTTTGTTCTTAAGTAGATTGGATTATTCTAATGTGGACTGAACATTTTGTCTTTAAGAAGAAGGACTATTTCTGTAACGAGTGCCGCGGCTGGGGTTCCCTTTGGGGGGGGGGGGGGTCGGGCTGTGTGTGTCTTTGGGTGTGGGTGGGTGTTTTCACTTGAATATCATCATCTCGAAAACAACTGGACAGGGTTGAATCAATACTCACTGAAATGATCCTTGGGGAAACATCCCCCAGATTTCTTCGTTAATTTCTGGTTGGGGAAAAGTGATGGTGCTGTAGACTGTCGGGTCAGCAAAAAATGGACCGATAGTGTGAAAAATGAAAACAAGTTCTTTTCTGAAGCTTTTTATTGGACCCTTTTTGGTTTCTTTGGGAAATTTTGATTGGTCAAAAACATTTAAGTGTTGAAGTAGACTTGTCAGCATTAAATTGAAATATTAAACCTTATGATGCTGAACCCGGAATAGCTCGGTTTTGGCAGGGGGTGTAGACCAAAATCAGACTGCAGTTATGTGCCAGAGTTGTTTGTGAAATTGATTTCTAAAGAAAATATTGATTTTTGAACAACAAGTTGTGTGCTTTCAGCCCTTTGATTTTGCAGCAATTCAGTAAGGTAATTCATATACCGTGGCAAGGGTTGAACATCTCTGAATCTACTGGTCGGACATAAATGGCCTATGCTTTCCTTTTTATGTTCTCGTGATTGTCTTCTGTAAGATAAGATCAAGCAATTTTGATGCGCACAACACGGGCATCATTGACATGCCTTAATCCTTGTCATACTGAATAAAATCCTCTACAGAATTGCATTAAAAGAATACGGCTGACTGTACCGGATGCACACATTGTCGGTTAATAATTCTTTTGAAAATCTATCTTATAAACAACTCTGGCTTAAAGGGAAAACAGGAGATATAGATTAAGATCAGACTGCACAAATGTGCAGGCTGATCTTGGTCTTAAACTCCTGCCAAAACAGGAATATTCCATGTTCAAAATAACAAGGGTCAACTTGACAACAAGTATAGTGAAATGTTAAAAGAGTTTCATCTTTAAACTTAATTATTGGATATGAACGGCTTTTGGCGGAAATATTCTTCGTACAGAACTCTCTCAGATTTCATCAAAAAAAGTTTGACATGAGAGGAAAAGGTTGATATGGACTCCGTCTATCAGCGCTATATTTAATATAATTATATCAGAATGTTTAAGTATCTTCTTCACTGAAACAAAGTATTGGATATGAATAATATTCCTTGGTTGGAACTTGTTCATATATATTAATCCCTGTCATGCTGAACCCGGAATATATTCCAGTTTTGGCAGGAGGTGTAGACTAAGATCAGACTGCACTTATGTGCAGGCTGATCTTAGTCTATACCTCCAGCTTGTACTTTTCCTGCCACAGTTGTTTAAGAAGTTGGTTTCTAAGAAAAATATTGATTTTTGAACAACAAGTTCTATCAGTGCTTTCAGCTCTTTGTTTTGACAACAATTCATTAAGTTAATTTATACAGCATGACAAGGGTGATGAAAATCTGATTCGGCGAGTAACGTCATCCTGTTATGTGATAGGCTTATCAGCACCTCATTGGATATGCATTGAAATGTTATTTTAAATCATTAATTGTTAGATATGAATGATTTGTGTCAGTATGGATCCGCTCTGATTTCAATTAAGACATTTCAATTTGGCGTAAAACTTATGCCTTGGCGGGGCTTATCAGCCCTATTTTGGATACTTAATGAAATGATAAAAAAAGTGAAACTATTTACATATGATTTAAAAAATAGGTCGACTTTCAATCAGCAACATAATCAACCAATGACTTTGTATTTTGATCTTCTTCTGAAATTTGAAATGATCAAGGATTGTAGATGTTAGCTTATATAATCGTACTCTCGCTTTATCACCATCGAACTTTTCGTTATCATCATCGTACTCTCGCGTTATCACCCTCAAACTTTTCGTTATCACCATCGCACACTCGCGTTATCACCATCGTACACTCGCGTTATGATCTTACTCTCTCGTCATCATCATCGTGTTCTCGCTTTATCTCAGTCGAAATTGTCGTAAGCATCATCGTACTCTCGCGTTATCATCCTCGAATTTTTCATTATCATCATGCTCTCACGTCAATATCATCATCGTACTCTCACGTTATAACCATCATACTCTCGCCTTATCACCATTGTTACTCACATTAACACCATCGTACTCTCGCGTTATGACCATCATGCTCCCGCATATCAACATCATACGCTCGTGTCATCACCATCGTACTCTCTCGTCATCATCATTGTGCTCTCGCTTTATCACCATTGCATTTTGCGTTATCATCATCGTCCTCCCGCGTTATGACTATCGTGCTCCCGCATATCATCATTATACTCTCGTGTTATCACCATCATACCCTCGCGTTATTATTATACTCTCGCGTGTTCATCATCGTAGTCTCAGGTTATCGTCATCGTACTTACATGTTATGACTATCGTACTCTCGCGTTATTTTCATCATACTCTCGTGTGTTCATCTTCGTAGTATCACAGTATCATATTATAAGTGCCTTCGTACTCTTGATCAACGCGTTAAAAGCATCGATGGCCTTAGCGATAGTGTCAGAGAAAATACACAAACTTTCACCGGTTTCGAGATTTTGGCAGCGTAAAGTAATGAAACATTGTAATAGAATGAGACATTTATTTCGAAAATCGCTTTCTCCCTTTTCCGCAATAGTTTCAGCACTGCAAGACATTATAACCCTGTCTTTGTTCACGTCGAAAAAAATCAAAAGTCTTTAATTATGACATTCTGTAAATGAAAAAACATCTTCCATAGTTAAGCAATTCCAACACAATCCCGCTTTTTGTATCCCTTAAGAAAAAAAGGCTTTGTACAAACATTATAGATAATGAAGAAATTGCTTGAATCCACAATGTTTTCATGTCGAAAAGACAAAGAAATTTAAAATTTCCTAAACTTAAAACTCTCGTGTGCAACATCTTTCAATTTTAATCAATCTAAAACGTTGCTGTTTCGGGAACGGCTTAAAGAATACTAATATTCTTTAGGAATATTGTCAATCGACTCATGCATTTTAGCCACCTGTCAGTCGACATTATACTCTCTGGTAAAATCGTAAAATATCGTGCCCGGTGGAACTGCACTGGCAGCACAGACTTACAGAATCAAAACTTTTTACTCTCGTCAGTTTTCTCGAACCTAGAAATATATCGGAATACTTTGCCTCATGTTAATTCTCGAAAAATATAGCTTATTGACCTCTGCTCGTATCGATCAGTTTTTTAATATTTCTTATAAGTTTGTTTCTATCCCATTAATAAGTACCTTTTTCTTCATTGAACCAAGGCATATATTAACAAACCTGTTTAATGTACAAGTCCAGTAAACGATTTCACATCGAGGACTATGGTTGGATGAGACATATTTATCTCGTCGAATCAGAGCCCTTGTTCTGAATTTCAAAACAAACCTTTGTTAAGTCCATTTATCTAATACGACACCACACGTTTGATTGTTCCCATGGACAGTAATTGATATTTTCATTGAAGTCATACCAACATTTTGGGTTTATCGATTGCATTACGAATCCTGATCGACCGTTGGTCAACCATCCACAAAAGCACACATTCAAGCCTAGAGCCCTGGACTCCATCAAATCAGTTTCAGACGCAAGAGTTGTGTTCTCGCTTTCACAGGTTTGCCTGGCATTTTCCCATGCAATTCTGTTGCGGCCTTGTGGACTCAATCTGTTGTAAACTGGAAAAATAATTAGTTCATCATGGTATACCAACACAATTTAAAAAAAAAAACTAGCATAATTTTCTGTGTCACATGAAATATTATTGTGACGTAATTAAATTTATAAAGTCTAACGTAAACTTTAGTGTTCTTAACCATTTCCTATACCATCCCTATTTTTTTACGTCCACATGATTTAACACTTGGGAATACATTGTGGGAAAAGAAGAAATTGCTTGTTACAAGCTATTTCTTCTTTTCCAAAAATATTTCCCACCCTTTAGGATAGTAAAATTTTCATTAAGTTCACTTGAAATAGCCATCTGCAACCTCTTTCAAAATTGCCAAGTCTGAAATTTCATAAAACAGAGAAGGGCTATTTGGGGTACTCCTCTATCTGCCCCATAACCCCCCCCCCCCCAATTTTTTTTTTTTTTTTTTTTTTTTTAGTTTTTCATGAGTCACTTGATTTAGAATAGAATCAGGCAGTCGTTGTTATCGTATTCCATAATTGGGATCATGTTTCTGGTCATTTAGACAAATTAGATTCAAATATTTTTTCATTCGTCCTTCACCTGTGGGTAGAATTTCTTGAAATTTCATAAATACATATATGTTATCTGTCAAAAGCCCCCGAACAGTGTTGCAATCAATTAAGTCATATCTTGTAAAGAGGGGTTTGAATGTTTGTTAATTAGAGTTCGTGTGTTTTTTATTCAGAAAGTAAACATGGTTTTCCTCGAAATCATTCAAGTTACAACGCTAGTTTTTGGTACGCAGGTTCCTTTCACCAATACTTTAGTGAAGTGAAGGACAGGAAGGCATTGTCAAATTTTGTTCCTATCGTCCAATGATAATCAAATATTCAGTGTCGTCTTTCAAAAAACGGGCGTTTTAATTGGTCGAAAAAATTGTTCATACCTCAATGAACAATATTTTTGGCACGCAGCCATTTGGTATGCTTCTGCACAAAATACTTCAATACAAAAAGTATAAAAATTCGTTAGTCTTTTGCTGATTTTGCTCGACGCTATTGAATTTGAAAAAAAATGAAGAGGATATTTTCTTTTTTCATGGAGGTATGAACCAAAAACCTAATCACACTTAATTATGAATCGGCTTCGCATTTTCATAATCTGTGGTTAGTTTTTCCGGTTCATACCTCCATGAACCCCCCCCCCCCCAAAAAAAAAAAATATTCTCTTCATCTCTTAGATATTTTCAAATTTTTATAACATGGCCTTGACGAATTCTATTCAAAACCTGAGTGGAATTGAAAGAGGATTTACTTATGAGTTATTTATGATTTTGTATCATTTTCCCCCCAAGTTTTGAAATTCACGATATCTTTGGGAAATGTAGAACGTTGGTTGAATTTGAATTAATTACAGCTTTATTAAAATTGTAGTTACTACATTTCGCTCGCGCACCTCCGTAATTTTTAATCCTTAAAGTGATAGTTTTTGTGAGTCGAATTGAAAGAGGATTTACTTATGAGTTATTTATGATTTTGTATCATTTTCCCCCCAAGTTTTGAAATTCACGATATCTTTGGGAAATGTAGAACGTTGGTTGAATTTGAATTAATTACAGCTTTATTAAAATTGTAGTTACTACATTTCGCTCGCGCACCTCCGTAATTTTTAATCCTTAAAGTGATAGTTTTTGTGTTTTTCCCCTTATTTAAGACCATAAACGAGTAATGAATTGTAACTTTATATGTGTAGCTTAACAGACATGGCAGTCAATATCGGAGCTCAAAACTGACCTCTGTCTTATATGAATGCTTTCATTGGTCGACTGATTATTTGATTGACAGTGGCGATGTGTCAATTTGAAATTAAAAACTGAAAGAGACACACCCCACAAATATATCATCATTTACAAACCACAACTATTTGATTGTGTAAACTTGTCTTACTGTTACTAGGACATTGATTGTTGTTGGGGTTTTGGGGTGTTGTTGTTGTTGTTACTGCTGTTGCTTTCTTCGAGCCTTCCTAGAATTTGATAGCCAATGATTTGAAATGAAAGCGTTGTGGAAAATAGAACATGACATCAAATCTTTTACTCAGAAATCATGATATATTGAAATTTCAAGACATAAGATTTTTGTGTTTACCTGTGTACACTATTCTAGAAAAAGTAGTCCATCCGAGCCTCTGTGTCAAATAATAATCAATCGTTCTATGAGTCACGTCTTCAAGACTAAGCTGGCATCGCATTTCATCTGATTTGAACGATACGGTCAGACATCCATGTTTAGAGCACTTTGCAGCACAAAACATCAGGCTGGACCCGACCACTTCCTTCCAAAAAAAATCAGTTTTCATTTGCATATCCGACCGTCTGAAAGCAAACCTCTGAAATCCATCGTTGCAATGAACATATGTCTTAAATGTTAAAATAACTATAATTGTCAGTCGGCTTAAATCCATGTCTGGTGGTTGGATTTAGTTATGAAAGCAGTAAACTAAAGAAGGGATTCAGAAATGACCAAGCAATGGATTCTTTTATCGAGCAAAGTGCTTACTAAATTACAAATCGTTAAAACCTTTTGAAGTATCATTTCAGGTTAATAAGTCTGCATTGGGTTGCGTTATAATGCGATTAAAATTTCATGTCTCAATCACTCAAAATGTTTTTACTCTCAATACTTCTTAGATGTTATCTGGAATGGAAACGTTTTATCATCATTTTTCGGCGAAGCTTAATGCTGCCAAACTTAAATGCCGTGCTTAATCATTTCCCGTACAATCCCTGTTTTTCACGTCCCTGTAAAATTCTATTTCAAAAAATATTGTTGAAAAAGAAGATATTGCTTGGCACAAGCAATATCTTCTTTTTCAACAATATTTTCTTTTATATAGGATGGCTACTGTTTGAATTATACTAACATTTTAATGTCGTTTGCTACCCTTTTGAATTTAGTCAAGTGTAAACAATTTAAAACAGTTAAGGGTCAGTGTCCCTGAACGGCAATCATTAGGGACTTTCGATAAGCAATAAGGCGTTTTTCCACAAAGACCGCCAAGTTGACCTAATTACAAAAATAACTGTTTTCAGACATTATCAGAGTGGAATCGCTTTGATTTTTTCGATATGGCTATTGTCTTTGTACAAATTGTCTGAAGCAACTGAAATACTTATCTAGACAATAGAACACGTAATAAGACAAAAAAGAGTGTCAAAAATAGTGAAATTTTGCATTATTTCAACCAACAATAATTCAACTTTTGAAATCAATTTTCAAAAATAAATTGCTCGACAGATTTCTTTTAAAATCTATCTACTTTAATTTAGACCCAATTTTATTGGGGGGGGGGGGGTCGTGGGTTTGTGTATCGGGTTCGCGGCAAAATCTGTGTCAAAGGTCTGGATTCTTAACCATTAGCGTAATGCTCAACCATGACAGAAAAACATATTTGTTACAGCTAATCATTACGTCTACTACCCCATAAAATGATGGTTTGCTGTCACATTTTGTTTCAAGGGACCAGTCATTTTTTATTTATTTATTTATTTCCCTTAATCGAATAAATAAAACTACAACTACCATATACTGGTCATCTTTTTAATTCTTTTTTATACATTCTATACCCATTGTTAATTCATAATTTGAAAGTGCGTGGAATAGTTTTGGCCGCTCTACGGATTATACCATTTTGTATTGCAACGATGATCCCCCGACTGTAAAGGCACATTACGCAAAGCCGTATAGAAAAATAAGCAACTTCCGTCACGACCGGGTACCCTGGAAGTGATCTAGTCGTTGCTCTTTGCGCGAATAAACTTTTTATTACCGCCCCATACTTTACCGATGTAACCGCAGATCCTCAAGGCCTGCACTTAAAAACCTATTTTAGCCAACGTGGCTTACAAGACTTAATTTTAGACTGCGACATGATTTCAAGCCTTTCCTTGTTTAGTATGTTTTACCAACTATCAACCACACTATACAGATCCGCTGATCCTGTACCTCACAACCTAACAGTACTTTTTGGACTATAACCGCAGCACTAGACCATAACTCTATTCAATGGAATTACAGCATTACAGACCATTTTACTGCGACTTGGACCAGATTTACCACTCGACTGCAAGTTGGATTACTTAATGTATTTTAGCAATTACTAGGCTGCTCAGAAATGCTTTCCACTTGCTTTTGTATCTTAGCCCTTAATATGAAAGCAATAGCAATACTTCAGGAATCGCCAAGTACTAGGGCGAAACCTTACAACTTCGCACCTTGGGGCGGTTACGAAACTACATTACTTTTTTTTTATAGATACTTAGTCAACAATTTTCCACCAAAACATTACTCTCCCAAGTGGGTGCCCGACTGAATAGAGCAACATCCCGGTTGACATTATGTTAGCCAAAATGATGGGCATAACGGTATTTCCCAAATTATAACTGAAAAACCAACAATCGGGGAATCGTCAACCACTAGAGCGACATATTTATAGGGGGTGGGTTGTTTAAGCCCATAACTAGCACTATGAACTATTGCTGTGGTACATGGTTACCCGCTTAAAGATTCATATCTGTGGTTCCTTCACTATAACTCATTCAACACTTGTCAACATTGCTTTATAAATCAAAACGTCTTTCCACTACGGCTGCTAACAACATAGTTTAACCATTCTTGCACTACCATCGACAGTCTTTAATAGCGATGTTTAAACGAATTTGATCCATCTCCAGGATATCCACCAATGACCTTCGCCAAATTCGATGGGCCTCATACAAAGACCTTCTGCAAATAGAAAAAACTAACCCCAGCATCCCTTATCTAAAATGTCCGGTTCAGATACATCTATTGTATTTTAGTGTTTCCTCATAATGGAAAAACCGTTGGACCAGTTGATTGAAACACTGATTTATCCAACTTTTGGTTACTGTTAGCTCAAGTCGCTAAACATGGAACTATTTGCTTTATTGAGCCATTTTCAACTATGCTGTTAAATATAGGAATATACTCCTGTACCCGTATGCGACCACGGCCAAAGCTGCAACGTCAATAATATTTTGCATTTGCTTGTCGAATAATAATAGTTCTGTAGTTAGTATTCATAATCGGGTGAGGGGGGTGGGAATATAATCAGCTCTATGTTCAACGTTTGTAAAACAAGACAGAAGCGCACGTGTGAACCGATTTATATACCTCTCTCTCTTGGCGGGAAAACTCAATGCATTCAGGTGGAACGTAAGCGAATGGATTTACTACACACAACTTTAGAAGCAGACGACAAATTCTCGATAAGAAAATAAAACAAATTATTTTAACTGTAAAATAATTATAATTATTTCCCTTAATCGAATAAATAAAACTACAACTACCATATACTGGTCATCTTTTTAATTCTTTTTTATACATTCTATACCCATTGTTAATTCATAATTTGAAAGTGCGTGGAATAGTTTTGGCCGCTCTACGGATTATACCATTTTGTATTGCAACGATGATCCCCCGACTGTAAAGGCACATTACGCAAAGCCGTATAGAAAAATAAGCAACTTCCGTCACGACCGGGTACCCTGGAAGTGATCTAGTCGTTGCTCTTTGCGCGAATAAACTTTTTATTACCGCCACTAATAAATTTCTCAAATTTATCCCCCAATAAAAATTGTCGTTGCTTTCGGTAGAGTTGATGTTGCTTACTAGGACAAATGATTGTTAAATGTTACATGTTTGTTGTTGTTTTGTTGTTATTTCACAAATCCAAACTTTAACCTGAAGTCATATGTTTCGAAATCATATCTTTCACGTAATCTAGGTAAAATTCTAAACCGATAAGATTGAGGTGAACCCCGTCCGATCGATAGAATGACGTCTCTCTATCGATATCGGGTTTAATAACATCAGCTTTGCCCGATTTAAAAACTAACTCGCGGCCAATTCTATTAACCCGCTTACGCTTACGTTCGATGGCGTCATTACCCCGTAAAGCCCCCCTCCAAACTTGCCTTTGCAATATGTCCATCCATACCAAAACACATTCGGGGAAAGCCTCACGGAGATATGACACCTCCGAACGTATAGCATCCTTAATTTGCAGGGTTGACAGCACACTGAGGTCATTTCCACCTAAATTTAGAATGATTAAGTCCGGATCGTTTGAAAACAGTACTTTGGTTTCGATGGTTTTCCTAAGCTGTTGCCAACCCAAGCCTCTCACGCCAAGCCATTCAATTGATCCTTTTTCTAAATCTAGATTCGGCGTTCCCCTTTCTCTCGCCCGCACACCAGCCCAGTAGGGAATCGAGTCTCCAAGTACCCAGACCGCTTAAATAGAAATAAGAAAATATGCACATGGTTGTAAGTACAGACACATACCCAAATTAAGAACGTATGTAGTTCTTAAAACAACCGGAACTCCATCGTCCCAAGTACTTAATGACCTCCGACGAAATACCTTGAATAGCCAAATCGGTTGCCCTGCCCATTCTAAAGCTGTGAGTTCGATAACGGCCTGAAGAATTTAACTGGGCAGCTATGATGCACTTTTCTAGAACTGCAGAAAGCTGCGTTCTTGTAACCGGTGACCCCTCCATATGCACAAATAAAGGGCCGCTAACCGACGGACGAAGTGCCAAGAACTCTTTTGTCGCCTGCACCGGGCACACTCTACCTTCCACTTTTGGCAATTTTAATGTCAATGATTTACCGTATTGATTTGTTTTGGAATAGTGGAGTTGCAGTAATATAAAGTTATTCGATATTAAAGACACATCGGACGCGTGAATAACCCTTTGACATTCAGATTTGTGCGCTCTAACTAGCTCGCTTGCCCGAAAAAGCCCAAAATATGCCAAAACAAATAACGCCGTAAACATGATCGCTTCATAATGGTTGTATGCTACCCGAGGCAAAACCACACACAGAGCTTCTAAGGCTGGTTTTCTTAACGGGGTCCTTGTATCCTGTCGTATACGTGTTCTTCGGCATCCCTCTAGCAATTTTTTTATCACGAAAATGTCGTTCAAATCAACAAACCCATTCAATTTATGAAAGTAGTTCAAGCCAGCTATATATGTACAAATTGTTCTAGGGGATTTGCCCGATTCGTAGCAATATGCGATAAATAGCGCAACTTGAGAATATGGTATTGGCCAAACGGAATTCAAATTGTACGCCGATCTAAACTGATCGAAAGCCCTGAAGGCTACATCATATGTAAGACGCGTGTTTGCTGCTAGACTTCTATGTAAGAGGTCTCGAGATCTCCACTGAATACGTTCCAAAGAAATTCCGGTATTGGATGAGGCGTTTTGTCCGCATGCGGTGCTAATCGTCTGAATCTCGTTTCCTGAAATCGAGATAGAGCGTCACAAATTTGATTTTTGTTGCCAAATATTTTGTCTGGCTTTTATGAGAATATTGTGCTTTAGACAATGTAACGTGGCTAGACGAATCATGCTAAGACCAGATTTCGACGTTAACTTGTTGATAATTTCAACCACTGCGCTGTTGTCACAATAAAATAAGATTTTTTTGTTCTTCAACTTGAAACCCCAAATAAAAAGAGCTACCACAATAGGGAACAGCTCCAAAAGGGTTATATTTTCAGTGAAACCTTGATCATACCACTTGTCCGGCCATTTACCTTGAGCCCACTGACCTTGAAAATAAATGCCGAATCCCAGACCCTTGCCTGCCGCGCTATCAGTGAACAATTCTACCTCATTATTGACCGTCCAATATTTGTCGTGAAAACACGATACTCCGTTGAAGTTGGACAAAAATAAGAGCCACATTTTCAAATCTCGGCAAATTCCGCGTTTTATACGTACATGGTGAAACGGTTTCGAAAGTCCGCAGATAGAATTAATTAAACGACGTATAAAGGGACGGCCCATTACAATTGCTCTGCAGCAAAAATGGAGGGACCCAATTAACGATTGTACCATTATGAGTGTAGCCTTCTCTTTCCTTAAAATTTCTTTTATCTTACTAATTACTTCCTCGATTTTCTGTCTAGGTATGCGAACAACCATTTTACGCGTGTCTACTTCTAAACCTAGAAATATAATAACCTCTGACGGGCCCTCCGTTTTTTCGTCTGCAAGCGGTACACCTATTTCTGACATTACGCTTTGAAAAATGTGTAAAGCTTCGAGACAGGATTCATGTTTTATCGCCACCAAGGAAGTCGTCTAGATAGTGTAATAATGAAGCCGTATCTAGCCTAGATTCTACGCAATATTGTAAAAATCTCGAAAAACGTTCAATAGTAATCGGACTAATAGAGGCCCCAAAAGGGAGAGATTTATCGATGTAATATTTTTTCTCATAACAAAAACCTAATAATTCGAAATCTGATGGCTTAATTGGAATAAGACGATATGCACTCTTGATGTCCGTTTTAAACAACTTGCAGTTTTGACCCAGATTTTGGACCATTGTAATAGCTTCGTCGAATCTCGTATATTGCACCGAACAGATTGATGGATCAATAAAGTCGTTAATTGACCCGCCAGTTGGGTATGATAAGTGGTGGATCATCCTGAATTCTCCAGGGGTTTTCTTAGGCACCAAACCAATTGGACTTACGATCAAATTCGGAAGAGGTCGTTCATTAAAAGGACCAGCTACACGACCTGCCTCCACCTCCTTTTGAATTTGCCTTTTAACGATATCAGGATTCATATTTATCGATCGGAGATTTTTTGAATCGCGTGCTTTACGTGGACCGGTATATTGAAGAGAAAATCCATCCCGAAAACCGTTAAGTAAAAAGGCTGCCTCTTTCCTATCATAATGAGTTAGATACTGTTTCAACATGTTTAAATTTATCGGCGTTTTTGCCAAAGACATACAAACATTTAACCTATGTCCGTCTAACCTTATCTCCCTTTCACCAATTTCATTGGCGTCTAAAATTACCCCGGTACTGGCCTCTACCCCGAAATTCCGACCCCTCACCTCGAAAAGTAACTTGATCAGTAGGCACCCGAACGCTTTCCATATTACGAGTCATACAATCAACCTGTGAGTGAGGACCCGAACACTTGGAGCAAAGGTGTGCAAATTTACAATTTTTCCAAGTGCATTTGCCTTTGTTGAACTCGTTACAAGTAAAACGAGGCTTAATCGCGACCGGTTTTGTAGTTGGTCTAACCTGCATGCATCTCCACCATAAGTCATTGTTTATTTTTGACCATGATGCCGGAAATATTGCTTGTCTAAGACGGAACTGCTCATCATAATTTCTCCATGCCAGACTTTCTTGACGACGAGCGCATTCCCTTATATTATACATATAGTGCAACATTTCATATATTTTGTCCGAGTGAGTAGAAAGATAAATAGACATGTAAATAGTGAAAGCATCGGTCCAAGGGCCGATGGCAGAAATCCTATCCTTACATTCTTTAGGACCAGTCTCCACAAAACCGTCTCTATTCAACCTGACCATTGACCCCTGACAGTATTCAGATAATTCTATTGCGCCCTTTAATAGTAGTGCCAAATTAATGAATTCGCCCCGACAAATTTTCTGTTTAATGACTGCCGGAACGTGCGCCGCAATGTCGTCGTCTGCAAGGCGTATAATCTGCGTCACCTGCTGACCCGACAAGGCATCGCCGGAGATACTTCCTGTATTTAAAACCGGTACACTCGTAATTGGCGTCTGCAGTGCCGTAGAATAAGTCGACACGGAATTACATGGAAACGTATTCACCTCCGGGTTCCCAGAAAGTGAACTAATCCCGGTAGTCGACGGTAACGTATTCACCTCCGGGGTTCCAGAAAGTGAACTAATCCCGGTAGACGACGGCAACGTATTCACCTCCGGGTTTCCAGAAAGTGAACTAATCCCGGTAGACGACGGCAACGTATTCCCCCCCGGGTTCCCAGAAAGTGAACTTATCCCACTAGACCACGCTTGGTTATTTCTTTGGCTTATATTAATAACCGACTGCTCCTGCGAATGCGTGACAATACCAAAGTCAATAACATTTGACCTACCAGATTCCGAGGATGTAACCATTTCTTCCACGGTGTCTTGCAGAGCCTCCGTCTCCGAAATTCTTCTTTTCTGGCCCCTCGTTCTTACAATGGTTGTCTGGGACGTCCGCCCTCGAGGTCTCCTTCCATGGCTTCCAGCACGTGGCATCTTCTCTATACAATATAATCAGCTCTATGTTCAACGTTTGTAAAACAAGACAGAAGCGCACGTGTGAACCGATTTATATACCTCTCTCTCTTGGCGGGAAAACTCAATGCATTCAGGTGGAACGTAAGCGAATGGATTTACTACACACAACTTTAGAAGCAGACGACAAATTCTCGATAAGAAAATAAAACAAATTATTTTAACTGTAAAATAATTATAATTATTTTGAAAATTGGAGTTTACGGATATGCATAACACGCTTTTGTCGCGGCTAGCGATCACTGGACACATTTGAAAAGAGTGTAAAATGGGGCAAAATAAGCCTGGACGATTTGATTTCTTGCGCTCATATATTATATCTTTCAATACAAATAGTCTGATTTCACCAAAGGGAAATCAATGAAGAAAGTATAATGGTGATCTTCGAATTGAAAAAGATCTTTTAGTATTTTTAATTTACTGTTGTCTTCATTGGTCCGGTTTTGCTTGCACCGTAAAACCAGCTAATTGTTCATAACAAGATCTTGATTGGTTAAGAGCTGTGAATCCCTACGCGAGTCATTTATAACTCTTGATCTGACCAGTGGTCGATACAGTTTGGTAAATTTTTTGTCGGACCACGTCGTTATAAAACAGAGAATAAAGTTTTCACTGTATCTTTTGTTCTTAAGTAGACCTGATTATGTAGTGTGGACTGAACATTTTGTCTTTTAAGAAGAAGGACTATTTTTGTAACGAGTGCCGCGACTGGGGTTCCCATTGGGGAAAGACATTCAGCCTTAGTTTGTGTGTTTTTCTTTGATTTCATAGCAAGAATTATTCCAGTCATATGGAGGGGCAAGAAGGTCCAGTAGGATCCAGCAGGGATAAGGTTCAATTGGACTACAAGAGACCTCATGAGAACGGCAGATGACATACCATAAACCTTTTCATTCATCCATTTCTGTGTTGGTTGGTTCTTGTTCCCATGACTAATTAGATCTTTGTGAGCAATTATTATTATCATTTTCCCCACAATTCCTTGTTTTGACATCCTCGTTGTTTTTGTTTTGTTTTACCATATAATTCTAACTGTCGACTTTCTCTAACGACAAAGTAACTAATGACCAACTTCCTCGATGGTCGAGTGGTATAAGTGCTTAAGACATTTAGGTCGCAAACCAAATATTCTACTTGTTTGCTGCAAGCCATACATTTTGCAGAATAACGCCGTTTAAAATCGAAGCAGAACTTCCTTTTGAGTCGGTGGGCATGGACAAAGTAGTGAGTGGGCGGGGCCAGCGATTGGTAAATTAGGCACTAGACCATAGCAAGTCTAATACAGGATTATCAAAATGTACTAGTAATCTTAGCACGGGAGAACAATGAAAGTTCATTTTTCCTTTAAAAATGTGAGTATTTAAGAGATGAAGAGAATATTTTTTGTTTTCATGGAGGTATGAACCAAAAAACCTAATCACACTGTATGAATACGCGAAGCGGATTCATACATAGTGTGATTAGGTTTTTCGGTTCATACCTCCATGAAAACAAAAAATATTCTCTTCATTTCTTATAATTAAATAGTATAGAGCGAAAAAAGCAAAAACCTACATCTTTTGATACCTTTTTGTATGGGACTATTTTGTGCGGAAGCATACAAAATCACTGCATGCTCAAAATTTTGTTCATGGAGGTATGAATTAATTTTTTCGACCAATCAGAACGCTCGTTTTAGATAGACGAAACTGAAAATTAAATTATTTAATAGTGACGATCCGCTAGTTGTAGGAGTGGGTTGGAGTAAAGAATAATCAGGAGTAAAGGCTTTCGACCATTCTTCTTATTCTATTGCGCCCATAAAGTGGCGTGCACACAGTTTTTATTACGAAGAGATCGACCAGCGACCGCGGCTACTAAATGATACTCCACATAATTCAAGATCTTTACATTAAACTACACTGAAACAACGCCTTTTAAGGTTTTCATATTTTCATCGATATCATATAACACTGCCACCATATAGATTAGTCTATCCTTACCCCCTTAAAGTTTGATATATCAGGCTACTTATATTTTGATATATGACTTGTGCTTAGTAAATGAGCTGAAGTTATAGGCTGAAAAACTCAGTATTAGATGCCTTTTATTGAATTCTTTGGTCAACCTTTCGGACCACTTTGGCTTGTTTGCAAAATTAAAAAATTGGCTCTTACTAGAGGTGGCCTCCACGTGGAAGAGCTGGGCAGCAAAAACATATTGATGGTTTTGATGGCGAACGACCTCGAAGAAACTTAGGATATTTAGATATTATATTCCTATGAATGATTTGAGTGGTCGATATATTCATTGAATGACATCGGCGATTGGTCAATTGATGGAGCGCTGGACGTGCCCACTCTTATTTTTGTTACGTGTAACTGGCTTAAAATACAACAAAATCACACCGTTTAATATCGATGTCGAACTTCCTGTCAGAGTCAGTGGGCGTTGTGAGCGGAGTCAGTGGGCGGGGCAAGTTATCCGTCAATTGATAATGCTAACTGACATATACAGAGAAACAGCATAGGTGGCATAGCAACAGACAAGCGATGTATGGTCTGAACTTCTATTCTAATGCAGCATCCATTAACCTTAACAATTTGTTACAATGTCTATAGACTACGAAAGACCGGTGGTGACATCATGTATTCACAGTTCAAACTTCATACATATAAAGTCTGAAATGGAAAGTGTGAAATGTGAATTATGAGACCCGTGGTTACGAAAGACCGGTGGTGACATCATGTATTCACAGTTCACACTTCAAACTTCATACATATTAAGTCTGAAATTGGAAGTGTGAACTGTGAATTATGAGACCAGTGGTGACTTCTTAAATTCACAGTACATAATCAAACCAAATTAAATATGAAGTTTGAAGCGTGAAGTTGGAAGTATGAAGTGTGAAGTTGGAAGTTTGAAGTGTGAAGTTGGAAGTATGAAGTCGGAAGTTTGAAGTTTGAAGTTGGAAGTGTGAAGTTGGAAGTATGAAGTGTGAAGTTGGAAGTATGAAGTGTGAAGTCGGAAGTTTGAAGTGTGAAGTTGGAAGTTTGAAGTGTGAAGTGTGAAGTGTGAAGTTGGAAGTATGAAGTGTGAAGTCGGAAGTTTGAAGTGTGAAGTTGGAAGTTTGAAGTGTGAAGTGTGAAGTTGGAAGTATGAAGTGTGAAGTTGGAAGTATGAAGTGTGAAGTCGGAAGTTTGAAATGTGAAGTTTGAAGTCGGAAGTTTGAAGTGTGAAGTTGGAAGTATGAAGTTGGAAGTATGAAGTGAGAAGTTGGAAGTGTGAAGTTGGAAGTATGAAGTGTGAAGTGTGAAGTTGGAAGTTTGAAGTGTGAAGTGTGAAGTTGGAAGTTGGAAGGGTGAAGTTGGAAGTTTGAAGTGTGAAGTGTGAAGTTGGAATATACATACATCCAACTTCCAACTTCCAACTTCACACTTCAAACTTCCGACTTCATACTTCCAACTTCCGACTTCATACTTCCAACTTCACACTTCACACTTCAAACTTCCAACTTCACATTTCAAACTTCCGACTTCACACTTCAAACTTCACACTTCATACTTCCAACTTCACACTTCACACTTCAAACTTCACACTTCACACTTCATACTTCCAACTTCACACTTCACACTTCAAACTTCCAACTTCACACTTCAAACTTCCGACTTCACACTTCAAACTTCACACTTCATACTTCCAACTTCATACTTCCAACTTCACACTTCAAACTTCCAACTTCACACTTCATACTTCCAACTTCACACTTCAAACTTCCAACTTCACACTTCACACTTCAAACTTCCAACTTCACACTTCAAACTTCCGACTTCACACTTCAAACTTCACACTTCATACTTCCGACTTCACACTTCAAACTTCACACTTCATACTTCCAACTTCATACTTCCAAATTCCCACTTCAAACTTCCAACTTCACACTTCATACTTCCAACTTCACACTTCAAACTTCAAACTTCCAACTTCACACTTCAAACTTCCGACTTCATAATTCAAACTTCACACTTCATACTTCCAACTTCATACTTCCAACTTCACACTTCAAACTTCCAACTTCACACTTCATACTTCCAACTTCACACTTCACACTTCAAACTTCCAACTTCACACTTCAAACTTCCGACTTCATAATTCAAACTTCACACTTCATACTTCCAACTTCATACTTCCAACTTCACACTTCAAACTTCCAACTTCACACTTCATACTTCCAACTTCACACTTCAAACTTCCAACTTCACACTTCATACTTCCAACTTCACATTTCAAACTTCCGACTTCACACTTCATACTTCCAACTTCACACTTCATACTTCCAACTTCACACTTCAAACTTCCGACTTCATACTTCCAACTTCTTACTTCCAACTTCAAACTTCTGACTTCATACTTCCAACTTCTCACTTCACACTTCCGACTTCATACTTCCAACTTCTCACTTCAAACTTCAAACTTCCGACTTCACACTTCAGAGTTACTATGTATGAAGTGTGAACTGTGAATTCTTGATGTCACCACCGGTCTTTCGTACGTGGTGACTTCTTAAATTCACAGTACATAATCAAACCAAATTAAATATGAAGTTTGAAGTGTGAAGTTGGAAGTATGAAGTGTGAAGTTGGAAGTATGAAGTGTGAAGTTGGAAGTTTGAAATGTGAAGTGTAAAATTGGAAGTATGAAGTGTGAAGTTGGAAGTGTGAAGTATGAAGGTGGAAGTGTGAAGTATGAAGTTGGAAGTTTGAAGTGTGAAGTTGGAAGTTTGATGTGTGAAGTTTGAAGTGTGAAGTTGGAAGTATGAAGTGTGAAGTTGGAAGTTTGAAATGTGAAGTGTGAAGTTGGAAGTTTGAAGTTGGAAGTATGAAGTTGGAAGTTTGAAGTGTGAAGTTGGAAGTTTGAAGTGTGACGTTGGAAGTTTGAAGTGTAAAGCTGGAAGTTTAAAGTGTGAAGTGTGAAGTTTGAAGTGTGAAGTTGGAAGTATGAAGTGTGAAGTTGGAAGTTGGAACTACCAACTTCACACTTCATACTACCAACTTCACACTTCAAACATCCGACTTCATACTTCCAACTTCACACTTCAAACTTCCGACTTCATAATTCAAACTTCATACTTCATACTTCCAACTTCACACTTCAATTTTCCGACTGCATACTTCCAACTTCACACTCCATACTTCCAACTTCATACTTCATACTTTCAACTTCAAACTTCCGACTTCCAATTTCACACTTCCTTCTTCACACTTCATACTTCCAACTTCACACTTCAAACTTCCGACTTCATACTTCAAACTTCGCACTTCCTACTTCACACTTCATACTTCCAACTTCACACTTCAAACTTCCTTCTTCATACTTCCAACTTCACACTTCAAACTTCCGACTTCATACCTCTCACTTCAACCTTCAAACTTCCGACTTCATTCTTCTAACTTCACATTTCAAACTTCCGACTTCATACTTCAAACTTCTTTCTTCAAACTTCAGACATCCGACTTCACACTTCAGAGTTACTACGTATGAAGTGTGAACTGTGAATTCTTGATGTCACCACCGGTCTTTCGTAATAGACAGTCTACATATCGGCGTTTCCTAAATGAGAACAGATTTTCAACGCAAATGTTTTCCAAAGCTTTTTTTCTTGTGTGAATGTGTGGGAATTGGTAACAACCTAGCATCATGACGAATAATAACTGTTCAAGAATTAGGAAATTTGAAATTTGATTAACGCAACATTTTCAATTCTTCTCGTTAGTATATGTTTCATCCTCGTGAAAATATGGTTCGTTTTACAAATTCGTTTTTTGATTAATTACCACAATCTGCAATGCGTATTTTTTAACCCTTACGAAGTAATTGTTTGGTTTAACCCATTATCATACGACAAAATTTAAGACTGGTCCAAACGGAAAGGAGTTGCAGACGACAATTTTAAGTATAGGGGTTGTTGTTGTTGTTGTTGTTGTTGTTTTGGTTTGGGTTAACCTTTCTTGTCAGAAAACCTTGTGTAAAATGAAGAAATTGCTTGTCCCAAGCAATTTCTTCACTTTACACAATGTTTTCCTGATTGCTTATTTTTAGGGGCGTCCAAAAATGCCAATGTGTGGAGATGGGTTAACCATTTGTGTCCACCAACCCATGCATATTTCGGTGTCTAACTTTCAGTCTCTCGACGAACTTTAAATCTTTTAATTTCATTAGTTCACATTCATTATACGTGACTTCAAAACCCTCGGTCCACACAGATTCTCGAATTTCTAGACCAGAATTTGCACCTGGACTCTCACAAAATTTGTTCACATCTACAAGAATTTGTCTGAAATATTCAACTTCCTGTATAAATTCACTACCCAATTCCTTCACTTTCGTATTGAAACTTTCATAAAACGTATTGTAGATTTTATAATCCAAATAAGATATCTCTTTGAACTTTTCGATTTCATCATTTGTGAGATTAACTTCTGGGTGTTGGTAAGAATTAGATTTTAGATAAATGATATCCTTAAATAACCAGTTGTATTCTCTTCTCATTAAAACCAGAGATTCGTCAAACTGGTCCATGATTAGAACTAATTCGAAGTTTGTCTGTAAACATGTCATATACCTGTCAACCGCACTTGTAACATTTAAAGTTACTGATGCTACAGGCTTGGAGAAACCAAAATCAAATCCCATAGAATTCCTCGTTCTTGAAAACATATCTGGATCGTACACTTGGTAATTGTTTATTAATTCACGTATCAAGTTTTCACCTGGCACTTTCATCAAATAAGGTTTCTTTAAAACATTTCTGTAATAGTAAGCTGCGCTAATCATACGCTGTAGAGGATTTCTGACGATAGCCAGAGTTTTATATCCTGGTGGCATCATACTGAACCTATCTGGAGCATAGATCGTATGGCAGGCAAATATGTCATAGTGATTTCCAGGTATCACTGGTATAATATCTTTATTGTACACATAATGTCCTATAGTTGGTAAAACGAATGTCAAGTCATTCCTAATTCCAAATCGAAACAGAATATTTTGTAAAGTTGTTGACCCTGCCTTGTGTACCTTTAGGAAAGCTACTTGCTTGACCGGTGGCTTGGATTGAATTTCGCGCATTATTGCCTTATTTTCATTCGGTAAATTCGCCTCCGGTTTGTGTAGCGCTATTTCCTGCTGACCCAGAATATCGGCGTTTACATTTCCTCCACCACTTGTCTTGACCCCATGGAAATTGTCAGTTGTGTCCTTTGCATTGTCGGAGGAGACAGAACACGTACCCTTGGTGAAAATGTATGTAACTATGAAGGTGCAGCACACAAGGATTATCCTGAAAATACATTAACCCATTACCAGACAGCTAAATTTCAGACTGGCCAAAACTGAAAGACGTTGCAGACGACAATTTAAAGTTTGTGAAATTCAGGATTTTTTCAACTTTCTGGGTAGAAAACTTTGTGGAAAATGAAGAAATTGCTTGTAACAAGCAATTTCTTCATTTTCCAAAATGTTTTCCAAAGCCTTTTTCCTTGTGCGTCTTAAGGCGTCACTGAGTGGGAATGGGTTAAACTAGGGTTGGATGAGAAAATTTAGATTTTATTTAAAAAAAAGTATGAACTATCTTAATTGTCATGATTATTTTAGTTAAACGCAATTTTAGAAAAGAGTTTGGATTCCACATAAATGAGTCGAGGTTGGTATTTTAAGTTGACGCATGGTTAGATAAATATTTATTGATCAATTTTACGATCGGAAAATTTACAAAATAAGAAAAAGTTTCGATCCTATTCAGTCTGCTCATTTCAATGCCGTTTAAATCCAAGCAGTCGCGAGAGTTAACCAGGCAACGGCCATAGCGCAATGGTAGCGCGACGGACTCTAATTCACGAGGTCCAGGGTTCGATCCCCGGTCGCGGCAAATATACATTTCGACATTTGCCTACCAATGGTTGGGTATTCGTAAACCTAAGTGGAATGACTAGCTGGAGGCTCGGAAAGTAGTGGTAGTACTAGTGTGAGAAATCCAGGAATTCATTGTTACGTGCTGTAACCACCGCGATATTACTGATATACTGTTGCGTTAACCCTATTCAAACAAAACCAACAAAAGAGTTAACCATTACAAAACAATCCAGCTTTTGAACTCCTGATCTGACACTTTATATCTGGTTGGAACGTCATGCACAGGCCCCTTTCACCTATTCCAACTCAATGACGCCCCGAAGAAAAAAGCTTTGGAAAACATTGTGTTAAATGAAGAAATTGCTTGTTGCAAGCAATTTCTTCATTATCCACAATGTTTTCTACCCTAAGAGTAAAGAAAAACCAAATTTTCATAATCTTAAATAAAGGTCTGCAACTACTTTCAATTTGGACCAATTTGGTCGTCAGGAAATGGGTTAAGACTATCAGAAAATTAAACGAGACAAGCAGGTTGTGTTGACTAAGATTAGATTACACGTATATACAATCTAATCGTTTTCACTTTACCACTTGCCAAAACAGGAATATTCCGGATTCAGCATGGCAATGGTTAAGAGATGAAGAGAATGGTATGAAGCGAAATATGTATTACACTATGCATGAATAGGCAAACCTAATTCATACATAAGTGTGATCATTTACCTCCATAAAAAGAAAAAAAATTCTATTCATTTCTTATAACTTAATAGCATCGAGCGAGAAAAACAAAAGCTTTACACATTTTGATACCTTTTAGTATGGAACTATTTTGTGCGGAAGCATACTAACTCGCTGCGTGTTGAAAATTTTGTTCATGGAGTTATGAATAATTTTTTTCGACAAATCAGAACGCTCGCCTTTGATAGACGAAACTAAGAATTAGATAATGTTTAATGACATCAAGTGACAAATACTTCACAACTTTTATAGAACTATTTAGTATGCAAGCATACAAAATAGCTCCGTGCACATAATTTTGTTCATTTTCGGCCAATCAGAGCGCTCATATTCGATAGAATAAGATATTCCATCGACACTTATTCAAACCCTTTGTTCTGATCATTCAATTGACCAATCGCGACTGGAATAAAGGAATTAAGGAATAAACCGACCAATCAAATAATTCATTCAGCCCGAACCTGAGCTTATCAACTCCAACATTGGCCGCCATTTTTGTTAACCTTTATTGTTGATTTGGCGACTTAAACGTCGTAGGTATATTAAAGCTAGGTCACCAACCAACCATTTAACTTTTTTGTTACGTGCTACTGGCCATAAATTTTGGAAAATAACGCCGTTAAAAATCGAAGCGTAGCTTCCTGTCGGAGTTAATGGGAGGGGCCTAGGGAGTCAGTGGGCGGGGCCATCGATTGGTCTTTTTAACTCCCCATTTGACGATGATAGAATCGTTTTACACACTGTTATTAATGTCTCTGGTTTATAATTAGAATTTCGTCGTTGCTCTTCTTTTGATCGCAATAAGCAATAATTTTAATTTCGTTTATCAAGATTAGAGCGTTTTGGTTGGATGAATTTTTTTTAATTACCCTTGTGAACTAAAATTTGAAATGATACTCAAAAGAAGTAAAATATTTGCTTTTTTTTTTTTTTTTTTTTTGCATTATGGCATTAGATTAACACTGTAGCGTAAGTTAATCACACTTGTGTATGAATCCGCTTCACGTAATGAGACAGGGTGATAAAGTTTTTAGTTTCATACCTCGATGAAAACAAGAAAATGTTCGCTTCATTTCTTAAGTGGACGAATCATCATTGCTGGCAAAGATTGTCGAAATTCAAGTCGAAAAGTACTGAGGTAATCTCGAATCTCGTGGCAGAAATATACCACCATATTATAAGTAAGATCTCTTAACCTATTTCCACTCAATGACGCTTTTAAGCGCCCCTAAGAAAAAAGTTTTGGAAAACATTGAGGAAAATTAAGAAATTGCTTGTGACAAGCAATTTCTTCATTCACAATGTTTTCAGACCGAAAAAAGGGTAAAAGAAAAATTGTATTTTCAAAAACTATAAATTGTCTTCTGCAGCTCCTTTCAATTTGGACCAGGCTAAAATTTTAACGTTTGGTAACGGGCTAAGCAATTTAGTAAATTGGGACGAGTCAATGTATCTTTCTGGATGAATAGATAGAACCGATAAATAACCCTAATCCTTAAGCACACAATGGGCTGATCCTTTTATATATACAAATCCTTTATGTAATAACCTGCTGACCACGTATACCCGCCGAGGTGTTAAGAGATTTTACGGACTGGTCGGACCCTTCGACGAACTCGGCGGAAGTCTTTAGTGCTATCTGAGCTCCGACTCTACGTTTTTACTGCCGTCTGTGTAAACCCCTAAATCATGGAAACACTACTTTTAACGATTTTCAATTTTTAATAATTAAATTTTCAGTCTCGTCTATCAAAAACCAGCGTTCTGATTGGTCGAAAAAATTTATTTATAACTCCATGAACAAAATTTTGAGTACGCAGCAATCTTGTATGCTTCCGCACAAAATAGTCCCAAAGTAAAGTATTTGGTGTTTTTGTTCGATTACTCGATGCTATTAAATTACAAGACATGAAGAGAATATTTTTTTGTTTTCATGGAGGTATGAACCGAAAAACCTAATCACACAATGTATGAATCCGCTTCGCGTATTCATACAGTGTGATTAGGTTTTTCGGTTCATACCCGCATTTTCGCCCACAAATTCGGCGCGACTGCTGGTGTACTCTCGGACATTTAAATCGATATAAAATTATAGAGGTCACGTTTGTTTGTTTCACTGCGGGACCGAAAGGTCTTACACTCAAAGCGAGTGTCCACTACGAGGGAAAATATAATTTTTCTTTTTCACAAACTGAAAAGTTTATCGATCTTAAACAGAGAAACAAATGATTATTCGTTTTCTTTTAGCAAATATGACAGTTTTCGGATAGAAATCTTAAAAAAAAATGACGTCATTACTGTTTTCGGTTGCGCTTAGTTAAGGTTATCCCATTCCCACACAATTATGCGTTTTGACGCCCCTCAAGAAAATCAATTTGGAATCATTGTGGGAAATGAAAAAAATTGCTTGCAATAAACAGTTTTTTTCATTTTTCACAATGTTTTCTTCCAATGAAGTTTAAGAAAATCTAAAATTGCATAATCTTTAAATTGTCGTCTGTAACTCCCACCAATTTGGATTAGTGTAAAATTCTGCTGATTGGTAATGAGTGAAATGAACCAAAAACAGTGATAAAATCTACCAAAACGGCGAGTTCTTCATTTTCATAAATTCGCTGTTTCATCGGTGAAATTATTAAATGACAATCCGTGGAGATATCTCGATTGAATGGGTTTAACGCCGCTTTTAACAGTATTTCAGTCATATCGCGGGGGCTGGAGCACCTAACTGTGGATTCCTGGTATTTCTCACACCAGTACTACCACTACATCCTTTCCTAGCCTCCAGCTGCTATCCCACTTAGGTTTACGATTAACCGCCCATTGGTGAGAGACAATTGTCGGAAAGAATATTTGCCACCGCCGGGGATCGAACCCATGACACCCATGATTGAAGATTAGGAGTCTGGCGCGCTACCGACTGCGCTATAGCGGCGGCGGAGATATTTCGAAGATACTCACTAAGGCATAAAAGAATATAATTGGAAGGTCCTCGATTTACTTTACATACCCCGTATAATTTCGTCTACCAATTTTTTCGACCCACATTCTTCTTCGACAACGAAGCATAGGTGATTTTCTGCTGAAAGAGACAAATACAAGACATCTTCGTTAAACTGAATCCGGATTATTTTTTATAGCAGGAGGTAAAGATTTAGCTCAGTTTGCACATATGTCTAGTCTGATTTTAGTCTATATGGCCTATTTGACGGTTGTAGCCAAAGTTGTCAACAAAAGAATTGTCGGCCTATATTTATATCAAAGTACTGAAAGTACTGTAAGCTAGCAAAGCATTGTTTGATTAGTAATCTTCTTTGTCAAACGTTATCATGGTAAAGAATAGTTGTGGAAAATAATAGGGAAATTGCTTATTATAAGCAATTTCTTTATTTTCCACATTGTTTTCTACATAGGGAGATAAATATTTTAGAATTTACAACAATTTTCAGTTGTCGTCTGCAACTTTTCGAATACTCTGCTAAGAGTCATTGCGAATACGATGTGCTCAAGTGAGCTAAAAATACGTAGTAGATGACCTTGTAGGCAGAGATTGAAATACATAAGAACTACTTTTTATGACGTAGGCATTTAACGGATCTAGTGGTTAAGCCTCCAGTGGCTGTTTGCACTCGTTGAACTTTGAGACGACTTCAAAATTTTGTCTGTTAACTTAACCCATTCCAACTCGATCCCTCCTTTTTTACGCCCATCAAGAAAAAAGTTTTGGAAAACATTGTGGAAAATGAAGAAATTGCTTGAATCAAGCAATTTCTTCATTATCCACAATGTTTTCTATCCAAAACGAAGAATACGTTTGAAGCGGATTCATACAGTGTGATTAGGTTTTTCGGTTCATACCTCCATGAAAACAAAAGATATGCTCTTCATTTCTTATAATTTAATAGTATCGAGCGAAAAAAGAAAAAAACCCTACATCTTTTTATACCTTTTTGTATGGGACTATTTTGTGCGGAAGCATACAAAAACACTGCATGCTCAAAATTTTGTTCATGGGGGTATGAATTAATTTTTTCGACCAATCAGAACGCTTGTTTTGATAGACGAAACTAACAATTGAATTATAAATATATATAATACAAAAAGTTTATTGCATTAAATTATGTATGACCTTCGCCTTTTCGGATATCATTGACCTTGCCATCAGCAGATGCATGGCATGTACATTATACAAGATACGGGCAATACAAATAGAGTACTTTTCAAATGATATGACATGGCTTACTATTGAGGATAAGAGTTCACCTTAAACATATGACCCCCAGTGGAAGTGTGTTGCTAACATGTACCTACAAACAAAATATGAGTATTGTCACTTATATTTAGTTTCGAAGTACAGGGTATTAGAAGGTTTTCTGGTTAAAGTCCCATTGATACTTTGACGACTTAAAAAAATATTGAATGAAGACTCCAACGCGGGAAACGTTATCCCCAACAGAATGATTAGAAAGAAGTCAAGGTCTGAAAACTTTTTTTTTCTTTTGCGACTTATGACGAAAAAAAATGAATATTGAAAAAAAAGATGAAAAAATCAAATAACAAAATACATTGTAATGGTAAACTAAATTCGATACAGAAACAGACTTGCCGATCAAATAACTCCTCATTTAGAGACTTTGGTTTATATTGTTCATGTTATTATAGATGTACAAGCTATACTGAGTGATAAACGCTTTGACCTTTGATCGCTCACTATAACTTGTTCATCTATGGGATTTTAATATGTCTTGTTAAGGACCTGTATCCCGATTCTACGTGTTACTATAAATTTTCAAGACAACGGTCAATTTTGTCGATACAGATATAGACAAAATTGACCTTTGATCACTAACTATAACTCGTATATCTATAGGATTATAATCTGTCTTTTTTTAAGGATCTGTATCCCATATTCCATATGAGATTTATTCTTCTGTCTGACACTTCCAACAATTCTTATTGTGCGTACAGTGCATACCATCAACAGCCTGAACTTCCACCAGCATGTGCAAATCGAATATTCGAAGATCAATTTTAAAGAAATTTTGAGTCAGAAGCTATCATCGAAGAGCCGAGACTCTGATTAGGCTTAGGTTAGTACATTCTTAACAGCGCCTTTTACAGGGTGCACATGTGAAATCGTTTGAAATATCATGCTTTTGCTCATATAGATTAATCCATCAGTTACGTTTTAACCATTCAAATAGCCGTCATAGCGCAGTTGGTAGCGCGTCGGACCGTCAAGCTAGAGGTCCCGGGTTCGATCCCCGACGGCGGCACTCATCCTTCCGACTATTTGTCTCTCACCAATTGGTCGATAATCGTAGACCTATGTGGGATAGCAGCTGGAGGCTAGGAAAGGATGTAATGGGTAGTACTTGTGTGAGAAATACCAGGATTCCATTGTTAGGTGCTCCAGCCGCCGCGATATAACTGAAAGATTTTTGAAAGCGGCGTAAAACCCCATTCAAACAAACAAACAAACCATTCAAATAAGTTATCCGTATAGTATATGTCTTATCCGGTTCCCTTGTGAGACACCAATATTCCATGTAATTATTTGAGAGGGTATACAAGAGGATGACCAACAGTGTTCCTCAAAGATTTGCTGACACCGTATAATGTTTATTGAAATTGAAATTAAATATTTACCTATTCCAACACAATTCCGCTTTTTTACGCTTCTCAAGGAAAGACTTGAGGAAAACAATGTTGAAAATGAAGAAATTGCTTGTTACAAGCAATTCCTTCATTTTCAACATCGTTTTCTACCCAAGTAGACTGCGATACTCAAAATTCTCTCAACTTGAAGGTGTTGTCTGCAACTTTTTTAAAATTTGGATGAGTCTAAAATTTTGCTATGTGGTAGTCGGTTAACTCATCACCTGAGGGTAGCATTTAGATTGGTCCAATATGAAAGAAGCTGCAGAAGACACTTTAAATTTACTCCAATATTTGAAAAATAAGTGCCAAACAAGATTAAAAGAAACATTGTGAGAAAAGAATAAATTGCTTGTCACATGCAATTTCCCCTTTTCCCATGTTTTTTCCGTGTAAATATTTCTTCAGAGTGGCACAAAGCGTCATGGGTTTAGATTTGTTTCGTCCTCACTTTTGTTCGTCTGCTGACTATGCAGACTGACTAGAGTCGACATATTTCTCTCTTGGCAGATTTTCTTAATTTAGAAATGTTAATCTGCCTACATATATGTTTCTTCTCGAAATACTTTATCTTATCATATACCTATAAATATTGCTAGTAAAATATATTCATTCAACATTGACAAAATCGGACACGTGAGGGAAAAAAATGCGTGTCTGACAGTGTCAAATACGGTTCAATGTAATCTAAGATGGGGTCATTTCATTCTGCAGATGCCGTCATAATACGAATAATCGTTATTAGAATAGTAAAGGAGAATGGAAATATCTCTACAGATTATTTATTATTTCATCGATTTAACCCTTGTCGTGCTGTATAAATTGCCTTACTGAATTACTATAAAATCAAAGGGCTGAAAGCACTGGTAGAACTTGCTGTTCAAAAATCAATATTTCTTTTAAAAATCAATTTCATAAACAACTCCGGCAGGAAAAGTACAAGCAGGAGGTGTAGTCCAAGATCAAACTGCACTTATGTGCAGGCTGGTCTTAGTCTACACCTTCTGCCAAAACCGGAATATTCCGGGTTTAGCACGCCAAGGGTTAACTGAAAATGTAGGTATACAATAAATGGAATATTGCATTTCCATAGCGAGACATCTTGTATTTGCTTCTCGCTTCGGGGGGAAACTTTGATATTCCACTCTATCTTCGCAGCTCGAAGCAAATGTAAGATGTTGTATCGCTATCGTAACTCAACATTCCCTGTTTGTTGACCTCAGTATTGGGCCCCGAACCTTTTCCAGTGACTGTAGATTGCATTATTAACTAGATCTAGCTCAAATAACAAACCTTTCAACTGGACCGACAAATGACCACATGAGGAGAGAAAAATCGTTAAAACTTCTATTGTGTTTTATAATACGTAATTGTTTGCATATTCAACGATATTACCCTTTTCTGCACAAGCCCTTGTTTCAACGTCTATACGATTTTACATTTGAGAAAACATTGTGGTTAACAAAGAAATTGCTTGTTACAAGTAATTTCTTCTTTTTCCACAATATTTTCTAATCTGTATGTTGGTTACTTTTCAAATTGTACCCATTTTTTACTGTCGCCTGCAACTTCTTTCAAAAAGGTCCAGTCTAAAATTTTGAAAACGGGAAAGGATTTACCTATACCAGCAACGCTAATTGGTGCTGGTTTAGAACGATTGGTTGTATGCGTTTATGTATGCTCGCAACATGTATTTATCGTCTCAACAGTAGCATTTGCCCACATGAGCAACGCGCCAAGAAGGCGGCAGAGAATGCAATGATACAGGATGAAACTGCTGATAGCCCCGCCTGATTCTTTGACGTGACTATCACAAAGGACCTCGATTTTACTCGCACCCGACACGCAGCTAGTTTGTTAGGCGGATCAGCCTCAGGCTCGAACCCGTGATGTCGAGTTTTGAAATCGAGTGATCTACCAACTCAATGGGGGCTGACAATATATTGGTCTTCTGTCCGTTTGAACGTTATATATTGAGACGGCTGATGCACCTGACCTGCATGGCTTTTTGGCATTTGTCACATCAGTTCATACCTAGCATTCATTCCGAACTGCAATCTACTCATTTACTTATTCCCCGCTATATTTCACCTATCTGTGAGTATTCTGTGTAGTGTCGAGCAAATGTTTTGCAATGGGATTTGTTGTTGTTTCCGGCAAAACGAGTGATAAAACGAAATAAGATTTTCCTGTTTTGCAGAATTTTAAACCTGTCCAAATTCATAGGTTTTGCAGACAAGAATTAAAGTGGAAATCTTTTGAAAAATGACCAGTCAATAGGATAGAAAAGATATTGTGGAAAAAGAAGAAATTGCTTGTAACGAGCAATTTCTTCTTTTTCTACAATGCTTTCCCACGTATAAAATCACAGGGACGAAAAAACAGGGATTGAACAGGAAAGGGTTAAATGTGATTAGACCGAGAATACACCATTGATTTTAAAAGGGGATAGGGCCAATCACGTGCAAATTTTGGTTTTTCACAATCCTATATGTTGGTGCAACTCATTAGACCTCCATGTCTCACTGAGACGATTCTAATGAGATCCACCTACATAGGATTTATTTTTGATAATCTTATGAGCAAAAACATCCAAATTTGAAGATCCTTTGTTTATGGAAAGGAATTCTGTAGCTGGCCGCATAATGAAAGTGGTCGCTTGATAAAGATGATCGCTTGAGAAAGATTAACTGTGGTTGTCTCTTTGGGTAGAACATCCTTTGTTATATGGAGAGGGAATTCTGAAGCTGGTCGCTTAATGAATGAAAGTGGTCGGTTGATAGAAGTGGTCGCTTGAGAAAGATTATCTATGGTTGTCTCTTTGGGTAGAAAACAATGTGGACAATGAAAGGAATTGCTTGTAACAAGCAATTTCTTCATTTTTCTACAATGTTTTCCAAAGCCTTTGAAGACGTCAAAAATGTTAAATGGTGGAACTCTCGGACATTGTAGTTGGAAAATCATAAAGAAAGAAACTTTTAAATTGTGATTTAACAATAAGATATTAAATACCTTGTCCAAATAATGTCCATGATAAATAATTGTATTCCATTCAACAACTGACCGGTGATTTACCAGATTGAGAACTTAACGGGCAAAATAATTCCAACTAGAGGCGGTTGAGCTCCTGTAACTATCGACCGGTCTGAATTCAATGATAGTGGGAAACATTGATGGAAAAAAATAATTGCTCGTAACTTGACGAGGATTTATTTCTCACTATGCTTTCCACCCCATGCCATTTGATACCTATTTTCAAACTAAATATACTTTGGTGTTTCTTCTATAATTTGTCTCAATTTGAACCTATACCAAAGGGTCGAGGAATACCAAATTTATCTACCCTTATCATGCCGATCCCAGAATACTCCTGCTTTGACAGTGGCTCTGGCAGGTGTATAGACTAAGATCAGACTGCACAGATGTGCAGTCTGATCTTAGTCTACACTACCTGCTTGTCCTTGACGTCTTGGGTAAATCTTTGAATGCAATATTGATAAATTTATGTAGAAGTTTTAGAATGTAATGAAAAGATGATAAATATTCAGCAGGATAAGGGTTGAACAAGCCATCTATAAGTGGATGAAACGAGGCTCTGTGGAATCTTTTCTGTTTCAGATGGCGAGTTTAATAATTTTGGGATTTTATGAACACGATTATTGTTATCGTATATATTTATAATATACCTTATTTTTGCAATAAATCACTATGAATTAATAGAATTCATCGGTATGTGATATTCTGCGAAAAAAAACGTTGCTAGAATGACGTCGTTTCGTGCGTTATTAAGTCAATTTGTCGGTAACGAAAAGGAATTACCAAAGGCGTCGAATTCATTTGCATGCTTATTACACTAGTGTAATATCACCCGTGTAATATCAAAAATATTCAAAGGGTTTATTTTCACTCCGTTTGTCAAAATTGAAAGATTTTTTGAAAAGCTTAGATTAAAAAAAAAAACAAAAAAAACCTTAGAGTTATCATGTTTTTACAATGGATTACTAATTACCAAAAGAAACATTCAAAATACGTAAGATGCTGATTTGTTAAACTAATCAACAGCGTTCAACGCTGTTGATTGAATGCTTTTATTTAAGGATTGATTGGCCGTAAATTGGAAAACCGTGATTGCTACCTGATTGAACGCTGAACGCTGATTGAACGTGATTGAACGTGATTGCTGTAACCTAAAATAACCAGAACTGTCAGCCCTTTGATTATGCAGCTCTAAAGAGGATTTTATTCAGCATGACAAAGGTTAACCCGTTCAATTGCGATGACATTCAGGTTGCACTTCGATTACTTTGAATGTATACAGTTGCCGTTGCGGACGCCTAATATTTTTGCTTTTCTTTTTAAAGTTATGAAAGTCATTTTCATTGCAAAAATCAGCTTAATGCCCTTCTTTCAACTGTCTGAAAAAAATAACCGTTAGAAATTTGGGAATCGAGAGCAAAAAATCTGAAGTTTTTATAGCAAACGTCTTTTTTTACAAAATTTATGGCCAGTAACAATAAAAAAAAAACACTAAAATTGTTGGTTGGTGGCTTTGTTAAAGTCTACGATGGCACCATTCTACGTAAGCTTTAGTTACAAAGTTTAAGTCGTCTAAGCAACAAAAATGTTTCAAAATGTTTAATGTAGACAAATGCTGGAGGCCAATTATCACTTCCGGTCTAAATACATGTATATGATTTGATTGGTCGATAAAATTTTATTGTCATCGCGAATCGGGTTTATTATGCCATGGACAAGATCCGTCAAAAGTAAACAGTTCACAGGAATTCAATAAAATTTGCAGTTATATCAGACGGCTATAAATGTTCGTAGATTTCTTTTATATGTACGCGAAGAAGAATGCAAACAATCAGCGAGATAAACAAGATATCTGAAGCAAACCTTGTGTTTATTTCAGTTTATTTATTGTCTCTACCGTAGCACATGCCCATATGAGCGACGCCCAAGAAGACGGTTAGTTGTTACGGGGGATAGTGCAAAGATGCAGGTCGAAACTGCTGAGAGCTCCGCCTGGTTCTTTAACGTGCTCGATGGATAGCATCGCCAAACGGGACCACGGTTTAACGTCTCATCCGAAAGACAATTAGTTTGTTAGTTGATATGGTCAGCCCAGGGCTCGAACCAATGCTCTTAAGGTTTGAAGACAAGTGCTCTACCAATTTAGCTAATCGGGCTGACGAAAGCAAACCTTCACAGATGGTCTCTTATAGTCCGTATGACTTAAGAAATGATTAGAATATTTTTGTTTCTTCGAGGTAAGGACCTAAAAACTTAATCACAGCCGTTTAAACTTTTGAATATTGATAGACGAAAGAAAAATTAAATTATTTCTGTGTGTTAAAATCCTGCGATAAATTATGTGTACAGTCGAAATGATGTCACAAAAAGGTGTATTAAGCTACCATTCTCTTATTCGACCACATTTTGGTCGTCCCTTAAATTGTCGTTTAGTATAATTAACCCATTCCGTTGAACACAGCAAAATTTTAGACCAGTCCAAATTGAAAGAAGCTGCAGACGACAATTTCAAGTTGGTGGAATTTTGATTTTTTTGTCTTTTTGGATAGAAAACTTTGTGGATAATGAAGAAATTGCTCGATACAAGCAATTTCTTCATTTTCCACAATGTTTTTCAAAGCTTTTTTGTTTAGGGGCGTAAAAAGGAGGGATTGAGTTGGAATGGGTTAAGTTTAACTGTAAATGAGCAGTAGCTAAACCGCACCTACCAAATCTTAATGACTTTTAATGTGTGGGAGTATTGGCATTGCGGTGCACACTTTGTCCTCCGATGCATAATCTATGCTTCATCATTTTGCGAAGATCTAATTCTAAACGTAAAAGTATGATCTTGTTGAGATACATGTTCAAATTAATGGTATTTTATTCTCAAAATAATCTTTCTATATGTCTGTCTAACTATACTGGTTTATTTTTTTTATCAAGTAACAGTACGAATATGTTTCCCGTGCTTACACAGAAACATAAATAACCACCTCGAGAGTATGTCAAAATTACGAAAAAACAACGGAATTCAATGCACACTTACTACACAGAGTTAGAACTTGAAATCTGACTAGACCTTAAGTTTAAATAGTATATGAATGACCACAGATCGTGTTAGAATATAGAACCCAAAGTTCATTTAGCGGGTAATAGAGGAATTTCGCATTCTTAACCCATTCCCACATGGTAGCATTTTAGACCAGTCCAAATTCAAAGAAGTTGCAGACGACAATTTGAAACTAATGAAATCTCTAAAATCTTTGCCTCTTTTGGTAAAAAACATTGTAATTAAATAATGTTACAAGCAATTTCTTCATTTTCCACAATATTTTCCCAAAGTTTTCATGTTGAGGGGCGTTTAAAAGCATCACTGTGCGGGAATGGGTTAAAGAAGGATATTTCGTGTGACCACCTGACCATGCAGGACCATATATTGTGTGACCAGATGGGATCAGGACAAGGAGCATGCTCTGCTGGACCCATAACTTATGATAAGGGCTTTGCGGAACTTTCAACAAAGTACTTATGATTCTATCATGTGATGGTGTGAAGTAATTCCAAGCGTAAAAAGTAAGACACTATTTGCCGGGGGTGAAGGAAATTGGCATTATTTTTTACGTAAGTCTGAAGGCCCCCTACAGATGATTACAGCTTACATCGTTGGCAACACCGTCCCGCCGGTCACAGTAGGCACCTACGTGCTCAAGTAGGCCTAAACACACATTTCGTTGAAACTGAGCTCTACCACTCTTAACATCTTGTATTACTTAGCTGTAATTTAGATGTTGATCAGACGGGGTTTCAAAACGGTACTATTTCATCGGAAAAGGGCCCATAGGACCTATAAGGCCCGTAATGAATTCAATGTAAATTAAAGTACTGAAAGTACTGTAAGCTAGCAAAGCGTGATTTTGTCATGCCGCGGACAATTTCAAGGCCGTGGGATTCAGAAAATCTTAACCTTGTAGGACAGAAAACATTGTGTACATTGAAGAAATTGCTTGTAATAAGCAATTTCTTCATTGTCCACTATGTTTTCCAACGCTTTTAAATAAATTACTTATATATTTTGTTATCCAAGTTGATTTCTTCTCGGATTACGGACAGTAAATATTCATATACGTACGTGTATATAGAGAGAGTTCACGTCTAGAATAAAGACTTTTGGGTGGTTTCTCAACTAGACGAAAAAATTTAGACTTGTCCAAATTCAAAGGAGATGCAGACGACAATTCAAACTTCGTGAAATTTTGGTTTTTTCAACTTTCCGGACGACAAACATTGTGCAAAATGACGGGAAATTGCTTGTGACAAGCAATTTCTTCATTGTACACAATGTTTTCCCTATTGGTTTTTTTTCTAGGGGGGGGGGGGCATCCAAAAGCGTCTCTGTGTGGGAATGAGTGAATTCTTAAATAGGGCTATGACTTAGTAAAGGTAGACTTGGCAAGTTAAAATGAACCAAATTAACTGTAACCATTCTACCGAAAATGATTTCATTCGAATAAATAGCTCGAAAGCATCCAGCCATAGTAATGTCATTGGTTTTCGTGTAGAATAAATCGAAGGAAATGATCGACCGAACAAGTAGTTTTGTCCTGTGCTGAACAACTTGCTAGCATAGACTTTTCTCAAAATGATGCTTTCAATGAGTTACGAAGTGAACTTCAGGTATTTATCTTTAGCAGTTGACATGAGAGATCTCCCGTACTGACAGGAGCCTCTCAGGGTTTTTTCTGTTGTTTGATCGGTTGATTTCCTACAGCGTACGCGTTCATGGCGTCTAATTCACTACATAAAACTGGCTGTCAATTCAAAGATTGTACCCTAGCACAAGCTCTAATTTTTTATCAACCAAATGATCAAAAAGGTGTGTAGTCAGAGATGCAACTTCCCGAGTTCGTTAGAAACCTTCCTCTTTCGTACGTTTATCTTATATGGTAGATCTAGCATTTCTGTAATTGGGTGGATCTAGACTTACCATTGAGAGTTTGTTTTCATATTACTACCAAATTTTCATTGAATAATCAGGAGAAAATGAAATAATTAGGCTACAGAGGGGGTTCAAACAAACGCCCAAACCCCCTGACACTTTTTTAGTTGTGACTAGGCACACAGGCAAGAAAAATTTTCCTTTGTCTTCAAACTTTTTTTATCAGTGTGACCAGAACAGCAATATTTGTTTGTTTTTCCTGTCTTTAGAAAAATCTTGTTTGGAAGACCTGTGTCCATTTTGTGATGGTTTCAGGGGAGGTTATTTACTATGCTATGCAAATTAGGAATCCATCAGAGAGTTAAATGACCAATGGTAGTCTGAATATAGAGAGTGAGCCCTCTTATGTTTGAGGATCATTTTAGCTTAGATAAGCTTTGTCTACCAGCCTCTAAGCAGTACAATTCTTTAACATTCCAATTCCCTATTTGACCTTGACTCATTGCTCCTTAACATGCTACTACTTCATGTGAGAATAAGCAACCCAGAGCCAATTAAGAAATTGTTACTTCCAGATAGAGAGTAGCAAAATTGTTAATTTTTATGCCCCCGCATAGAAAGAAAGGGGGCATATTGTTTTACCATTGTCCCTCTGTCCGTCATTCAGTCTTTCTGTCTATCTGTCTGACTGCATAACTTAACCAAACAACTTAACATTGCCAATTACTACTAGCCTATTCAAGATACAATGCTCATATTTGGCATGAAGATACATCTCCATAATACACATCTCCTCATGTGATAAGGTCAAGGCCACATACCAAGGTCAATTGTTTGTTATGGGGGCATTGTGTTTCACAAACACTTCTTGTTTCATTCTTTTCAAAAACAACATAAATTGATAGACTATTCTCTTCCATCTTGTTTAATTTATGCACTGAATCTCTTTATACTGTTTTCATACATGCAATGCTCTCAATAAGCGGACATCATGGTATATTACGTCCAGAAATTCAGGAAAAACATCAGGAAAATCAGAAGCAGATGTTTATGTCCAAGATTCGAGAAAAACATCCTGATTTCATCACTCAGATGTTTTCTGCAGTTACAAGGAAAAAGGGTTTGACAAACAAAAGAATGTATATTCTGGCTAAAAGTCGTTATAATACCCTCAGGTAAAATTGAATCCACAAGGAGTTTATCGAAATGTCTCCATGATGACCGATATTGATGGAAATTTACATAGAGTGTACATGATTATAGCTTGTTCGGTAATCAAGCCATTGCAGCATGTTAGACCATTTCTTTGGAAGTCACTGTATTAATAAAGTGCCGGGCCAAAATCAAGCAGGCCTGTGGACATCGGACTAGATATTGGTGAATATTGCCATCAAATCAAATTTATGAAAACTAAGCTTGGAATGGAATTCGCTCAAAATGTTAAGTCCTTTCTACAAGTTTGTGGTGGATACAGAACGGAGCTTCAAAAATGCACACCTAGTTTGCTTTCTAAATACGTTTATGATAAGGGATATTCTATTTCATAACTTGGAATGAAGTCCATCGTAGAATCATCAAAGATAACTGATTGATCTCACTAGTTTCTGAGAGTGTTCCCCCTTTTCAATGACGTTTGTAAATATCAACTTTTATAAATGAAACAGAGAGTTTCTTAAAAGATGTAACTCTGCTATAAGTTTCATTTCTTTTTTTACTGTTACTTTTATTTACGTAAGTGATATATGGAATATGTACATGGATATCTATGATGTGACCAGAGAAGGTTTCAGAATGATCCAATCTCAATTCATTCAAACCCCTTACCATTCAAAAGTCAATTTTCTCCCATTCTACAAATCAGACATCCAGGGAGATTTGCAAACAACAATTACCAAATGTGTTCACCCAAATTTGGAGAATGATAGTGTTTAAGGAGCAGAAACATTGTTGGAAAAGGAGAAAATAATGCAAGAAACTATCTCTCCTTTTACCACATTGTTTTTTATTTTTTTCGTGGGGGGGGGGGGATGGGTATCGTCTAGGGTGTGAAAAAAAATTCTTGATTTTGTGAAATCTTGCTGAAATTGAATATTGGAATTTTAAAAATTCCTGAAATTGGTCCTTATTGAGAGAACTGACAAGGCATTACGAACCAAGTATTGCTGGCTCAGGGTAAATTTTGCCATGGCCATAGTGCTGTGGTAGAGTGTAGGACTCCTAGTCATGCAAATTTTCTTTCCAACATTTGTCTCACACCAATGGGTTGATATTCCTAAACCTATGTGGGCAGCTCGAAGATGTAATGGATGTAATGGTAATGCTGGTGTGAGAAATGCCAGGAATCCATTGTTAGGTGCTCCATCCACTGAAATATGACTGAAATACATGTACTCATTCAGTGTTCAATCTAGAGCGGGCCATAGCTAAAATGGCCCTCTAAAATCCAAAATGACCCCCTTCAAAATGAAGACTGGGCCCAAATGGCACACTTCAATCACACATTCAATAAGACTTCTTTGAATGAAGTCATGGAAATAATGTCTTAACCTTTTCTAGTAGATTTATTTTGTCCCAAACAATAGATTTATTATCAAATTTTTATGGTTTGTTACATTAAAAACCCTGTAATTCAATAGCTTGTCTATGTATTTGTATCGCATGACCCCCTTGACCAAGAGCCATGGGCCCATTGGGCCCCCTGCGACACAAAGCTAGATTGAACTCTGACTCATTAAACTGGTGTTAAACCCAATTCAATCAATCAAACTCAGGGTCAATTCTTTATTGTTCTGGATGATTTCTCACAAACTGCATGATGAAAGAAATACTAGATTTCCGATATTGAACAGAAAACTATTCTATTAAAATTTTCTTTGTAATCTAAGACCAATATATAAAAAGTGTATGTGCTTGCCGAAATGAACTATGTGTATTTTGACCAATCAATCACTTGGTTTTAATCTCATAAACAACAACATATTGTAGTAGTACAAAATAATAACTATTCAGCCAGGTTGACAACATTGTGGCTTACTAGGGTTTGTCATTCATGAACATGAATTTTAGTTTAACAGACTTTTTGTTTTTTCTTGAAGACAATGCGCAATTATGAAAAATGAGCATAGAAAATGAGAAACTGGGTGTCAGTGGAAAGTCTTGAATGTATTTGTGTGTTATTTTCATGACTTAAGACAGACTAGAAATTAGTTTCACCAATTTCCATACAGTTCCATTTTTTTGCTTTGCTCAAGGAAAAATATTTGGTATAAGATTGTAGGAAGTGGAAATTACATGTTACTAGCAAATCTTCATATTCCTATATGTTTTCTTCCATAAAAGACAAAAAGAAAATTAAATTCCATGACCTTGAAATTGCTGAATTCATCTTCTATCAATTTGGAGCAGTCTAAAATTTTGTTTTCTGGTAATTGGTTAATACCCTTTTCACATTATGATCTGTATAGGGTGAAAGCTAAGACAAGACCTGGAGAAACTGTCTGTATAGTGGGTGATGTTCATGAACTTGGAAACTGGGATCCACATTTAGCTGTAAGCTTGAGACGAGAAACAAAAAAGATTGATGGTGACTTGGATGAGACAACATGTTACGAGGAATGCTCAGAAGATGGGTAAGAAAATCAAGAACTTTAACAAAACGTTTGTAAGTGCTTATCTATTCTATATGAAGGGATATACTTGTACACTAAAACCAGTTTTCAGGCCCAAAACTTAAAGTTCTAAGGGAGTAATTGCACTTCTAGCTATATTGTAGGTATTTTGCGTGTTATAACAGCTGTTATAGAGTACACGTATTATTAAAACTACTGAGTAACCCTTTCCTGTTTTTGGAAATTTTAGACTGGTCCAAATTGAAAGTGGTTGTAGACAACAATGAAAATGAGATGCAATTTGAAATGAAACCATCCAAAATAAGCATTGTGAGAAAAGGAAAAATTGCTTGTAACAATGAATTTCTCATTTTCCCACAATGTTTTCTGAAGTATAAAATCATTGCGATTTAAAATCCTGGGTTTGTTCAGGAAAGGGTTAACATATTTTTACTCAGGGCTGACAGTACAGTTTAGTTGTTTTTATGAACAGTAAATATTACTTTGTATTGTCAGGGCTCACACTGGCAATGGCCATTTTCGCCATTGGCTAGAATTTTGAGAAAATGGCTAAAAAAATTTATGCTGGCTAAAGGGAGGGAAAGTGTTATCAGATAATATTTCTGTAGAAAACTGAAAACAACTAAGTATAAGATAAGGGACTGATGGGTAAAGTAATTATTGATTGGCATCATAATATCCCTTTCACACATCAACACCTTTGTTTATTACCTTGATTGACAGGTAAACTATCGCCGCCCAATGCATGTCTGTTTGCTTATATTGTGTCATGAATCCCATAATCAGGCCACTAGTGTAAAATATGAACCTCAAAATATGATTTCCCCATTTAATTCTTTTGTTCAACCAACTGACGAGTAAGAAAATGGAAAGGGAAATCTAGTTTATTTGTTACTAAAAATAGATTTGGAATTGTGGAATGACTTACTGTAAGCGATACCAAATACAAGCCAAAAGTGGTGCCTTAATTCGACTATTTCAAAATCAATTTTTATTTTTTCCAACATACTTAAGAAATTATAATAAACCCATTACCTGACACAATTCAAGACTGGTCCAATTCAATAGAATTTGCATAGAACAATTTAAGTTTGTCGAATTTTAGAATGGTACAAAACATGTTGTGTCACAAGCAATTTCTTCACTGTCCACAATGTTTTCTATTTTGTAAGAGGAGCTCAAAATCAGGATTATGTTGGAATGGGTTGAATTAATTTACATGTAATGAAAAAAAAGTAAAAAATCAAAGAAATTATTGACTAAAGAAAATATTTAATAGAAATTTTGAAAAAATCTTTTTTAAAAATCTTTATATATTTTAAACAGCTCTACAATGGCTGAGAAGTTGGCTACAGTTTAGCCAAATTGGCTAAAGACTTTTCAGATTGGCTAAAAGGTTGGCTAAAAGAAATTTCAGTCCAGAGTATGCCCTGATTGTATTTATATGTGTATGGGCCTTTTGCCTTATCATACAATTAACCCATTCCCATACAATAAAATTTCAGACTGGTCCAAATTGAAAGAAGCTGCAAACAATGATTTCAAGTTGTTGGAATTTTAAAATGTTCCGTCTTTTTGTATAGAAAACATTGTGGATTGTTTGATACAAGCAATGTCTTCATTTTCCAATTTATTAGCTTTATTCTTGAGTGGTGTAAAAGGAGGGATTATATGGGAATGGATTAAATGTTCTACACTCAATCTTGCTTAAACAACCACTTATTCTAACACATTCTCATTGTTTGACACTTTTAGATGCCCCCAAGGGAAAAAAACTTTTGAAAACATTGTGGAAAATGAAAAAAAAATGCTTGTTACAAGTAATTTCTTCATTATCCACAATGTTTTACACATCAAAATACAAAGATTTTTAAAAGAACATCAGCTTGAAATTGTCGTCTGTAATTCCAGTCTAAAATTTTGTCGTCTGATAATGGGTAAAGCAACCATGTCTATTAAGCAGCCATAATCAAAATCAATAACTCAAGGCTTATTGCTAAAAAGAAAAATGATAAATAAATCCTATGTCATTGGACCTCATTGAGAGGATTCTAAGGAGCCCCAACAACATAGGATTAAGCAACATTTCTGTAATAATTCTTGTTTGCAATTGAATCAGTCCTTCATATGTTTGGTAGAACACTGTATTCTTTTAAATGATCGCTTGTAGTTTACCCCTTGAGCAGTGGTTTAACCCATTCTGACACAGTGACGCTTTTGGACGCCCCTCAAGAAAAGCAATTGAGAAAACACTGTGTAAAATGAAGAAATTGCTTGGGGCATTTCCCACAATGTTTTCGACCCAGAAAGTGTAAAAAATCTAAAATTTTATAAACTTTAAATTGTTGTCTGCAATATCTTTCAATTTGGACTAGTCCAAAATTTTGCTGTGTGGGAATGGGTTTATAAAAGATTTACTGTCTCTTGATTCATAGTTAACTTTGTAGGGATGTCTGGTCTAAGAAAGTAAGATTTGAAGGCAGCGGAACATTCAACTATCGGTACTTTATCTGTCGATGGTACGCCAATGAAACAGAAGATGATCTTGAAAAATTGGTTCTTGTTAAATGGTGGGAAGGACATATAAAACCTAGACGCTTCTCTCCTACAGGTAACTAGGCTATTTGATAAATTGTTACAAATTATGCAATTTTCTCTTTAAGCTTTTCACATATTGGCCCTCTTTTCAGGCACCCCATAAATAAAGCCTTGAAAAACATTGTGGAAAATGAAATAATTACTTGTTAAAAGCAGTTTCTTCCTTTTCAACTTTTTTTACCCAAAAGATGAAGAATTTTAAACTCCCTAAATCTAAAATTGTTATCTTCATTGCCTTTCAAATTGGACTAGTGTAATTTTGTCATGTGGTAATTGGTAAACTCATTACCAAATGGCAAAATTTTAGACTGGTTCAAATTGAAAGGAGTTGCAGCCGACAATTCAAAGTTTATAAAATGTAAGATTTTTACAGCTTTTTGGGTAGTAAAGATTGTGTAAAATTAAGAAATTGCTTGCTACAAGCAATTTCTTCAATTTACACAATGTTTTCCCAATTTTTTTTTTTCTTTTTTTTTTTTGGGGGGGGGGGGGTCCAAAGCGTCACTGTGTGGGAATGAGTTAACCTCTCTCCGCATATATCGAAAATTATCTTTTTTTTAATATCAATGAAAAGTGATCAGGAATACACTGTGGTGTACACTGTGATTTTTATTTTATTTAACTTAATTTTTCCCATTCCAAAAAGATGAAGTTATCTTAAATTTTGTTTACTTGAAATTGTCATCTGAAAATTTGAATTTGGACAAGGCTTATTTTTTGTGAGCTGATATTCACCAAGGTTAATTAATTACTGTGCATATTTGTACATAATAGATTTATAATTATGTTATTAACAGGTTTCAAATATTTTTGTTATCAGAGGGATTGGCAAGTTCAAAATAATGGAATTTTGTTTTTTGTGTTAACTAAATGCAAAAGTATTCCGAGTTGGAAAACATGTAAACTCTATATTGCAATCATTTCAGCCTGTATGAGGAAACTTTATCAATAATTACTGATTACAAAGAGATTTCAAAAAGTATTGCATTTACATAATATTATCATAGTAAAATTTACGGAGTGTATTGAAGGAACAATATTCTTAGTGTATATGTATTCGCAACCAGTTATCAAAATATATAGAGAAAGATTGAAAGAGGAATATGTTGCAGGAAACAATTAAAGTGTACATAAATAATTCAGTATCATAAAGGTCAATGATTGTTTTGTTTGATGTTTGGTTATCTTAATTCAATGAAAATTGATTTTCTAATTATCTTCAGATGCTATGACAAAGAATTCTGAGAGTAAATTGCCAGATCCAGATGTCTTTGGAAATTATGGTAAGCATGCAAAATTCAAGACTGGTCCAAATTTGAAGGGTTCAAAAAAAACATTTTCCCTCTATGTTCAAAATATATCTCAGAGTCAGGTCATTATAGGTTGGCAAAAACAGACAAAACACAGGCGTTTATGGGTGAACACATGTATAAATCGGTAAAATTACATGCTGTATACTCTTGGCTTCTTTTTCACTGTAAATATCCTCTGTCCAAATTAACCCATTCCCACACAGTTACGCTTTTGGACGCCTCTCAAAAAGAAAATGGAAAACATTGTGTTAAATTGAGAAATTGCTTTCTTCATTTTACACAATGTTTTCTATCCAGAAAGTTGAAAAAATATTATATTTCATAAACGTAAAATTGTCGTCTGCAACTCCTTTCAATTTAGACCGGTCTAAAACTGTGACGTCTGGTAATGAGTTAAAGTATGAAAATAACATAAAGTGATAGAATCTACACCCTTTTTGCACTATATAAATTTTTCTCCAAAATATTAAAAATGCTAAAAAAAATCTAAATGTACAATATGAAATTGTTTATATATTGATTAGTGTAGATGTCATAGTGTAGTCATAGTTAGTGATCCAAGGTCAATTTTGTCTATACCTGTACAGACAAAATTGACCTTTGATCACTCGCTGTAATTTGTACATCTATACCTGTATAGACAAAAGTCACCGTAGATCACACGCTGTAACTTGTACATCTATACCTGTATAGACAAAATTGACCTTTGATCAATCACAATAGCCTGTAGATCTATACCTGTAGAGACTAATATGACATTATTATCACTTGCAGTAACTTGTACATCTACGCTTGTATAGACGAAATTGACCTTTGATCACACACTATAACTTATACATCTATCTGTATAGACAAAATTTACATTTAATCACTCATTTCAAGTTTTACGTCTATACCTGTAAAGACAAAATATATGAATATTTCATATTCATGCTCCAGGTTTGAAATTGAAATATGTTGCGGTATATGACATCACATGACAAAATGATGACGTATTGGCTGGCTATTTACTGAGCGTATTAAAGAGGGGAATGGGAAATGAACCGATAAGCAAGAAGTGTCATTATCCACACTTTGACATCTTATCTGCAACCTCTTTTAAAATCAGTCTAAAATTTTGTCGTCTGGTAATGCATTAACCCTTTCCTGTTTAAACCGGGGATTTTACGTTGCTGTGATTTTATACCCGAGAAAACATTGTGGAAAAAGCAATTTCTCCTTTTCCCACAATATTTTCTACCACATAGAATGGCTTCATTTCAAGTTGCATCCAGTTTTCATTGACGTCTGCAACCTCTTTCAGTTTGGACCAGTCTAAAATTTCAAGAAACGGGAAAGGGTTAAGGATTGTTGAAGATCAAAATTGTTTTGAAATGGATTGAAGTGATTATTTCCGCCTCATATTCTCAGATGGTATCCGGTTGATAAACTGGGGTTGGTTGACAGACCATTGTGAACTACAGTTACAAATGCACAGTGACCCAATTAAGATGTGGAAACCTCGGTATCGGGAACAGACGTACAGTATCAAATGTACACCCATAGACTATAGGTACAAGGAAGTGAGTAACAGCCCGTCAACTTTGTAATTTTTAACAGTGACAAGTTTTTTTCAGCTGAAATAATTCTGTCATTAACCTGTTACCATTGGCACTGTTAGTGTGACATATTTGAACCTTTTCCATATCTAGATTATTATTGAAGATATTTTTAGCTTACCAGAGCCCATCATGCTCAAGGGAAACTTTTAGGACCATTGTGCATTGTCGGCCGTCAACAGTGTCATTAAACATCTTCTCCTCCACAACCACTTGGCCTATTTGGATACAATTTTGCAGAAATGTTCCTTGGGTGACCCTTTTCAAAACTTGTTTGTTAAATTTTGATTCTCAAAAAAAATATGGGATTGGCAGGGCAGGGCTTACCAACTTAGAGAATTTATGGAATATTTGGTAAAAAAATCTTCTCCTCCTAAACCACTGGGCCAATTTAGACCAAATTTTACAGGAATATTCCTCGGATGCCCCTTCTAAAGATGTTGTTTTCGTGAAATTTTGATTTGCAAAAAAAATGTGATCGTAGCAGGGTGAGCTTATTATACTCGGAGACACCATGAAATAATTCTTTAAAAGTCTTCTCCTCCTAAACAACTGGGACCAAATATGGCAGGAATGTTCCTTAGGTGACCTTTGTCAAAACTTGTTCCTGAAATTTTGATATGTGAAAAATAGGGATTGTGCTTATCAGACTTGGAGGGTCATACTTGGAGAATCATAAATCATTTCTTTATAAACCACCTCTCATAACTTCTCTAACAATGAGCTGGTTTGCCAGACGTGGCTGTATTTTCAAGTTTTTTGTCATTTATCTAGGCTCTAGATGACACCTACGATGAGGAGGTTCTTGGTGATTCTATGCCTGAGTGTACCAGGACTGATCTTCTTGTTTCTGTGAGTACCTCTTTACTTAAAACATTACCACATGGCAAAATTTTCTACATGTCTAAATTCAAAGAATTTGCAGATTACAATTTTGTAGGCTGACATCTAAATATATTTGCCTTTTAGGGTAGAAAACATTATGGATAATGAAGAAATTGCTTGTAACAAGTAATTTCTTCATTTTCCTAAAAATTATCTAAGCTTTTTTCTTGAGGTGAATAAAAAAGAATGATTTTGTGGGAATGGGTTAAACCATACCCACATAATACTGCTTTTTTTAAGAAAAAGCTGTTGAAAACATTGTGGATAATTTAAGAAATTGCTTGTTACACAATGTTTTCTACCAAATAAAAGATAATGATTTTCAAAATGTATGATCTTAAAATTGTCGCCTGGAATTTCTATGAATTTGGACAAGTCTTGATTTTTAGGTCACCTAACCGAAGGTCATGGTGACCTATTGCGATCGTGTTTTGTCTGTCGTCTTGCGAAGTGCGTTAACTTTTTATATTCTCGACTTCTTCTTAAGAACCCTTGGATGGATTTCATCCAAACTTGGCAGGAAGCATCCTTATGGGAAGGCACTTCAGATTTGTACATGTCATGGAGTAATCTTCCCTTGGGGCTCAAAAAGAGGCCAAAAAGGGTAGATCTTTAAATATCTTCTGACCGGCTGTCAGATTAGATTCACATTTGGTATTTGAGTCTTTAGGGCAAGGACTATCAAGTTTGTACAAGGAAAAAAAAATCTGTCAAAGAAAGACCGTGCTGGGCAAAGGTGGGTGGGGTACATATGCTTACATAGTGACAACTTTGAAAATCTTTTTCTGCCAACCAAAAGACCTATAGCTCTGATATTTGGTATATGGCATTATCAGTGGACCTCTATCAATATTGTATAAATCATAACCCCAGGGTCAAAATTAGCCCCATCCTGGACGTCATAAGTTTAACATGGGCTTATATAGTGAAAATTTCAAAAATCTTCTTCTCCCGGGCCTAGAGCTTTTATATTTGGTATGTAGCATCATCTGGTGAATTTCTATCAAGATTGTAATATAAAAAAGGCAAAGCCTCAGAACGATCGCAGTTTCTAATTATCGACAGTTAAAACTTCCAAAATGTATGCAAACTCCATCATGTCATATCATGAAGTACACTGTATTTATTATTAAAATTTCTATCACTTTGAATTTACTAGTATAATTCTTTTATAGCCAAAATTTGTTCAGAGTTTTACAAAATGGTAAAACATTAGGCAACTGGTACCCGAACTTGACTAAGGAACCAAGAGATCACATGAAATGTTGTTTTTGTTGTTAAGTTTTCTCAGTCATTGATATGTACATGTATTTAAAATCAAAGTACTGAAAAGTACTGTAGGCTAGCAAAGTATTGTTTTGTCCAGTTATCTTCTTTGCCAAACGTTATCATGATAAAGAAACGAGGTTAAAGTAAATAAGGACCTAATCTTCCTCATGGGATGTCATGGGTTCGATCCCAAGCGGCGGCACATGTCCTTCGGACATTTGTCTCTCACCAAAAGTGGACAATCGTAAAACTGAGGGTGAGAAAGAATGTAATGATAGTACTGGTGAGAGAAATACCAGGAATCCGTTGTTAGGTCTCCAGCCGCTGACTGAAATACTGTTAAAAGTGGCGTTAAACCTCATTCAATCAATCACTTTAACTGTATTCTAGTTATATCGCGGCAGCTGGAGCAGTTACAGACTGCATTATGACGGCGATCCAGGATTTTATGACGATAAATATTCTAACTAAATATCAAGACATTAAAATTTTGAGTTAAAATGTGGCCTCTAGAGTGAACACAAGGTATTTTCTAAGATTTGACCTAATGTATTACCCCAATGGACCAAAACTTGACCGGGAATTTATGGAGACAAATATTCTGACAAAAATCCCATTTGACCCACATTTGACCCAAAAATTTGTACACATAAGATGTTGACAGACTAAACATGTCGCACGCCGGACAAGGCATGATCACAAAAGCTCACCTAGAGCATGTTGTGTTCAGTTTTGCTAAAACTGTTTGGTTTGCAAAAGGCCAATCGATGATATACATATTATGAAAATTGCATCTAATCCATCATCATGTCAGGATAAGTAAAATCGATTGATTGATTGCATGAAGTTTAACATCAATTAACCCATTACCAAATAGCAAAATCTTAGACAAGTCCAAATTCAAAGGAGTTACAGACGACAATTTGAAGATAATAGAATTTTAGAATGATCAACTTTCTGGACAGAAAACATTGTTTTAAATGAAGAAATTGCTTGTTACATGCAATTTCTTTATTACATACGATGTTTTCTCAATTTTTTTTTTTGGGGGGGGGGGGTAAAAAGGCTTCACTGTGTGGAAATGGGTCAAACAATATCTCAGTTATATCACGGTCACTGGTGCAGTATGAGCATAGGGTGTTATCAACTGAGTTAAATGGATTCAGCAGGACAAGTAGAAGAAGTTAACAAGCTAGTTTTCTGTGATCCAGTAAAAAATTGTATAACCCATTAATTTTGATGACACATATTCTGTGAAATTTCCCCCCCAAAACGATATCAAAGAATTTAAGTTAGAAAAAATAAACATACATACAGATGGGCAGACACAATTTTGGCCAAGATAAGCCTCACCCTGCCTACAGCAGGGTATGTAATTGAATAAATTGATTAGTTTTAACCCTTGTCATGCTAATCTGGAATAATTCAGTTTTGGCAGGAGGTGTAGACCAAGAACAACCTGCACATAAGTTTTTATGAGATTGATTTCTAAAAGAAGTATTGGTTTTTGAACTAGTTCTATCAGTGCTTTCAGCCCTTTGGTTTTACAGCAATTCAGTAAGGTTATTTATACAGCATGACAAAACATTTAAAAAGAATTTTCCCATTAACCCATTTCCATCATCGTGCCAAATATGAGCACTGAATCTTAAATAGGCTTGAAGTAATTGTAAATGTTAAGGTTTTTAAGTAAGTTTTTGAAGTTGTTTGACCTTGACAAATGACCTTGACCTTGTTGAATGACCTAGACCTTGGTATCTGCAGATTCATCAATCAGAGTAAAACTAGAAAATATGCAATCCTGGTGCAAAATCATGGCAACTAAGACAATAATCAAACACTTTTCTTCAGTCTATATAAATCACCAAATATATCATCCTGGTGCCAATCATTTTCCATTGCAATTAGGCCAGTGGCAGTCACTTTGGTTCATTATCTTTATTTTCAAATGGTTTATTTCATTCAATAAGGTATCTGTTTTGTTTTTTGGGGGGGCTGGGTGTTTGGTTTTGTTTTTTTGTTTTAATTCAAAATCATGTGGGACCACCAGACAATTTGTCCCTTTTTGCACCAGCTATTTATAACGTCTGGGGAGGGAATCGAACCCCCATACATGATTTTGAATAAGGAGACATATTTTATATGGTCCTGATTAATTGAATATCTAGCAACATCAGTTTAATCCATTTTGAACCAACCAAAAGTAATTGATTAATGTCAATTTAAACAATCTTCTATTTATAATATGAAATTCAAAATTTCTCAATTTTAACCCTTGTCATTCTGAACCCGGAATATTCTGGTTTAGGCAGGAGCTGTAGAGAAAGATCAGCCTGCAAGTAAGTGCAGTCTGATCTTAGTCTACACCTGCTGCTTGTACTTTCCCCTCCAGAGTTGTTTATGAAGTTGATTTCTAAAAGAAACATTGAATTTTGAACAAGAAGTTTTATCAGTGCTTTCATCCCTTTGATTTTACAGCAATTCAGTAAGGTAATGTATCCAGCATGACAAGGGTTAAAATGTGTATGACAACTCAAAACCATTGCTAACATCATGGATAGCTGGGTGACCCATCCTTTAGGAAAATGGTAAATAGATATAGATTAACAATTACTAGATCATTATGGAGAGTACTCCAGTCAATGGACAGCAAGATCTAATTAGATATTCACTTGTTAAAGGGTCAAGTTACAAAAATTACAAAGAGGCCTGAGAGGAAATGATGAGCAGCTTTTAAAGTCAATCTTGGCAGGATTTTAATCTTCCCCCCAGGGACTGAAGTGTTTTTAACTTTGCATTATAAGTGTCATTGCATAACTCATTAATGCACAATTCTGATTTTTGAAGCTGTGAAGTATCAAAATTTTTAGTGGTAAAAAGAGAAATTGCCAAGTCAATTTCTCCTTTCTTCACAATGATTTCTACCTATTTTAAATGTAGCAGTCTTTGAAATGTTGTCTGCACCTTATTTCAGTTTAGCCTAGTCTAAAACATTGTTGCCTTTATAACGGGTTCAGATTTGGGAGGCCATCACCTTCTTTCAACTCTAAACCAGTCTAAAATTTTCTGATGTGGTAATGTGTCTGAAGAGGTTGCAGACGAAATTCAAAGCTTCTAAAATTTAAAAAATAAGTGCCAGATAATGTATAAAAACATTTTGAGAAAAGTTCAAAGAAATTGTTTATTACAAACATTTTCTTCTTTCTCAAAATGTTTTAACTGTTCCTTTTCTACATAGCATGTGTGGGATTGTGTGGTAAAGGCTAAAAACATTGTTTGATGGACTGAATGATTTTAACTCCAACTGTATTTCAGTCATATTGTTATAGCTGGAGCTCCTTACCAAGGATTCTTGGTACACCAGTAATATCACTTTATCCTTTCTAAGCCTCCAGCTGCTCATGCAACTAAGTTTTACCATAATCCACCTATTGGTGGTAGATTACTATTAGAGAGGATAATTTTGTAGCCAGGAATCAAACCTGTAACCCCATGATTAGGAGTCCTACACCCTACCAAATGTGGTACCACACAGCCTGAATCTGAAACATTCAATTCAAAGCCCTGAGGTTAAATGTTGAAAACCAATTGAAACCAATTGCTTGTGGCACAGCCTGAATCTGAAACATACAGTTCAAAGCCCTGAGGTTAAATTTTGAAAACCAATTGACCACTATGGCCATAAAAACCTTATACAGTTCCTTCCTGAAGTTGAGGGTGAGTCTAAGAGGATTCATTGGACTTATATAAGAAAAGTTTGAGAGCCCTGGCAAATTTGTGAGTTTCAGGGTCACAAAACCCATGTCCTTAACTTCTTATAATCCCTTCCACCAGTTTCCCACTCAGATTTTTGATTGGGATTTTGTACTCTCTGCTTTGCAAAAATGTGGGTTAAAAGACAAAAAATTTGACAAAAATTAAAACCCTTGTCGCCAATTAAGCTTTAACCCATTACCAGACGGCAAAATTATAGACTGACCTAAATTGAAAGAAATTGCAGATGCAGGGAAAAAGACTGTTAATTTCAACCTACGGGCCCAGCCTGCCAAAATTCAACATTTAATATTAGAGGTACAGGCATCTTCTCAAAAGGACTAGGGGCACAGCCCAAAATCTAGGGGCCATGGGTGACTGAGCCCCTGCTAGTCTTTTTCCCTGAGATGACAATCTAAAGTTAATGAAATTTTGGATTTTTTCAACTTTCTTGATAGAAAACATTGTGGAAATTGAAGGAATTGCTCGTTATAAGCAATTTCTTCATTTTTAACAATGTTTTCCAAAGTTTTGTTCCTTGGGGGCGTCTTAAAGCGTCACTGAGTGGAAATAGGTTAAAACTATTAATAATAAAGAAATTATTTATTTCTTGATTATCTCTTTCATGAACAATGACACAACAATGTATTCATTCACAGTAACGGACCTTCACAACAAAGCTAGCAGTCTGAATAGGTTTCAAATATTAGCAACCATGTGAAAAAATTAACCTGTTACCAGACCACAAAAGTTGGACAGTTTCAAATTGAACCCTTTCCTGATTCTAAAATCTCGGACTGGTTCAAAATGAAAGAGGTTGCAGATGGCATTGAAAATTGGATGCAATTTGAAATGAAAACATCCTATGAGGTAGAAAATATTGTGTTAAAAAGAGAATTTGCTTGTGGGAAAAGGGTTCAAGAAGCTGCTGACACTGACAGTAATATTTGGTTAATAAATCTTTAAATTCCTGGTCCTTTTTGGAAGAAAACATTTATGATGAAGGAAATTGCTTGAAACAAGCCTTTTCTTTATTATTTCATTATGACTTACAAAGCCTTTTTTGTGCGAGGGGGGGGGGTTACAAAAGCAGCATTGTGTGGGATTGATTATGGGTTAACTCATTACCATATAATCATCCTGTCTGACGCCCTGAAGAAGTACAATCATGGAGAACTTTCCTGGCAAAGAAGAAATTGATTATGAGCAACGTCTCTTTATCTCAATGATATTTCTATCCTGACTTCTGAGAGTCAAAAGCGCCACAGCCAATGTTGGTTAAAAGTCAGGTCTGAAACTGATATGGCTGAGAAAGGGCTTACCGTGAACTCATTCACAAGTCACGTGGAGGTCACCCCACCCACCCGTACGGCCTGCCCTATGTCATTTACGGTTATGGAGCAAGTACAAACTAATGCAGTGTTTATTCAATCTGTTAAAATAAAAAAAAGTATAATTTAAATTGACAAAAATTCATTCAAATTATCTTGAGCTTTGAGTTAAACAGTAGATTTAAATTTGACTTACCAAAACGCGCGAAACGGACGATGACAGATAGTTCCGTGGGAGTGAATAACCTTCAGTAAAAATACAAAGATTTTTTTAAAAGCCGATACCGTTTCGGTGTGATCTTATTTCAGAACTAGTTATTCTGTATCAAGAATTTAATTTAGATTTTATTTCTCCTTCTTGACCTTTGACCCTGGCAATTTTGACCAATCAAATCATTTGCTGCGGCGCCCTTACGCCGAAAAGTTACACAAAAAAATTCTCATAGTAAAAATGCGGGTCTGGTCTAATTCACTTATATTCAAAATCGTCTTTAAAAAAAAGTAACAAAAGACGATACTACCGCGAAACGATCTTCGATCGTGTCTTGCTTTGCAAGACACGATCTGCGATTGTTATAAATCATGGCCCCAGAGACAGAATTAGCCCATTCCCAGATGTCACAAGTTTTACAAAGGGCTTATATAGTGAATTTTTTAAAAATCTCCTTCTCCCAAACAGGAGGGCCTAGAACATATGGTATACAGCATCATCTGGTGGACTTCTATGAAGATTGTAAAAATTATTGCCTCAGGATTAAAATAAGCCCATTCTCGGATGTCACAAATTTAACATAGGCTTATATAGTGAAATATATAAAACTCTTCTTCTCCCAAACAGGAGGGCCTAGAACTTTGATATTTGGTATACAGCATCCTCTTGTGGACTTCTATCAAGATTGTATAAATTATTGCCTCAGGATTAAAATTAGCCCATTCCCGAATGTCACAAATTAAACATAGGCTTATATAGTGAAAACTTTTAAAATCTTCTTCTCTCAAACAGATAGGCTTAGAGCTTTGATATTTGGTATGTAGCATCATCTGGTGGATCTCTATCCATATTGTATGAATTATAGCCCTAGGGTCATAATTAGCCTATTCCCGGATGTCACAAATTTTACATAGGGCTTATATAGTGAATATTTAAAACTCTTCTCCTCCCAAACAGGAGGTCCTAGAGCTTTAATATTTTGTATTTAGCATCACCTGGTGGACCTCCATCAAGATTGCATAAATTATGGATGGCCTTCGGGTCAGAATCAGTCGTTCCAAGCTGTCCAAGTTTAAAATGGGCTTGTTTAGTGAAAACTTTTAAAAATCTTCTTCTCCCAAACTAAAAGGCTAAGAGCTTTGATATTTAGTCTGTAGCATAATCTGGTTGACTTTTATTTGTTTTTGTGCTCTTTGGACTCAGGTGACCAATAAGGCCCTATGGGCCTCTTGTTGTAGTCTGGTAATGGCTTCATTAAAAGAAATATTATTTGAACTTAGTGAAACTTTTTTCGTCTCGAAAAGAAATCAGGTCCATCAAGTCAGTCTGATATTCTGATTATTTATAACCCCTAGTGTCAACAAGTTAAAGACATATCACCATGGAAATCATTATTTGAGAAGAAGAAAGTGCTGCTAAAAAATTTTTCTCTATTTCCTACAATGTTTCTACCCTTTCTGATTCAAATTTTACTAGCTTGGCTCCATGCTGTATGGTATTGTCTAGACTGGTCAAAATTGAAAAAATAGTTGCAGACAACCATTTTTACTAGCTGAAATTAAACAGATCCTTTTTTCTGGGGTAGAAAACTTTGTGGATGATGAAGAAATGACCTATCACAAAACTAGGGCCTGAAGAAGATTGATGAACTGGTTGCGCATTCCAGACCCTTGTGCACTTCTTGTTTATTGACCCAGTTCCGCACCTTTACACTTTTCTTCCTGCCGGAGTCAGTGGACGTGGCTAAAGGAGTAAGTGGGTGGGGCCAGCGATTGGTCAATCGATCTATTCTGACAAAAGATTTTAAAGAAAGGCCAACTTAACCCATTCCCACACAACAAAATTTTTAGACTGGTCCAATTTGAAAGGAGTTGCAGACAACATTTTAAAGCAAATGAAATTTTAGATTTTTTCTACTATTGGGGTAGAAAACATTGTGGATAATGAAGAAATTGCTTGTCACAAGCAATTTCTTCATGTTCCACAATGTTTTCCAAATGTTTTTTTCTTCTTTGGGGCTTCTAAAAGCGTCATTGAGTGGGAATGGGTTAAGGTAATTCTATCACAGGAAATAAATTAGGAGGAGAACTGGTTGAAAAATTTCAGGCCCATCGTGTACCTCTTGTTTATCACTTTATTTATTTTGACTTCAGGTTCTAGAGAAAGGCCAATCTAAACCATTACCACAACAGAAGTATGGGACCATATATAGGCATGGCAGCTTTCTAACATTTTATGCAAAAACTTTGGATCCAGAATCATTAGTAAGTACCTTCCTACATGAAAATTTTTCCTGACTCCTAGTAAAAGATTTTGCTTTAATCTTTAATCTCTTCACATGAAGTTTTATTCACAAGTCCATTAACCCATTCCCGCAGGTTGAAATTCAAGGTGCAGACAGCAAATTTTAGTTGATGAAATCTTAGAGTTTTTTGCCTTGGGTCAGAAAACATTGTGGATAGTGAAGACATTTTTTGTGACAAGAAATGTCTTTATTTTCAACATTGTTTTCCAAATTTTCTTTTCAAAAAGTGTCATTTTGTGGTGATTGGTTAATACTCAGTCCTACATTTTGACACATCAAAAATATAGGTATGGAAAAATATACTTGGAAAACTACATGACAGATTTGAGTCAGATTACACACAGCTTCTCAGGATCAAGCAAATAAGTGTATATTTCATTTTAGTTATATTCCATTCATATTTCTTGGATGTATGTTATAAAAATCCTGTCTATTGATTTTCTCATATTAAACGGGTTTACAGGTCTTGCATGGCTCGCTGGTTAGAGGTGATCTGAGAAGAGTTGAGAGTTGTAGGTTTTATTCTCAGCCACGCAGCGAGTTACATGGATATTTCCTTAGGCAAAAGTTTTCAGAGCCCGAGTCTAGTACTGGTGATACTCAGGGAGCATATGAATATTTGAATTAACTGAAAGATTGTTCAAAGTGTATTTTCCATCCCTGGTAAAAATATAGCTTTTGTTATTCACTAAGTTGAAGAAAAAAAATGTTACAATAAAAATAGTTCTCTATGTAACCCAATCCCACACAACAAACATTAAGACTGGTCTTAATTCAAAGAAGTTGCAGACAACAATTTGAAAATGGGAGAAATTTCAATAATTTTTGTCTTTTATGGTAGAAAACATTGTGGATAATGAAGAAATTGCTTGTAACAAGCAATTTCTTCAATATCAACATTGTTTTCCAAAGTCTTTTTGCTAGGGGTATCAGAAAGTGTCATTTAGTGGCAATGTTTTAACCTGATATATTTGAGAGATGAAGAGAATATATTTTGTTTTCATGAAGGTGTTAACCAAAAAACCTAATCACACTGTATTAATACGTGAAGCTGATTCATAAATTGTGTGATTAGTTTTTTCGGTTCATACCTCCTGGAAAACAAAATATTCTCTTCATTTCTTATAATTTGATAGCATCAAGCAAAAAACCCCAAAAGCTTCAAATTTTGATACCTTTTAGTTTGGGAATATTTTGTGTGGAAGCATATAAAATCGCTGCATGCTCAAAATTTTGTTCATGGAGTTATGAATAAATTATTTTAAAATGTTGTAGGGTTTCCAGTTTGATTACTATGTTTATGACTCAGAGGACCAGCCACCCAGACATGTTGGCTTCTCATTCCTACTACCTCTAGATAGAACAAAATCTTCTGGCACAAAACAGCTACCTATTACAGGGTTTAAACATAAACCTATTGGCCAAATCAAATGTAAGTACTGTTTATAAAGAGAACTTTTAGCCCTTTCCTGTTCAGTCCCTGGTTTTTACGTCCCTGCGAATTTACAGTTAAGAAAATATAGTGGAAAAAAAAGAAATTGCTTGTAACAAGCAATTTTTTCTTTTTCCACTATATTTTCCACTCTACTGAATGGTTATTTTCCAAATTAAATCCACTTTACATTTTCGTCTGCAAAACATTTGAACTTTGACATCTACAATTTTGCCAAACAGGGAAGGGTTAAAAAATATGCAATGCATTGATATCATTAAGTGTTATTGCCTTTGTTAGGCTTGACTATTTCTTGGGGGGGTGGGGAGGGCATTTCTATCACCTTGGCGTCAATGTCAGCATAATACTTTTGTAAAAGTTTTATATGTGACTGTTATATGTTAATCCCATTTCCATGCAATCCCACTTTTTACTCAGGGAACTTTAAAAAGATGGAATGAATTGATATCATAAAGGGTCTTTGCTAGCTTGACTATTCACCTTTATGCTGATATTTTCAGAAATATGGCCAGTAACATGTAACAAGCATTTAAAGCTACTAGTTGGCGATGTAAACACTGTGTCTACAGCTTGAATAAGTTTGAATAAGCTGTAGTTACTACGTTTAAGTTGCCAAACCAACAATAATGTTTTTCACATGAATGTTGGTCAATGTCAGAGTTCAAAGTTAACTTCCGGTGTAAATGAATTATGCGTTTGGTCCATTTACATTCTGTTAATTTGATATGACCCAGATTGAATTGACAATAGCCTGACACACTTATTGTCGCTGGCCCCACACACTTAAGTCGTTGGCAATGCCCACTGACTCCGACAGGAAGTCCCGCTTCTATTTTTAACAGCGTTATTTTGCAACATTTATGGCCAGTATGATGTAACAAAAAAGTAAAATGGTTGGTTGGTTGGTGACCTAAACTTCATAGCCACAGCTTGAATAACCTGTAGTTACAAAGCTTTAGTCGCCAAATCAACAATATAGTTTTACAAAATGGCAGCCAATTTCAGAGTTGAAAAGCTCTGAATAGATTATTTGATTGGTGGGTTTATTTCTTGATTGGCAGCAGCATTTGGTCAATTGTCATAACGATATCATGGTGTACATGCATTAGTGTATCAGTCAGTCTATTAGAATTTTTGCACACCATAACATGTATGGATAGATTAAATCACATTTTCCATTGGATGACATTAAATGACAATGTAATGCTTGTTGTTTCAGTTGACTTTCTTCTAGTCAAGCCTATGATTGGTACAAAGTTTACAATGAAGAAGACATTTCAGCGATACTGGAAGTCTACAAGAAAGCCAGTAGATGTAGGTCATAGAGGTCTCGGTAGTTCATACAAATGTAAAAAGTAAGACTTTAAAAAATAATTAATTGCTTATTCAAATTACCAGACAACAAAATTTTAGACTAGACTAAATTCATTGGAGTTGCAGATGATAATTTCAAGTTGATATGATTTTAAATATCTGTATCCTTCTGGATAGAAAACAATGTGTAACAAGCAATTTCTTCATTTTCCACACTGTTTTCCAAACTATTTTCTTGGAGATCATAAAAAAGCTGGATTGTTGGGAAATGGGTTAATTTGATTATCAGACAGCAGCATTTTAGACTGGTTAGGCTTTAAAAAGGATTAAGACAACAAGTCAGAGTGGTTATAAAAGAAGTGCCATATTAGGTATCAGCAATTCATCTTTTCCTGCATTGTTTTCCTTCCTTTACCCATTTCCACACAGTGACGCTTTTGGATGCCCCTCAAAAAAAAAAAAAAACACCACATTTGAAAAACATTTTGAAACTTTGAAATACTGTTAAAAGTGGTGTTAAACCCTATTCAATGAATAAATTTTACCTCAATGTGAATAAGAATGAAAATCACTAGCTTATGAAACCTGTGTAGCTAAACGGTGTATAAGAAAAAACCACTGCAGCCTACCCCTGTCATATTTGCTATTTCTTTGGCATCTCATATGAGATGATAAAAAAGTCATTTATCATTTTCTGTTTCATGACTCATTTATCATGGTGTATGCCTTGTGGATGCTTTTGTAGTACTCAATATGTTTTATGTTAAACTAACCTTAAATTTCTTGTGCGCTAAATGACCACATCGGCGAATTGCAAATCAGTCAATTTTAAGCTCTACTGGCCGAAGGCCACTAGAGCTATTCCGATGGCTTTTACCCGTCCGGTGTCTGTGCATCCGTCCATCCTTCCATCCATCTGTCTGTCGTCTGTCCATTAAATTTTTCCTTGTTAACACTCTAGAGTCCACAGTTTTCATCAGATTCCCTTCAAGCTTTCACAGACTGATTGTACCGTCAAAAGGATCCTTCCTTTCTGAATTGGGTCAGATCCATCAAGAAACATGGGAAAAGGGGCCTTATGAAAATTTTATTAAAAAATCCTCGTTAACACTCTAGAGTCTACAGTTTTCATCAGATTAAATTCAAACTTTCACAGAATGATTGCACCAACATAAGGATTGTTCCTTTCGGAATCGGATATGATCCGTCAAGAAACATGGGAAAAGGGGCCTTTTGAAAATTTCATTAAAAAATCAATAAAAAATCCTCGTTAACAATCTAGAGTCAACAGTTTTCATCAGATTCTCTTCAAACTTTCACAGAATGATTGTACTACCATAAGGATTGTTCCTTTGGAAATTGGGTATGATCCGTCAAGTAACATTGGAAAATGGGCCTGATGAAAATTTGATTAAAAAATTCCTTAAAAAATCCTTGTTAACACTCTAGAGTCCACACTTTTCATCAGATTGTATTAAAACTTTCACAGGATGATTGTACAATTCCTTTCGGAATTGGGTCAGATCAATCACAAAACATGGAAAAAGGGGCCTTATGAAAATTTAATGGAAAATCCTCTAAGAAATTCTTGTTAACACTCTGGAGTCAACAGTTTTCATTAGATTCTCTTAAAACTTTCTCAGAATGATTGTACTATCATAAGAATTGTCCCTTTCGAAAATGGGTTTAATCTGTCAAGAAACACAGGAAAAGGGGCCTTATTAAAATTTAATTAAAAAAAACTCATAACAATCGAGAGTCCACAATTTTCAACGGATTCTCTTTGAACTTTAACAGTATAATTGTACCATCATAAGGACTGTTCCTTTCGGAATCAGATATGATCCGTCAAGAAACATGGGAAAAGGGGCCTTTTGAAAATTTCATTAAAAAATCAATAAAAAATCCTCGTTAACACTCTAGAGTCAACAGTTTTCATCAGATTCTCTTCAAACTTTCACAGAATGATTGTACTACCATAAGGATTGTTCCTTTGGAAATTGGGTATGATCCGTCAAGCAACATGGGAAAATGGGCCTGATGAAAATTTGATTAAAAAATTCCTTTAAAATCCTAGTTAACACTATAGAGTCCACAGTTTTCATTGGATTCTTTTCAAACTTTCTCAGTATGATTGTACCATCATAAGGATCATTTCTTTCGAAAACGGGTTTGATCCGTCAAGAAACATGGGAAAAGGGGGCTTATTAAGATTTAATTAAAAAAATCCTCGTTAACACCCTAGAGTCCACACTTTTCATCAGATTGTATTAAAACTTTCACAGGATGATTGTACAATTCCTTTCGGAATTGGGTCAGATCAATCACAAAACATGGAAAAAGGGGCCTTATGAAAATTTTATGGAAAAATCCTTTAAGAAATTCTCGTTAACACTGGAGTAAACAGTTTTCATTAGATTCTCTTAAAACTTTCTCAGAATGATTGCACTATCATAAGGATTGTCCCTTTCGAAATTGGGTTTGATCCGTCAAGAAACACAGGAAAAGGGGCCTTATTAAATTTTAATTAAAAAAAACTCATAACAATCCTGAGTCAACAATTTTCAACGGATTCTCTTTGAACTTTAACAGTATAATTGTACCATCATAAGGATTGTTCCTTTCGGAATCGGATATGATCTGTCAAGAAACATGGGAAAAGGGGCCTTACTAAAATTAAATTGGAAGATCTTTGTTAACATAGAGTCCACAGTTTTCATCTGATTGACTTTAAACTTTCACAGAATGATTGAACCATCATAAGAATTGTTCCTTTCAAAATTTGGTATGATCATACAAGGACTACAGGAAAAAGGGGCCCGATAAAAATTGGTTTAAAAAAATCCTCGTAAACACAATAGATTCCACATTTTTCAACAAATTTCTCTTCAAACATTCACAGAATAATTATTACATTAAATGGATTGTTCCTTTCGGAAGTAGGTTTGATCCATCAAGTTTCATGGGAAAAGGGGCCCTATGAAAATTAAAAAAAAAAAATCTTAGTTAACACATCATGGCCCTAGATTTTACCTGATCAACTTCAAACTTTCACATAATGATTGTACCTTCATAAGGATTGTTCCTTTCAAAAGGGGCCTTATGAAAATTTCATTTATAAATCCTTGTTACCAAGTCCAGAGCTTTCATCGGATTTTCTTCAAACATTCACAGAATAATTGTACAATAATAATGATTGTTGATGTTCGCATTAGACCTGATCTGTCAAGTATCACAGGAAAGGGAGCATTATGAAATTTAATTTTAAAATCCTTGTACCACAATAAAGTCAACAGTTTTTATCAGATTCTGTTTAAAACTTTCGCAGAATGATTTTTCCATCATCAGGATTCTTTCTTTTCAAATTAGGCGTGATCTGTCTAGTATCATTGGAAAAGGGGCCTTTTGAGAATTTTATCTATAATCCTTGTAACCAAGTCCAGAGCTTTCATTGGATTTTCTTCAAACCTTCACAGAATCATTGTACAATAATCACGATTGTTGATGCTGACATGAGACCTGATCCTTCAAGTATCACAGGAAAAGGAGCCTTATGAAAATTTTATTTAAAATCTTTACACCAAGATAAAGTCTGCAGTTTTCATCGGATTCTGTTCAAACTTTCACAGAATGTTTGTACCATCATTAGGATTGTTTCTTTCCAAATTGGGCCTGATCTGTCTAGTATCATAGGAAAAAGGGCTGTATGAAAAATTATTACCAATTCCTCATAAACACAAGAATGTCCTCAGTCTTTATCAGAATCTCTTCAAACTTTAACAGAATGATTGTACCATCATTTGGATTGTTCCTTTGTAAATTAAGTCTGATTGGTTAAGTGACACAAGAAAAGGGACCTTATAAAAAATTTCTTACAAAACATCATTATTACAACAAAGTCCTCAGTCTTTATCATTTTCTTCAAACTATCATTAGGATTGTTCCTTTGTACATTGGGTCTGATTTGTTAAGTTTCATACAAAAAGGGGCCTTATGAAAATTTTGTTACAAAAATTCTTGACACTATTCAGTCCACTGTTTTCATTGATTCTCTTTAACTTTTAAAGAATGATTGTACCTTCATTAGAATTGTTCCTTTTGAAATCTGGTTTGTTCTGTAAAGTATCATGAGAAAAGGGGCCCTATTAAGATTTCACTATAAACTCATTAACACAATAAATTCCACCGATTACACAGATTGATTGTACCATTATTCCAATTGTTGATTTTGACAGTGGATCTGATTATTGCAAGTGTCACATAAAAAGGGGCCTTATGAAAAACTTTCACAAATATTCTGGTTAACACAATGATGTCCCTTGATTTCACCGTATTCACTTATAAATTTCACAGAATGATTGTACAATCACTTAAATGGTTCTTTTCAGAACTGGGTACAATCCATCAAGTATCATGTAAAAAGGGGCCATATGATTTTCTTTTTTTAAATATTCTAGTTAACATAATGAAGTCCCAATATTTCATCAGATTCACTTTTAACTTTCACAGATTGATAAAACCAACAGTAAAATATCACGGGAAAAGGGGCCTTATGAGAACTTGATTTGAATAGCTTTGTTAACACAATAAAGTCAACAGTTTTTTCGGATTCTCTTCAAAGATGCATGGAATAATTGTGGCATTTGAAACACAGGAAAAGGTGCCTTACAGATTATCATTCAAAACATTCTTGTGTATGTGATGAAGATCACAATCATTATCAAATTATCTTTTAAATTTCACAGGACAATTGTAGGGTTGTAAGGAAAGTTCCTTTTGGAGTGAAATTGATCCATCAGAAAACACAAGAAAATGGGCCTTATTGATTTCCATTCAAATCAATCCTGTTTATGCGATAAAGTCCAAATTATTGTCAGATTCTGATGAAAATTTCACAGGATGATTGTAGGGTCATAAGGTAACTTTCTTTTGGAAATGGAGTGGATCCCTCATGAAACACAGGAGAAGGGGCCTTGAGGATTGTTGCTCAAAATAATAAAGGGGATAAAGTCCTGTTTTTTGTTTTTTTTTGTTTTTTTTTTTTTTCTTTATGCATTCTTCTTTGAGTAATTAACTTCCTTAATTATCAGATTTCTTTAATGGAAAACTTGATAACCAGTAGAGCGTCTCAGGCCCTCATGGGCCTCTTGTTAAAGTAAGTCTCAGGTTGACTGTTTTGGTGTTTAAAAAGGTTATGGGTTTAAAATTCTTCAAACTATGAAATGAATATTTTTTTAGAAAATGATATACATAGCTTGATTCTTCTAAATCAAATATATTTGAGTACTTAATATTATTTGAGTACTTAATAGAATGTTTACAAGAAATATCACACATATGTGCAGGCTGACATTTGTAAATACTCTTGCACAAACAGTAATATTCCAGGTTCAGCATGATAAGGGTTAATCATAATTAATGAAAGTCTTTATTTGTTTACAGACTTGCCTTAGTTACAGAGAATACTGTACGCTCACTTCAACAAGCTGCTCAACATGTAAGTTTGCTTATATGTAACCCACTACCAGACGACAAAATTTAAACCTGCTTCAAATCGAAAGAAGTTGCTAAAAATATTTCATGTTGTTGAAATTTCAAAAAATATTTGTCTTCTAGCAAAGAATCAAGCGATTTCTCCATTTTACGCAATATTTTCCAAAACTTTTATTTTGAGGGGCATTAAAAAGTGGGATTGTGTGAGAATGAATTAAGAGAGTAAGAAGATATTTTTCTATCAAGGTATGAAAGGGAAATCCTAATTGTGCTGTATGAGCCTATGAGGCTTTTTTATCAGAAGTATGAGCTGAGATGCATTCTTTTCGTCAAGATATTTAAGATTCTTATTAAGATTTTTAAGATAGAGCGTTCTTTAGATAAAGATTTTTAAGCCACTAAATTAGAATCTTAAGAATTCTAAATGAGGAATTTAAGTGTACTTACATCAGCTTAAACATGTGGCCTTGACGACGTCAAACATTTTCACTCAAAATAACATAAATCGCTCTCTAAAATGTCTCAAAAATCTTATTTAGTGGGATTTTTCATCTCAACAAACAAAGAACGCACCTCAGATCCTTTTTTTCAAACGTATGTAAAAAAAAAATAGTAAATTCTTTTTCGTGATAGTTAAATTTCTGATACTTTAGCTTGACTTTAACAGGGTGCTGATTTTGTAGAGTTTGATGTCCAGTTAACAAAGGATGAAATACCTGTGATATATCATGATTTTAAAGTGCTCATTACATACAGGAAAGTAAGTAGCTTTCATAGGCTAACTATATTGTTCTAAAGGAAAGTCATAGAAAAATCTTGAAAATTCCATAAAACTACTCCAGTGGGAAATCTTATGAATACTTCTGCTCAAAAATGAATTAATCTTTTAATCCTTTCCCATATTTTTTAATTTTAGACTGGTCGAAATTGAAAGAATTTACAGACAACAATGAAGACTGGATGAAATTTGAAATGAAACAATCTTATATGGTAGAAAATATTGTGGAAAAAGAAATTGCTTGTTATAAGCAACTTCTTCTTTTTCCACAATGTTTTCTCAAGTATAGAATGGTAGCAATGTAAAATCCAGGGTTTATAATTAGTAATTTATGTATTGGTCCCATGCACTGAGCACTGACTGCACTATCGACTCAGATATTACATCTAGTTAATTTGGAATATAAATGGTCAGTAACATGTACTTTAAAAAAAAAGGTTTGTTGACAACCTAAACATTGTAACTACAGCTTGAATAAGCTATAGTTACAATTTTAAAGGGCCGTCGTCATAGTGCAGTTGGTAGCGCAGCGGACTGTCAATCTAGAGGTCCCAGGTTCAATCCCTGACGGCAGCACTCATCCTTTCCAACTATTTGTCTCTCACCAATGGGTCAATAATCGTAGACCTATGTGGGATAGAAGCTGATGGCTAGGAAAGGATGTAATGGTAGTACTGGTGTGAGAAATATCAGGATATCATTGTTAGGTGCTCCAGCCGTCGTGATATAACTGAAAGATTGTTGAAAGCGGCGTAAAACCCTATTCAAACAAACAAACAAAATACAATTTAAAGTCGCCAAATCAACAAACAGGCTTCATGTTAAAGCTGATCAGTATCTGAGTGGAAATTACACTTTTGGTTTAAGTGAATATTTCGGATGATCAGTTTTTGATTGACAGCCTTGATTTGGGTAAAGTTATATACAATTGCATAAGACTTAATATTCTTAGGATCTGAGAGTATCAATGATTATCGCGCACAGATTGGTCTGGTTCTGACATCAGGTGCCTTAACCCATTCCCACACGAGAAAATTTTAAACTGGTCCAAATTGAAAAAAGTTGCAGACGACAATTTCATGCTGATGAAATTTTAAATATCTTTGTCTTTTTGGGCAGTAAACATTGTGGATAATGAAGAAATTACTTGTAACAAGAAATTTCTTCATTATCAACAATGTTATCTGCCTGAGAAGATTTTAAAAAATTCAGCAATTTGAATTTCTTTTAATTTGGACCAGTCTAACAGGTTCTTGTGTGGTAATGGGTCAAAAACAAACTGTCTTGGATAGGAAATAACTTCTCTATTTCAGAAAAGGTAATGTTCAGCTTGTTTCAAAGAAATTTAGTAACACGTTCTTTTTCTCGAATAAACATTAGCTATTTTAATTTGCTTTAAAACTAATTCATAGAACTGCATAACTGAAGAATTACCATAATTGTGTGACATCGTGATGATGTGATGATATAATGTGACGAGTAATTCTGCAAATATGTGTCTTAGAATGGAAAAATTATTAACCCTTTCATGTTTTTCAAAAATTTAGTCTCTGCCAATTTGATAAAAGTTGCACGTAAAATTGAGTGCAATTCAAAAAGTAACCATCCTACATGGTAAAAAATATTGTTGGAAAAGAAGAAATTGCTTGTGACAAGCAATTTCTTCTTTTTCAACAATGTTTTCTCAGGTATAAGATAACAGGGATTTAAAAACCAGGGATTGAATGGGAAAGTCTTAGAGTCTTAGCCTAGAGAAGCTTTAGATCATTTGGTCTCAAAGAAGGTTTAGTATCACATTCTTTTAGTCAACTTTATTTTTATTTTTTTTTTTTTTTTGCTTGAACCCATTCCCACACAGTAACACTTTTTGATGCCCCCAAGAAAAAGACTTTGAAATGCATTGTTGAGAATGAAGAAATTTCTTGTCAAAAGCAATTTCTTCATTACCCACAAAAGTAGAAAATAAAAAAATTCAAAAACTATAAATTGTTGTCTGCAACATATTTGAATTTAGACCAGTCTAATATTGTGATATCTGGTAAAGGGTGAAACCCATTTTTGGAAACACAGAACTAAAAAAATTCCACAATTTTGTGTGCTTATATGCTGTGATGATGATGTCATTTTCCAAATTGTTTTCCTTGAAAGAGGTCAAAAAGTGTCATTGTGTGGTAATGGGTTAATATTTTGATCTACTGATCATGATGGAAACCACACCATGAGAAGTAATTTGTAAATATACTTATTCTAATGTAATAAATGTTAGGCAATTATTGTCTCCAAATGAAAGTACATTTATGATTAGCTCAAATTAAAAAAAGGTTAATTTTAGATTTTGTAACTTCAGCCAAGGACTGTGTTTTGGGCTCAATTCTGAATACTTTCACAACTATTTTTAACTGATTTTGATATCATGTTGCAAGTCATACAGGTAGTGGTATGCATATGTGAGTATCTTCAGACATATTTCTGATTGGAAATTCCTGATAACCTAAACTTTATTCGCTTTGTACTATATTTAGTTTATATCAAATATCCTTGTCCCTTGTTTAAATGCGTGTATTCTGCTGCCTCTATTTCAGAAAAAGAGGGAGGATTTAGAATATTTTGAAATTCCTGTAAAGGATTTAAAACTATCAGAGTTACAAAGTATGAAGGTATGCTGTTGATATTTATTAAGTTAGCTAGCTTGTAGAAATTCTGTTAAAGACTTGTTGAATTAAGGTTTACCCCAAACAAAAATGTTGAGCAAATGTTTATGTTCATTGTCTGAGGACACCCAGTCTATTTACAATATCCTTGAAATCTTCTCATAAATTGGCTTGCAGGCTCAAACTTGATATTGATTCTTCTTTGGAGGAGCTAATTGTAACAAAAGTAATTTTTTCTGAAACTGAACAGAAGAGTCAAAATGAAAAAAAAATTTGATCGTTTGACATTCCAGGTGTTCTCTTATTAGCTCATTGTGAACTTTCGTGGCGTAAACAATTAGAGTGCTCACTTTCCAGAGGCTACAGTTATGGCTCAGTCTTCATGAAATTTATTAAGAATGTTTGTCAGATCAGAAGGATTTACCCTATTGAAAATGGGATTGTTCAACTGGAAAATATGGGAAAAGGGACCTTAATAACACTTTCGCTGTTTGCCTTCTGTATGCCACAATTATGGTTCAATCTTAATGAAATTTGGATAGAATTTTTGACAGGTCATATGGATAAATTCTATTGAAAATGGTAATGTTCCATTGGGAAAAAATGGGAAAACGGGCCATAAACAATTTCACTGTTTAAAGTCTAGAGGCCACAATTATGGCTCAATCTCCATTATACTTGGTCAGGGTGTTTGTCAGGTCATTAGAATCAATCAATTGTAAAATGAGAATGTTACATTGAAAAATATGGGGAAAAGGGTCTTAATGGCAATGTTACTGTTTAACCCATTCCAACTCAACAAAATTTTAGACTGGTCCAAATTCAAAGAAGCTGCAGACGATATTTTGAAGTTGGTGGAATTTTAATTTTATTTGTCTTTTTGGATAGAAAACATTGTGGATAATGAAGAAATTGCTTGATACAAGCAATTTCTTCATTTTCCACAATGTTTTCCAAAGCTTTTTTCTTGAGTGGCCTTAAATGGAGGGCTTGTGTAGGAATGGGCTCTAGAGACCACAATTACAGCTCAATTTTCATGAAACTTAGTCTTGATTGTTTTGTGAGGTCATAAGGATGAATACTTTTGATAATGAGACAATTCCAAAATCTTTTATCAATGTAACTTTAATAAGTTTTGTATACTTCTTGTGTCTTCAGAAGTAAGATCTTTATATTTCAGTTTACTGTTTCTTTGTTTAATAAAGAACTAAGGAGAACTATCTAGATCCATCTTGATCCTCTTGTTTACATAGAAACATAGAAAGAAATGTTAAAAAAGTTTACTTGTAAAAAAGCACAAGGCCTAATGGTTTCATTAGTTTTATGTTGTACACCCCAAGGGACCTAGCAGGGCTCAATTTAGGCACATTCAATTTGTACATGAATAAAAAATGAAATCTTTGAAAGTCCTGTGTCAAATGGTTACTCCTAAAAATTAAAAAAAAAATGTATGTATCATCATCTAGTGACCTTTTTGTTGGTATAATACTACTAGGCTCAAACCAAACCCTCACTCTAGTCTACATGGAATTTTCTCACAATGTTTTCCACCCACTTAACTCATTCCCACACAACAGAATCATAGACTGGTCCAAATTGAAAGGAGTTGCAGACTCTTATGTAGATTTTATGAAATTTTAGATTTTTTCAACTTTCTGGGTAGAAAACATTGTGTTAAATGAAGAAATTGCTTGTTATGAGCAATTTTTTCATTTTAAACTAAGTTTTCCCAATGGTTTCCCTTGCTAGACGTCAAAAAGCCTCACTGTATGGGAATGGGTTAAGGAGATTAATGTTTTACTTGTACTAACAATGACATTTCATGTGCAGGCTCTGTCAATTAAAATAAATTTAACCCGTTTGTAGACAACAAATTTAAAGTTGGTCCATATTGAAAGAGATTGCAGACCACAAATCAAACTATGTGTAAAGAGAGAAAATACCTGCTTGTAAGGCAGAAAATGTGTGAAAAAAGAAGGCATTGCTTATCCCATTTCCAAACGGCAAAATTTTAGGCTGGCCCAAATTGAAAGAAGTTGCAGACGACAATATAAAGTTGATGAAATTTTGGATTTTTTCAACTTTCTGGGTACAAAACATTGTGGAAAATAAAGAAATTGCTTGTTATAAGCAATCTCTTCATTTCCACAATGTTTTCCATAGCTTTTTTCCCTGGGGGTGTCCAAAAGCGTCACTGAGTGGGAATGGGTTATACCAAGCAATTTCTCCTATTTCCCAAATATTTATCTGTCTAAAAACAAGTGATTGTACAGGAAAGGTTTGAAGTTCAAAGTCTTGATAAGAATTAAATTGTTCTTAAACAAGTTGTAATATTTATACCTGTAAGGGCAACAAGCTCTACCAAGGGCCACAAGTTTTTGTTCAAAAGTTTACCTTTAATCAACCAACAAATGATAAAATTCAAGACTTTTCCAATTTGAAACAAGATGCAAACAACATTATAAAAAGCCGCAACATTGGTAAATGAGTGCCAAATAAGGTAGAAATAATGTAAGAAAAGCAGAATTTGCTTATCACAAGCAATATCTACTTTTCCCACAAAGTTTCAATACCCATGTTTCTTCAGGAGCTCAAAGAAGAATATTGTATGGTAATGGGTTGAATTATGAAAAAAAACTTTCGGACAAGAAATATAAAATCATAATGGTTATATTTTCTGTATTTCAGGTATCGCATACTAGCATCATAATGGCTATATTTTCTGTATTTCAGGTATCGCATACTAGCATGGAAACTCAAGAAAAGTACCGTAAGTATGTTTGCATATATTCTTTGTTAAGAAATAAACCCTTTCCTGTGTTTCAAAATTCTAGGCTGGTCCAATTTGAAATGTAAAAAGAATGAAATTTGAAACAGAACCATCCTATGTGGTAGAAAAAAGTGTGAGAAAAGAAGAAGTTGCTTGTTACAAGCAGTTTTTTCTCTTTTGTATAAAATCATATGTAAAAACAAGGGACAGTGCAGGAAAAGGTTAAAAAGTGTATTCAGTTGTTTATTTATGTTCAAATCAGGTGATTAATGGTGGATTGCAGCTGGCGATCAAAAGATAGATTGACCAATCAAATCATTAATTTAGGGCAGAAGTGATCTTTGAAATCTGACTTGAAACAAAAAACACTTAAGCTAAGAGCTTTTGTTGACTTGGTGTATAAACATCGTAGCTGCAGCTTATTATCCCCCGCCAATTCGGCAAAGGGGATATAGTAATGGTCTACGTCCGTCATTCTGTCCTTCTGTAATTCCGTCCTTCAGTCACTAAACTTGTCTGGAGCATATATCTGAAAATATAATTGCTATCAACTTGAAACTTCATAGGTCATTAGATCTCATTGAGGAGAAGTGCAGTGCCCAAGAACCACAACTCTTGCTTGCATAGTTTTGTAGTTATTGCCCTTTGTTGTTTTAAAGACTAAGATTTTGTCATTAATTTTGAAAAAAAAAGAACTGTTTGATCTTTGTCAAAGGTCAGTGGGAGTGACTTGGTATCAACCCAATACTGGTCCTTTTCTAGCCCTTAAACCTGTTACCAAAGGACAAAATTTCAGACTTGTCCAAATTTCTTTAATGGTCATTGTTATAAATGGCAGTCTCTTTAACACATTACCAGAAGGCAAAATGTTAGACTGGTCCAAATTCAAAGTATTTGCAGACCACAATAGAAAGTTTTAAAATTTTAGTTAATTCTAACATTCTTGATAAGAAAACATGGTGTAAAATGAAGAAATTGCTTGTTACAAGCAATTTCATCATTTTACACCATGTTTTCCCAATTGTTTTTCTTAAGGGGTGTGCAAAAGCGTCACTGTGTGGGAAAGGATTAAATGATTACTTGCAAACTAAACATTTTCCAGTAACTTGATAGATCACTAGCCCTACCCACTGAGCTCTGAAAGGGAGTTCAGCTGCGGCCATAGCGCAGTGGTAGCACATAGGACTCCTATCATGGAGTCCCAGTTTTGATCCCCGGTCACAGTAAATAACCTCTCCGACATTTGTCTCATACCAATTGGTGAATAATCATAAACTTAAGTGGGATGAGCAGCTGGAGGCTCAGAAAGGATGTAGAGAAAATCCATTCAAATAATCAATCAATTCAATATTATGCAGCATTATTTTGCAAAATTCATGGTCTGTAACCTGTAACTAAAAAGTAAAAGGTTTTGGTTGGTGACATAACCCTACTAACTACAGCTTGAAGAAGCTGTTGTTATGAAGTTTAAGTCGCCAAACCAGCAAAAATGCTCCACATTAATGTTGGCAAATGTCAAAGTTGAAATTTGACTTCCTGTCTAATTGAATGATTTGATTAGTCAATTGATTCTTTGATTGATAACCTTTATTCATCAATTAAGCTATAATGCAAATCAATGACATGCTGGTAGGTTTAATCAATTAGTTTATGGTCAGGGTGATATGGTCAAGGTCAAATCTTTAAACCAAGGGTGCCAAAATTTTAACTTGTATCCTTAATGATTTCGTGTTTCTTCAACACCATTTAAGTTACAATGCTTGTGTACTTGTTTTTGGTATTAAAGTCCTCTTGTCAATACACATTAGATATTGATAAGGTTAAGGTCATCTATCAAGGCCAGAGTCAAATTTCAAAAGTCAAAACTTCACACAAAAAATGCTGTTACTGTGCAGAAGTGTTTTACATTTCGTTTGTTACCATGATTACAGAGGGTATCCATGAAGATGATGTTGACCCAGAAGACTTACAACCATTCCCGACACTGAGACGAGTTTTTGAAACTGTAGATCCTCATACAGGGTTTAATGTGGAGGTCAAATATCCGCTCCCTAAAATAGTAAGTTGATAGTCATGTAGATACTTGTAATATACCTACAGAACCATAGCAAAATGGTCAAGTGACAAAAATCGTTGGTGCCTTCCACTTACTCCTTTGGTTCCGTCCACTGACAGGAAGTCATGCTTTAAACGGCGTTACTTTGCAAAATTTATGGCAAGTAGTATTGTTACAAAAAAGTAGAATAGTTGATTGGTTGGCAACTTAAACATCAAAACTGCAGCTTGAATAAGCTATAGTTATGTTGTTTAAGTTGTAAAACTAACACAAATACTTCACAAAATTATTGGCCAATGTGGAGTTCAAAGTTAACTTCTGTGTAAATGAATGATTTCAATGGTTGACTGATTATTTGATTGACAGCCACAATTGGCCAATTGCTGGATCTTTAGTCAACTGAACTTCTCAAGTTACAAATTAATTAGAGGCAGCTTGACTGAGATATCAAATATCATAAGCGTGTAAAAAGTATTGTCTCCTCCCCCCCGAGCAACCCGCCGAAGGACCCGGATTAAGACCCGGGGGGATAGGTGGGTCGGTTCCCCGGGAGGAGAGGGAAACTACAGGAGAAGTATTGTTGAGATGTAAAACAAAAGCAAATTGTTGAACGTTAAAAGTATAGCTTGAATAAGTTGTAATTACTGTGTTTATGTTACAAACGAAAATGATTGACAATAATGTCAGAGGTAATAATTCTCATCTGGTCTAAATGAATGATTTTATTGGTCAATTGATTTTTAGTTGACAGGGGCGATTCACTAATTCAGAAGACCTGCAATTAATTCATCTTATTGAAAGGCACTTTTATACCACTCTCTGCAAAATAGTTACTGATTAAGCCTAATTGCAAAATGGTATTGGTCTGCTTTTTAACCCTTGTCATGCTGAACCCGGAATATTCCAGTTTTGGCAGGAGGTGTAGACCAAGATCAGCCTGCACATAAGTGCAGTCTGATCTTAATCTATACATCCTGCTTGTACTTTTCTTGCCAGAGTTGTTTATGAAATTGGTTTCTAAAAGAAATATTGATTTTTCAACAAGTTCTATTAGTACTTTCAGTCCTTTGATTTTACAGCAATTCATCAAGGTAATTCATACAGCATGACAAGGGTTAACATGTTACAAGATTACAAAATATTAGACCCGGTCACACTGTAATTCAGGGAAGTATAATTGATTTGGAGAATAAGTGCCAAGTTATGATATAAGAAAAGGAGAAATTTCTTGTAGCAAGAAATTCTCAATTTCTCACAATATATTCTAACATTCTGTTTCTTCAATGTTCCAAAATGTCAAATTATGTGGTAATGAGTTTTTAGATTTTATTATATTTAAGTGCTGAAAAGCTACACACCATGTGGCATTTAACCAGTTTTACATGTGTGGCTATAACTATTAGATATTCAGTCTTGTTTCTTTGTTTCTCACACATAACAAGGCAAGGAAATTTATCAAGTTCAAACTGAGGCAAATGTGCCTTTTAAAGGTAATTTTGATATAAACACACATGTAGACAAAATACTCAAGGTTGTGTTTATTTCAGGATGGAAGTGGTAAGATTAAAGGTTATTTTGATATCAACACATATGTAGACAAAATACTCAAGGTTGTGTTTATTTCAGGATGGAAGTGGTAAAATTAAAGGTTATTTTGATATCAATATATATGTAGACAAAATACTCAAGGTTGTATTTATTTCAGGATAGAAGTGGTAAAATTAAAGGTTATTTTGATATCAACATATATGTAGACAAAATACTCAAGGTTGTGTTTATTTCAGGATGGAAGTGGTAAAATTAAAGGTTATTTTGATATCAACATATATGTAGACAAAATACTCAAGGTTGTGTTTATTTCAGGATGGAAGTGGTAAAATTAAAGGTTATTTTGATATCAACATATATGTAGACAAAATACTCAAGGTTGTGTTTATTTCAGGATGGAAGTGGTAAGATTAAAGGTTATTTTGATATCAACACATATGTAGACAAAATACTCAAGGTTGTTTTTGACCACCATAATGGAAGAAGGATCATATTCTCAAGTTTTGACCCAGATGTATGTACCCTGTGAGTGGGTTAAACTTTTTAGTTCTTATCTCAGACTTTTTCAGAGAAAACTCGAAATTTTGTCATAGTCTTGGTACTATCTTCATCTTTTTGTTGTACTTGTTGTGGTTCCAAAATCTTCCTTAACCCCTCCGTTTTTTTTAGCTCACCTGAGCACAACGTGCTCAAGGTGAGCTTTTGGTATCACCTTTTGTCCGTCGTGCGTCGTGCGTCGGAAGTCGTCAACAATTCTTTAAACATCTTCTCCTCAGTAACCACTGGGCGGAATTCAACCAAACTTGGTAGGAATGTTCCTTGGGTGACCCTTCTCAAAAGTTGTTCGCGGATTTTTGATTGACCCCCAAATATGGGCGTGGCAGGGCGTGGCAGTTTTTAACTAAGAAATCTTTAAACATCTTCTCCTCAGTAACCATTGGGCCAATTTCAACCAAATTTGGTATGAATGTTCCTTGGGTGACTCTTTTCAAAAGTTGTTCGCAGAATTTTGATTCATGCCCAAATATGGGCGTGGCAGTTTTTTAACTTTGAAATCTTTAAACATCTTATCCTCAGTAACAGTTGGGTCAATTTCAACCAAACTTTGCATGAATGTTCCTTTGGTGACCCTTTTCAAAAGTTGTTCCTGGAATTTTGATTTATGCCCAAATATGGGCGTGGTAGGGTCAGGCACTTTTTTGACTTTGAAATCTTTAAACATCTTCTCCTCAGTAACTATTGGGCCAATTTCAACCAAATTTGGTATGAATGTTCCTTGAGTGACCCTTTTCAAAAGTTGTTCTAGAATTTTGATTGATGACCAAATAAGGGCTTGGAAGGGTAGGGCAGTTTTTGACTTTGAAATCTTTAAACATCTTCTCCTCAGTAACCATTGGGCCAATTTCAATTTTGAATCATCTTACATTAGTCAGGTGAGCGATTTTAGGGCCATTCTGGCCCTCTTGTTTAAATTTAAGACTGGTCCAAATTGAAAGGGGTTGCAGACAACAACGAAAATTGGATATGATTTGAAATGAACCCATCCTATATTGTAGAAAATATTGTGGAAAATATAGAAATTGCTCGTTACAAGCAATTTCTTCTTTATCCACAATGTTTTCTCAAGTATAAAATCACAGTGACGTAAAATCCCAGGTTTGCACAGGAAAGGGTCAATTTTTTTATATGACTGGTACTACTCAAGGCAATCCCCTAAAACTAAGGGGTTGCTCTTGTTCAGTATTTTGACACACTAAGAATACAGTTTTAGAAAACACCTTGAGAAAAGGAGATTTATTTGTAATTTCTTGCAAAGTTTTCTGCCCTGTATGGGACTGATTTAGCTTTCAATTCTTGTCTGAAACATCTTTTAATATTAGCTGTCAATCAAAGAATCAATCAACCAATCAAATACTTCATTTAGAAAGGATGTGTGAACTCTGAAATTGGCAGACATTATTTTGAATCCTTTTTAGCTCACCTGAGCACGAAGTGCTCTGGGGGAGCTATTGTGATCGGTCATCATCTGTCCGTCCGTCCGTCTGTCCGTCCGTCACAATTACAAAAAATTCTTCTCCTCCTAAACTAACCATGGAATTTCAACAAAACTTCACATAAATGATTCTAAGGTCATGCTCTTTCAAATTACTTCAAAGAATTGAAATCCATGAAGAACTCTGGTTGCCATGGCAACAGAGTGAAAAAACTTAAAAATCTTCTCCTCTAAAACCATAAGGCCTAGAGGTTTGATATTTGGTACAAATCATCATCTAGTGACCCTCTACAAAGATACTTCAAAGATTTACCGTATTATGAAAATAAGCCCTTTTCTGGGCGATCCCTGATTTTACATAGAAATAAAGAAGGAAATCCTGAAAAATCTTCTTCTCCCAAACCATAAGGCCTAGAGCTTTGATATTTTGGTATACATCATCATCTATTGACCCTCTACCAAAATATTTCAAAGAATTACTGTATTCTAAAAATTAGCCCTTTTCGTTGTGATCACTGATTTTACATAGAAACAAAGAAGAGAATCTTTAAAAATCTTCTTTTCCCAAACCATAAGGCCTAGAGCTTTGATATTTGGTACAAATCATCACTATTGACCCTCTACCAAAAAACTTCAAAGAATTACCGTATTCTGAAAATTAACCCTTTTCTGGACGATCCCTGATTTTACATAGAATAAAAGTAGGAAATCTTTGAAAATCTTCTTCTCCCAAACCATAATGCCTAGAGCTTTGATATTTGGTACAATTCATCATCTTTTGACCCTCTACCAAAATACTTCAAAGAATTACCGTATTCTGAAAATTTGCCCTTTTCTGGGCGATCACTGATTTAACATAGAATAAAAGAAGGAAATCTTTTAAAATCTTCTTCTCCCAAATTATAAGGCCTAGAACTTTGATATTTGGTACAAATCATCATCTATTGACCCTCTACCAAAGTACCTCAAAGAATTACCATATACTGAAATTAGCCCTTTTCTGGTAGATCCCTGATTTTACAAAGGAATAAAGAAGGAAATCTTTGAAAATCTTCTTCTCCCAAACCATAAAGCCTGGAGCTTTGGTACATATCATCAGCCATTGACCCTCTACCAAATTACTTAAAAAAATTAGCCCTTTTCTGTGCAATCCATGATTTTAGTTAGGAATAAATAATGATATCTTTGAAAACCTTCTCCTAAACCATTAGGCCTAGAGCTTTTATGCTTGGTATGTATTGATGTCTATACTTCAATGCATTACCATATTCAGGAAATAAGTGCTATATGGTGGGATCATCAATATACCTAGGATTAAAAGAGAAATCCTTAAACATCTTCTCCAAAATGATTAGACAGAGAGCTTTGTTATTTTGTTTATATGGTAAAGCCATGAACCATCATACTCAGGAGAGCGATTTAGGACCATCATGGTCCTCTTGTTTTAGTTTGGCGGCTCAAATGTCAAATCTATCGCCTATCCAAACTGTAGTTACAAGGTTTAGGTTGCCATCCAACCATTTTACCTTTTGTTACATATTACTGGCCATAAATTTTGCAAAATAACATTTAACCCCTGTTCATTTCCTGGTTGTTACGTCCCTGTGTATACTTTAGAAAACATTTACAGAAAAAAAGGAATTGCTTGTATCAAACTATTTCTTCTTTTCTCACAATATTTTCTACCCTGTAGGTTGGTTACTTTTCAAATTGCACTCACTTTTAGTTGTCGTCTGCAACTTCTTTCAAATTTGGCTAGTCCAAAATTTTGAAAACAGGAAAAACACATTAACCCTTCCCATTTTTCCTAACTTTAGAATGATCCTAATTGAAATAAGCTGAAGACCACAATGAAAGGGGGAGTAATTTGAATAGAAATCATCCTGTTTGATAGAAAATATTGTGGGAAATGAAGAAATTGCTTCTTAAAAGCCATTCCTTCAATTTCCTCAATGTTTTCTCAAGTATAAAATCACAGTGTCGTAAAATTCTTTGTTTGTACAGGAAAGGATAAAACAATAGTTAACCCTTTCAATTTTTTTTCAGAATACGCCTCAAACAGAATGTGTATCCTGTGCTGTTTTTAACTCAAGGTGATACAGATAGATGGCTGCCATACGAGGGTCCACGGGCTCAAACTTTACAAATGGCAACAGAGTTTGCATTAAGTGCTGGACTACTGGTATATATCATTTCTGACCTGTCATGTCACACAAAACAGAACATTCAGCGAAAACATGAAGCTATTTGAAGAAAGAAATTGGATATAGCATAGATATTATTTAAGCCATTACCATACAACAAAATACTAGATTGGTCTACATTGAAAAGTGTTGAAAATAACATATCCAATTGACTTACAAATAAAATAAAAAGCATCTATCAGTTTTTAATAAATTTGGCAGATGGAGAAATTGCATGTAAGGAGCAAATTTCCATCTGCCCACAATTTTTTTTCTTCAGGGCCTCAAAATTTAGGGTAATGGGTTAAAAAGATAAACATTTTAATAGGTAAATTCAAAAATTTTGAATTCAGACAAGCAAAGAATTTCAACCGCGGTCAGCCGGCATTGACTACATACAATGTAACCAACCTACTCTGGAAAATGTTTTGGGAAAAAAGAAATTGCTTGTTACAAGCAATTTCTTCTTTTTCTATATTTTCTCAAGTATGATATCATTGGGACATAAAACCAAGGTATTGTGCAGTAAAGGGTTCAGATAAAATTAATGAAAATTCAGGCTAGCAAAGTAAATATTAGGCTACAAAACAATGTTAAAGATGACAAAATTTCAGCCTTGACCAACTCATCAGAAGTTGTACATGATAATTCTAACTTGATACAACAGAAAGAAATCAGTGTAGAAATACAATAAATTACTCATAAAAAGAAAATATCTTGGTTTAAAATTGTGCAAAATTCTTTTCAACCATGGGATATCTATTGAATTCATCTTTTTCTTTGTACATGTATTAGGGAATTTGCATTAATCAGAGACTAGAATGCAATTTACAGACTGGTATCCCTGCCCACTGACCTCTTACATAGTAGTTTGACAGAGACATTAAACCATTCCCACAAACTATACATAATTACTCTAATTTTCAATATTTCGGCAAAAATGCCTTTATCAAGAAAAGAAAATAAATTTGTATCTAGAACTTAACTTTACGATCACTCATTATAGCCATATAATGAGTGATCGAAAAGTTATATTCTAGATATAAGATTTATTTTCTTTTTTCTTGATAAAGGCATTTTTGCCGGAATATTGAAAATTAGAGTGATTATATATAGTGTTTAAACAGTTCCCTGAGGAACATTATTGTGATACTGACATTCCCACACAATCCCTTCCGTTTTTACACCCCCAAGAAATACTAAGTTGTAACCTGTTAATGATGGATATGTGGTCTTTCTGTAATTTTGTAGATCATAGCCTATGATTTACTTTTAGTTCCTTCTATCAAATGCGACCATTCTGATTGGTTGGAAAAATTATTCATTTCTCCGTTAAGAAAACTTTGAGGATGCAGCCATTTTGTAAGCTTTCGCACAGAATAGTCCAATGCATAAAAGTATCAAAATTTGTAAAGTTTTCCTTTTTTTGCCCAATGCTATTAAATTTAAAGAGATGAAGAGAATATTTTTTTGTTTTCATGGAGGTATGAACTAAAGAACCTAATCACACTTATGTATTAATCCGCTTCTCATATTTTTACACTGTGATTAGTTTTTTTGGTTCATACCTCCATGAAAACAAAAAATATTCTCTTTATCTCTTAAGTATTTTGTATATAATGAGCTATATCACAAATGATTGTCTCTATATTTTTTGTGATGTCCGTGGTCAAGAGGTAGAGCAATCGGCTTCTTGATCAAGAGGTCCTTAGTTTGCTTCCTGGGAGCTGCTGTCGATCTTGGTTCTGTCATTGGCCAGCATAATTGGCTCAATCACTTGGGTATTCTCCAGGAGGCAGAATTGAGAGGAGTTAATCGATGTTAGTAGAACTTGTTTCCCAATCAGTTTAAAATAATTAGGTTTAAACACAAAATCCATATTTACAGGTCGTAGACTTAGTTGTAGAACTCATTTTGAAAGACATGTCATCCAGACACTATGAGAATACCGTTATAGTATATTATTTGTATATCAACCCATTCCCACACGACCCTTTGTGATACCCTCAACAAAAGCAGTTTGGAAAACAATATTCTAAAATGAAGAAATTGTTTGTGACAAGCAATTTCTTCATTTTACTCAATGTTTCCTCCCAGAAAGTTGAAAATATAAAATTTCATAAACTTTTAGTTATCCTCTGCATATTTGGACCAGTCTAAAATTTTACCGTCTGGTAAAGGGTTAAGAACTCTATCACAAATAATTGTTTCTATATTTACAGGGTGTAGACCCAGTTGTAGACATGTTATTGAAGGATATGTCATCAATACGCTATGTTAAAGACCGCGGTCTTGTTCTGTTTGCCTGGGGAGAACTCTGTAATGATAAGGATACCATCAAACTGTTAAAGGATAATCAAGTGGATGGAGTTATATATGATAGGTAAGGGCAGGTCTTTAAGCACAAAATTGGTTTGGCCATTCCTCAGTTAGTAGCCTCCAATTATTAGAAATCCTAATTACGAGGTCCTTGAATTGACCCCCAGCCATGGCAAATGTCCTTTCAAACATTTGTCTCCAAACAATGGATGGATAATCTTAACCCATTCCCACTCAATCCCCCCTTTTTACGCCCCTCAACAATAAAGCTTTGGAAAACATTGTGGAAAATGAAGAAATTGCTTGGATCAAGCAATTTCTTCATTATCCACAATGTTTTCTATCTAAAAAGACGAAAAAATTTAAAAAATTCCATCAACTTGAAATTGTTGTCTGCAGCTGCTTTCAATTTGGACCGGTCTAAAATTCCACTGTGTTGGAATGGATTAAACCTACATGGGATAATCAGTTGAATGGTTTAAAAGGCTGTTGTGGTAGTACTGGTGTTAGAAATACCAGAAATCCATGGTTAGGGTCTACACATTTCTAAATCTTTGTCTTCCAGGGTAAAAATCATCGTGAAAGAAATAATTGCTTTTTACAAGCAGTTTCTTTATTGTGCAAAATGTTTTCCATATCTGTGTCTCTCAGAGTTAGTAATTCTATTTTGAAATGATAAACCCTTTCCTGTTCATTCTCTAGTTTTTACGACCCTGTAAATTTATAATCGAGAAAACATATTTTGAAGAAAAAGAAGAAATGACTTGTCACATTTTGTACCCTACTGAATGGTTATTTTTCAAATTAAGTCCAAGTTCAAATTTTTGTCTGCAAAACCTTTGAATTTGGACAGATTTAAAATTTTGCAAAAACAGGAACAAGTTAAACAAATACATACCCACTTATTCTCAATTTATTCCTTTTTCAGGATGGATACCTACAAGAGTGGCAAGAAGGAAAGTATCTTCAAGTTGGAAGAGAAGATGAAACAAAATATGTTGCTACGGGTCGGTTCATTGAACCTTGACGAAATTATAGACTCTGGAACAGAATCGGGATCCGCAGAAGTCTAAACACTTTGAGAAAGTACCTGTTACCAAGAATAATTTTTACCTGAATCTTCTTTTGGACAAGATGTTTATGTGAAACACAAATGCCCGTGTATCAGAATTTTTTCTCATCTGTGACCTTAATAAATGACATTTTGATTGCGGCATATTGTTGTAATAATATCTGTCTGTCTATCTATTTGTCTTTTTACCTGTCCGAAACTTTATCTGCAAACTAGACAACTAGTATCTTCAAAACAATTTGAGGTGCAATGCAAAAATTTAGTACAAAGCTACTTCTCATATGCTTCTAATTAGGGTTATATGATTAACTTATTCCACCAAGACCAAAATTTAGACTGGTCTAAATTCAACTATGTTGACGACAATTTCAAGTTATTGAAATTTTAAAAAAATCTTTGCCTTTTGGGTAGAAAACATTGTGGACATTGAAGAAATTGCTTGTTAGAAGCAATTTCTTCATAGTCTACAATGTTTTCCAAAGCTTTTTTCTTAAGGGGTGTAAAAAATGTTGGCTTGTACGGGAATGGTTTAAGTGAACATCAAATTCTAAATCTTGTCCATGAAACTTAATTTGAAAATTTCATCTGTAAACTAAAGATTTTTTTTTCTATAAATTCCCCACTATAGAAGTAATAATACATACATGTCATACAAATGTACCTCTCACTGATATGTATTTTCTTATGAGGTTAAAAGGTCAGTTAACAAGGTCAAAATTATCAGGATATAAATTGAGAAAAATTTGCTGTTTCAGGGATATATGTGTTTCACATACACATATTGCTACAAAGTAAAATACCTTTTACTTGCCACTCATGATTTCATTCTTAACACTATAATTATTTTATTGCCAAGTTTATAAAACTGTTTGTTTTGTTTTAGAATATGTTCTATCTTACATTCACTTCTCACAGACAAAATTAGACTCAACAGGAAATATGGTAATATTCATATGAAGAAATCTCAGTATAGAAAACTGATTGTTCACTGTGTGACAATTGTAAATGATAATGCAGTTTATCCCATTCCCATACAATGATGCTTTTTGACTCCCCTAAAGAAAAACAATCGGGGAAAACATAGTGTAAATTTAAGAAATTGCTTGCAACAAGCAATTTTTTCATTTTACACAATGATTTCTGTCCAGAAAGTTGAAAAAATCTAAAATTTCTTTAAGTTTAAATTGTCGTCTGCATCTTCTTTCAATTTGGACCAGTCTGAAATTTTGCTGTTTGGGAATGGGCTACCCATTTCCACACAACCCCTCGTCTTTACGCCCCCCGCCCCCCGCAATATTTTTTCTTTAAACATTATGGAAAATGCAGACATTGCTTGTATCAAACAATTTCTTAATTTTCCTTCATCTTTTCTATCCAAAAGACGAAAAATAAGATCAAATCCAACAAATGCAAATTGTCATCTGCAGCTTCTATCAATTTGGACCAGTCTAAAATTTTGTTGTGATGGAATGGATTAAAGCAGCTCTTGAACAGGTTTTCATGAACATTGATTAAAGAAGGAGTCTGCTTTTCCACTAGGTATTAATGCCATTTTCATGATAAATGTTCTCTCTTTGTGTCTTTAATCTACCAATTTCCCTTAAAATTAGATTTAATGTAGTTTATTCCTAATGCTTAATTTGAAACATCATAATTTATCGGTTGAGTTTGTTAGTTTTTGGATGATGTTGATCCAGCTGATTTGCTAGTGGAAGTCAATGATGTAATTGATATATCATGGAAACTATAAATAAGGCAATTTTAGGTGAAATCAAATGATAGCGAATTTAATTGGTGAATTACCGGTTCTAATCGGGTTTTACTTTCTAGTATTACTTAACACCAAATAATTTGCTTCTGTTCTTTAATTCTTTAAAGTTGTGAAAATTTTCATTACAAAATTAGCTTAATCCCATTCTTTCAAATGTCTGAAAGCATCAAAGTTGCGAAATTGAGAGCCAAAACTTTTCTCCCATAATCTTTTCATGAGCCCCTTTAACCCATTCCAACACAGCAAAATTTTGGACTGGTCCAAATTGAAAGAAGCTGCAGACGCCAATTTCAAGTTGATGGAATTTTTATTTTTTTCGCGTATTTGGATAGAAAACATTGAGGATAATGAAGAAATTGCTTGATACAAGCAATTTCTTCATTTTCCACAATGTTTTCCAAAGCTTTTTTCTCGAGGGGGGTAAAAAGGAGGGATTGAGTTGGAATGGGTTAAGGCTGCTTGGAATAGTATAGTATAGTATTTACCTATAGATTTTATAGTAAATTGGACCATTTATTGTACAATCTTGGGATGTCATGGGTTTGATCCCTGGCGGCAGCACATATCCTTTCTGACATCTGTCTCTCATCAATGGTAGGATAATCGTAAACCTAAGTGGGATAGCAGCTGGAGGCTAGGAAGGGATGTTGTGGTAGTACTGCTGTGAGAAATACTAGGAATCCATTGTTAGGTGCTCCAGCTGCCTCAATTTGACAAATACTGTTAAAAGTGGCATTAAACCCCATCAATCAATCAACACCATTTATTGTATGCATAATGAGAATTTAGCCTATGTGTTACATTTCCTACAACTTGAATCGTTTGCTAAACAAAGACTGCTCATCCATGACATTCAAGTAGATTGATTCATTGCCACTTTAAACAGTTATTCAGTCATATTACGGCAGCTGAAGTACCTAACCATGGATACCTGGTATTTCTAACACCAGTACAGGCACTACCATTACAATCTTTCCAAATTTCCAGCTGCTCATCCCTCTTAGGTTTATGATTATCGACCCATTTGTTGGAGAAAAATGTCAGAGTGGATATTTGCCATGGCCGGGGGGCCAAGAACCTCATGATTAGGAGACCAATGTGCTACTAACCTTTTTCCGTAACCAATCCAAGAGGTGCATATAGCCTATTTATTGATCATTTAACCCTTTCCTGGTTTTTGAAATTTTAGACTGGTCGAAATTGAAAGAGGATGCAGACCACAATGAAAATTGAATGCAATTCAAAGTAAAATATCCTATGCGGGAGAAAACACTGTGGAAAAAGGAGAAATTGCTTATTATAAGCAATTTCTCCTTTTTTCACAATGTTTTTTGAAGTATAAAATCACAGTGACGTAAAATTCCGTGTTTATCCAGTAATGGGTTAAACCATTCCCACACAATGACACTTTTTGAAACCCAAAAGAAAACAAAATTTGGAAAAGATTGTGGAAAATGAAGAAATTGCTTGTAACAAGCAATTTCATTTTCCACAATGTTTTCAAACCAAAAAGGTGGAAAAAAAAACCTCAAATTTCATAAACTTCAAACTTTCATCTGCAACTCCTTTAAATTTGGACCAGTCTAAAATTTTGCTGTATGGTAATGGGTTAAGGACTTATTTGAGTCAGTAACTGTCTGCATAGGGCATAGTGAAGACTCTGTTTGGACATGGAAGATTTGCAGGCTGATCTGAGTCTTCACTTTTGAGCATTTGTGAAGTAGTTGGAAATGTCACACTCCGGCTCGATGACGTGCCAGCATCTTGCCTTGTCTCAGCAGATCTAAAATTGTTGATTACCAGATGATATCTTTAAACCATTACCAAACATCAAAATTTTAGACTTGTCCAAATTGAAAGAGGTTGCAGACAACAAACAGAGTGGGTAAAAGTAAAAAAGATGAATATGACATGAGGTAGAAAACATTGTGAGAAAAAGAGATATTGCTTGATGCATGCAATTCTTCCTTTCTCACAATGTTTTTTTTTCTTTGATGCATAAAAATGTGGGATTGTGGTAATGGGTCAAACCATTATAGGACAACCATTAGCTTTGTTGTATTCCAAGAAAAAAGTGTTGACCCATGACTAGATACAAAAACTTTAGAGTGCTCAAATTGGAAAAATGCAGATAACAATTCAAAAATACTTTATAACTTAAATATAAGTGTTAAAAAGGAGAAACTGCTTTTTCCCACTATGTTTTCTATGATTATAATTATTGAGGAGCATTTGTTAATTCATTATTGTGTGGTAATTGGTTATAATGTGGAAAAAGGGAAAGCAGCTTTTCATATACATGTATATCTCTTGGTGAGCTATTGTGATAGGTCATAGTCCATCCATCCGTCTGTCCTTCTGTCCATTCATCTGTCATCCATTCACAATTACAAAAAACTCTTCCCCTCCTAAACTAACCATGTTATTTCAACAAAACTTCACAGAAATGGTCCTTGGGTCATGCTCTTTCAAAATAGTTCATAGAAATCTATGAAAAACATTGGTTGCCATGGCAACTGAGTGAAAAAGCTTCATCTTCTCCTCCCAAACTATACGGCCCAGAGCTTTGTAATTTGGTATAGATCATCATCTATTGACCCTCTAACAAAATACTTGAAAGAATTACCGTAACTTGAAAATTAGCCCTATTCTGTGCAATCCTGATTTTACATAGAATTGAAGAAGGAAATCTTTTAAGATCTTATTCTCTCAAACCATATAGGCCTAGAGCTTTGATATTTGACATAAATCTTCATCTATTGACCTTCAACCAAAAAACTTCAAAAATTACCATACTCTGAAAATAAGCCCTTTTTCTGTATGATGCCTGATTTTACATTTAAATAAAGAAGGATATCTTAGAAAATCTTCTTTTCCAAAACCATAAGGTGTAGAGCTTTGATATTTAGTATAAACCATCATTTATTGAACCTCTACTAAAATACATGTACTTCAAAAAATTACCGTACTCTGAAAAATAGCCCTTTTCTGTGAGATCCCTGATTTTACATAGAAATAAAGAAGGAAATCTTTGAGAATCTTCTTCTCCTAAACAATAAGGCCTAGAGCTTTAATATTTTGTTTGTATCAATTTTTATTGACCCTTTACCAAAATACTTAAAGAATTACTGTTCACTGAAAATTAGCCCGTTTCTGAATGATCCCTGATTTTACATAGAAATAAAGAAGGATATCTTTGAAAATCTTCTTCTCCCAAACCATTAGGTCTAGAGCTTTAATATTTTGTATGTATCAATGTCTTTTGACCCTTTACCAAAATACTGTAAAGAATTACCGTACCCTGAAAATTAGCCTGTTTCTGTGTGATCCCTGATTTTACATGTGAATGAAGAAGGAAATCTTTGATAATCTTCTTTCATCCAAGCCATATTCTTCTTCTCCCAAGCCATAATGCATAGAGTTTTGATATTTTGTGTGTATGAAAACATAATGACCTTTGACCAAAATACCTCATAGAATTACCGTATTCTGAAAATAAGCCATTTTCTGTGCAATCCAAGATTCGAGAAACAAATATAAGATATCTTTGAAAATCTTCTCCTAAACCATCAGGACTAGAGCTTTGATATTTCATTTGTATCAATGCCTATTGACCCTCTACCAAAATACTTCAAAGAGTTACCCTACTTTGGAAATAAGCTCTAAATGGTAGGAACTTCAATATACCTAGGATTTAAGGAGAAAATCTTTAAAAGATCTTCTCCAAATTAATTAAGTTTAGGGCTTTGACATTTTGTGTATATTAAAAAGCCTTTAGCCATCATACTCAAGGTAACGATATAGGTCCATCATGGTCCTCTTGTTTTATTTAACCCATTACCAAACAAAAAACTTACAGACTAATCCAAATTGAAAGGAGTTGCAGACGATAATTTAAGGTTTATGAAATTTTAGATTTTTTCAATTTTTGGGTAGAAAATATTTGGTTAAATGTTCATGTATACTCAATTTGTTTAATCCATTCCCAAACATTTCCTCTTTTTTCAAGCTGAACTTATAACCTCAAGAGTTTAAGAAAACAATGTGGTTAAACAAGAAATAGCTTGCTACAAGAAATATCTACCTTTTCCACATTTTTTTCTACCCAGAAAGACTAGATGTATAATATGCATTATATTATAATACATGAAACTGAAATTGTTGCCTGCAAGTACGGTTAAAAACATGGATTTAATGGATGGGGGTAATTTTTATATATGGTTTATTGTACAAACATGAAAATGAAAAACTTCTTTCAGGATGGAATTGAATTAAATTTCATGATCTTATGACCCTTTTGCAGATTTCTTGAAGAAATCCTAATAGGTTTGATAATAGTGCTTTGGAGGATTGGAAAAAATTCAGATCACTCAGCGATTTGGATCCCTGGTTGTCGCAAATATACCTTCTGACATTCATGTCCCGCCAATGGGTGGATAATTGCAAGCCTAAGTGGGATGAGCAGCTGGAAGCTGGGAAAGGATGTAGTGGTAGTACAGGTGTGAGAAATACCAGGAATCAATTGTTAGGTGATCAAGCTACTGCAATTTGACTGAAATACTATTAAATTCGGTGTAAAAAAGAAGATCACTTGGTGATGCAAGGGAAATAATTGCTACTGCTTGACTGAGATATCTTTTGTTTAAAAAAAAGTTACCTCTCTCAGTTAAAAACAACAGCAAGCATTCTTTTAGAATGACTAGCATTCAGTGTTGAAAAAAAACTGAATTACCGGTATGATAAGAAAATTCAGGCCAGTGTAGCAAATCAGGCTATCATGTGCCTCTAGTCTTTGTAAATTGCAGGAAGTTCAAATTAAGTTGAGCTGTTTGTATTGTATTATGAATCTAAGCCAATGTATAAAGATGGAATTTTAGGGTTATCCTAACGTAGAAAACAATCATCATTTCGTTAATTTGAATGAAATTATTCTTTACTGGCTTTTAATAATATCAAAATTTCTATTTTACCTTTATGATATAATTAGTTATCTCATTAGAGCCAAAAGATATTTTACCTGGGAATTTCTTATTTTAACTGTATAAGTAAAATAGTTTTATACAGCACCAAATATGTTCATTTTTAAAATACTATGTGTGTAAAACAATTGAATTATTTTGTACAATCTAGTGTTATTTTTTTCCCAACCTGTTTTTAGTCAGACATAGTTTTCACACTGATATTTTACTGTGTAATAGTGCCTCTGTCAATTAGTACAAGTCTGGTCTGCTCCTCTTACATATATGGAGGATTTCAAAGAAACATGGCTCAAGCAATTTCTTTATTTTCCACAACACTCTCCTCTCAGGAGGACAAAGATTTTTATAATTTCATCAACTTAAAAATGTCATCTGCAATATCGTTGAAATTATGCCAATCTTCAATTTTGTTGTCTGTTAATTGGTTATGAGTGATCTAAAGAAGATGACGGTATTTTAAAGAAACATGGCTCAATCAATTTCTTTTTTTCCGACAACATTTTCCTATCAGAAAGACGAAGATTTTTATAATTTCATCAACTTGAAAAAGTCATCTGCAACATCATTCAAATTAGACCAATCTTACATTTTGTTGTCTGGTAATGAGTGATCTAAAGAAACTGGCGGTAACAATATAAAGTGCACAGTAATTTGAAAAATAAACACTTTATAGGATACAATTGTATAGGATGCAATAATTCACTTCGCCTTTTCACTCAATATATTCTTAACCCATTCCCACTCAATCCCTCCTTTTTACGCTCCTCAATATAACGGCTTTAGAAAACATTGTGGAAAATGAAGAAATTGCTTGAAACAAACAATTTCTTCATTTTCCACATTGTTTTCTTCCCAAAAAGAAAAAGATCTTTAAAATTTCAGCAATTTTGAATCTGCCACTTCTTTCAATTTGGACAAGTCTAAAATTTTGTTGTGTTGGAATGGGTTAAGTTATTTTCCTATAATGCACAGAAATGCAGGATCACGGGACGAGGGTTACCCATTCCCACATGAAGAAAAAAATTGACTCATCCACATTGAAAGATTTTGCAGACGTCAGTTCTAAGTTGGTGGAATTATAACAATCATCGTCTTTTTGGGGTAGAAAATGTTTTGGATATCGAAGACATTTCTCGTAACAAGCAATTTTTTCATTATCCACAATATTTTCCAAAGCTTTATGCTTGAGGATCGTAGAAAAGCGGGATTGTGTGGGAAAAGGACAAAAGCCCCTCCAAATATCACATGCCCTATAGGTTTGTGAGCTATACCAAGGAAGTTTTCTGAGCAAAGTGAAAGAACCATAAACTCTTAACACCACTTCCTTCAACCTTTTTAAGATAACACTATAAATCATTTATTTTCAATTTACCAAACGTTACATTAGGATTCTCGCAGAATTACGCTTATTAACCCATTCCTACACAATATATCCTTTTTACGCCCACAAGAAAGGAATGTAGCGAAACATTGCGGAAAAAGAAGAAATTGCTTGTAACAAGCAATTTCTCTATTTCCCATAAAGTGTTCTCTACAAAAAGACCAAAGATTTCTAAAATTTCATCAACTTTGAATTGTCTGCAAAATCTGTCAATTTGAACCGGTATAAAATTTTGTTGCCTGGGAATGGGTTAAGTATCCCTCATTTAGCGTTAAAACATTTTTAGCTGGCTTTTTTTCCGGAGGTATTGCTGTAGCCTTGGTGTCGTCGTCGTCGCCGTGCCAAATCTTTGACATTTTGTGATAGCTTTGGTTCTACTAAAGGCATTCACTTGAAACTTGGCACACTTGTTCACTATCGAAAGAGCAACCTATACTATCAAGGGGGATAACTCTAGATGTATTTTATCCACTATCCAGCACCCAACAGCCGAGCGTAGGCACCCGTAGGCGTTGCTCTTGTTCTGATTCATTTTACTCCGGATTTTGAATAACTTTTAGATAATATAAGCATAATAATAATAGTAGCAGATGATTTAAAAACAATGATAAGAATTAAAATATTTTCAGATTTGAAGTAAGTGGTCCTATGGCAAAATCTTGGTCTTAAGTAGTTGTTGTCTAATTTCAGTTGACAAGAACGTAAAGGCAAAACTCAAGAACAAAATATCTATCACTTTCAAAACAGTCTGAAAACCGAAATTTCCATAGCTTCAATTGACCGATCGCGGGTGTCAATAAACGAATCAATCGACCTGTTTGATAATTCATTTAGACAGGAAGTGAACTTTTAACCCTTTCCTGTACAAATCCGGGTTTTTACGTCCCTCTGATTTTATGCTTGTGAAAATATCATGGGGAAAAGGAGAAATTGCTTGTTACAAGCAATTTCTCTTTTTTCCACAATATTTTCTACCACACATGATTGTTTCATTTCAAATTGCATCGACTTTTCATTGTCGTCTGCCACCTCTTTCAATTTGGACTAGTCTAAAATTTCCAAAACAAGGAAAGGGTTAAACAAGCAATTTGTCATTAACCACAATGATTTCCAAAGCATCGAAAAGCGAAAAAAAATTGAACGAGTTAGGGGTATATCACTGTAAACTTTTTATATCAGCTTACATTCATCGATTTATGTGCGATCATTTATTTCAATACAGCCGTATACTAAACTTCTCCATTCTTTTTAAATCTGTCAAAAGCTCGGAAGTTAAATAACGAAAGAAAAAAAACGAAATATGCATAATTTGGCATGAGAACTTTTGAGTTTTAACGCCAAAATCTTATTACATATGAAAGTCACGTAAACCATTTTGAAAAGATTTTGATTCAATCAAAAGCTAGCTCGCAGGGACACTTTTCAGTGAACGTAAATCGCATGGAAAAGATCGATCTAACCACATATAGGCTTGTCGGGTCGTCAGATATTGTGAACCCAAATTGGCAATGAAGTTTTCCAATGGAATATCTCCATTGGCGAATTTTCCGACAAATCAAATTCTTCATTTAGAATGAAAGTGAACTTTGAGGTCCGATATTTATGTAAAGCATTTTTGTTAGTTTGGCGACTTAAACGTCGTAACTACAGCTTATTCAAGCTGTAGTTACGACGATTAGGTCGACGGCCAACCATCTTACTTTTATGTTACATTTAACTTGCCATCGATTTTGAAATAAAACGCCGTTTTAATATGTAAGTGGAACATCCTGTCGGAGCTCAGTGGGCGTGGCCAGCGATCCGTCAATTGTGTGATCCAATGACCGATAGTCCTGAGCGAGATTTGTAAAGTATAATCGCAATGTTCAACTTTATGTGATCCAATACATAAATGGCCCTAGGCACACATTCGATCCAAGTTTTGAGACATTTGAGGCAAAGAATAAGGCACGCATTCAGGCCGTGTTTCGAGATATCTGAGCCAGAATTTACCCGTTCCCCGACTTTTTTACCCGAAGTTGTCATATATCAAACGGCTTCATGACATTTTAACCCTTTCCTGTACAAACCCTGTTTTTACGGCTCTGAGATTTATAATTTAGAAAACATTGTAGAAAAAGAAAAAAATGCATCATGGTAACAAGCATTTTCCCCCCTTTTCCACATTATTTTCTACCTAACTGAATGGTTATTTTCCAAATTAAATCCACTTTAAATTTCCGTCTGCAAAACCCTTGAATTTGGACAGGGGTAAAATTTTGCATAACAGATAAGGTTAAGAACTAACTTTCAAGCAAATGAAGCCCAAAGCGAAGGATGTAGAGTACACTAGATTGTTTTTCTTAAGATTTGTCATAATAGCATAGATTTGCACCATACATGATCCAATACGGATCTCTCCCGAGATATGAAAGACAAAGCTACAAGACAAACAGCAGGAGTGCAGCCTCCTAGGTGTACACCAAATGACACTCGACGAACACCACACGCAGCCTACATTGAGCAGTTTAATCCATCACCAAGCGTCAAAATTTCAGGTTGGTCCACACTGAAAGAAGTTTCGGACGACAATTATTTGTATATGATTTGTTGTTGTTGTTGTTGATTATGCTTTAGGGTAGAAAAGTTGTGGACAATACAGAAATTGCTTCTAACAAACAATTTCTTCATGCTGTTTGTTGGCCATTCAGATAATCTCTCCGAAGACAGCTGCTTTAACAAAAATAGAGCAATAGCACTGAATTAACACTTATTGGTTGTTATTTGGGTTTTTTTTTCTTTATTTTTCAAACTTGTCTAAATTAGAATAGGTAGCAGACCGCCCATAATAAAGTAAATACAATTCAAAAGGTAACACTTCTATATGATAGAAAATAATGTGGAAAAAGGAGGAAATGCTTGTTTTAAGCATTTTCCACAATATTTTCTCAAGTATGATATCACAGGCGCGTAAAAATCAGGTAAGGGGAACGGTTAACACTGTTTTCACCAAGCCAATTCATTTCAATACTTATCAAGAAAGAGATCGGCTTGTCTTACGCTGTGATGTCAGCTAAGCAATTCCATGTGTTGTATGAACCAGCGAAAAGCCTCTATAAGCGTATGTGCGGCGCACTGTAAATCTTTTTTTTCGCAACGCTACATTTTATTGTCAACTAGATTGAATTTAGGAGAGTCTCCGTAAATATTTTCCGAATGCCTAACAGTTACTTGGCAACGGTATACATGGCGGACCCTTCGTTCGAGAGATTATAAATAAAACCTATGGACTTTGTACCTTGTAGCATATTTGTACCTGGATAGAAGTGTATCAACTGTCGCAAAACCACTTATTTTCTGGTCCTTCGACATGAAATCGAAAGATAGAATCGAATCTAACAGCAAAAAAATTAAATTCAGACTATAGTTATTTGAGTGATATAGTTTTCACTTCGCACCACATTCGCTTCCAATTGTACTGAGTGGGTCTCCGTGAAAGAGATAGTTTTACGTAAATAAAGCTGTCATTTAAATGGTGTTTTTACGTATTGGTACCTATATGACTGGCTTCGGGGGACCAGTTGGAAATGGCAAGGGTCTAATTAGATACGATAGCGGTAGCATACAGTATATATGTTGATTATACGTTTAAGTTGCCAGAACAACAAACATGCTTCCCAGAAATACCGGCCAATGCCGAAGTTCTAACTTAAATTCCGGTTTGAATGTTTTATTTGACTGGTCTATCGATTTTTGTTGACATATACGATCCGCCAAAAGATTAGTTTGTTTGAATGGGGTTTAACGCCGGTTTAAACAATTTTTTCAGTCATATCGCGGCGGCTGGATCACCTAACAGTGGCTTCCTGGTATATCTCGTACCAGTACCACCATTACATCCTTTCTTAGCCTCCAGCTGCTATCCGACATGTGTTGACGAAAGGGTGTGCGCCGCCACCGGGGATCGAACCCATGACAATTGAACAGTATTAAACAGTGCTTTGTCAAAATAGAAGTTCTTTCTGAGATTGGAACGATTTCGACCCAAAGTAAATCTGTCACCTTAACCTTGGACCTTTATGGTTAAAATGTATCAAAGCACCGCTTTAGCTCGTTGGAAACATTTGCAAAGAGTATCGATGTCCTACTTTGAATGCAAAAACGTCAATGTCACATTGTCCTACGTCAAACGATTCTAGAGTTAGAGCACAGAAACGATACGTCTTCACACGGACGGATGGGTGAACGGACAGATAAAGGGATTGACATACAGACACAGTGAAACGAATGATACCCCCTCTACTTGAAGAAGGGCGTAAAATTAAGAGGGGTTGTGAAATACAACGTCACCCAAAATCCAAACACACCCGTTAACAATTAAAACCTTATAAATGATAGATTTGCGCACTGAATTAGAACCGTAGGTATAGTACTAGACTTTTGATCCTATTGAAGTAGAGTAGAGAAACCTTATATTTCCTAGGTTAGCCCCCACCCCTATGACCCACCTGTGACCTATAAGGGCTGTCCATCCAGGACGTACCACCGGGATTTATATGGGATCTATTTGAAATTTAAATGGGAAATATATTTTAGTGTTTGTTTGTTTGTTTGTTTGTTTGTTTGTTTGTTTGGTTGGTTGGTTGGTTGTTTGTTTGATATTCAACACGACTTTTAAAAGTATTTCAGTCATATCGCGGCAGCTAGAGCACCCAACAATGGTTTCTTAGTATTTCTCACAACAGTACTGCCACTACATCCTTTCCTAGCCTCTAGCTGCTATCCCACTTAGGCTTACGATTATCAACCCCATTGGTGATGGAGACAAATGTCGGAAAGGATATGTGCCGCCGCCGAGGATCGAAGGAAATATATTGGATTAATATGGGACACGCATATACATTTCTAGCATACAGACCTTAAACGAAACTGGTTAAGATAATTGAAGAGCGAACAGAGCAAATTCGAGAATTGACACTGAAAATACTCAAAATTGGAAGAATGTAAACAAAATGTTAATATGTACAGAAATAAAAGCAATCTCAAAGCAGAGTTGTCGTTCGTTACTCTCACAAGACATCACTGAAATCGACTAAATGACAAGATTCTTGTTAAACCAAGGAATCGAATACATATTATTTTTCTGTTGTTTCTCAGAAAATAATACGGCATTACAAATATGATTCAAGGTACTTTATATATGCATTAACGCATAATAGTTTTCTTTTAAATCACCGAAGTACTTTTGTATAAAAACTGTATGAATCACAACCTGAAAAATTTCTCATATTCATGCGCCAAGTTTTTTTGTTTTTTGGGGTTTTTTTATTAATGAAATTAGTTTCAGTTTATGATGATGACGCATTGGTAGACTTTTTGCTGAGCCTACTACAGAGGTGAATAGGGTATAAACCGGAGTGCAAAAAGGTGAAATAAAAAACGTTGTGCGAAAACCAATGATAATCCAAGTTAGACATAATTGATTAACATGATATTGCTGCAATATATATCAATTGATAATTAAAATCATATACCAGGGAAAACTATTTCTAGATACTTTAAAAATAACTCAAATTAAATCTAAGTTCACCATCCAAATATCGCTGTTTACACTTTTCAAAAATCCATCGGAGGAATTTCGTTCGCTTATGAACGACCGCTTTCGATCCAATATGGATCCCATATTGATAGTAAATAGCATGTGTGCATATTCTATCGGTCAGAAGATTACTATATTTGAGAAATATGAAAAATAAAGGTCGACAGAGATTGAAATGAAGAATTTTCAATCTCTATACACGTTCGGGGTAAAGAAGTTTGCTACTGCGGCGTTCTTAAGTCGTTTTTTTTTCACTGGAGCTGTAATATAATACCAATGTACATTAATTTTCTACTAAGATGACCTTATGTTACTCATTAATCCTTGTCGTGCTCAAATAAAAGCATCTTAAGAATTGCATTAAAATTGAATGGCTGGTAGTACTCGATGCATTAATTTCGGGTTAATAATTTTATTGAAGGTGTATCTTGTAATCAACTCCAATTTAAAAATGACAAGCAGGAGGTGTAGACAAAAATCAGACTGCACATACCTTCTTCCAAAAAAGGAATATTCCAGGATCAGCATGACAAGCGTAACTACAACATGAGCTATTATAGATGTTTAACGTATATCAGTAAGTCACAGAGACGTTCTAAAGTGGTTCATTAGAAAACTGGAGCTGTTATGCATCTCACTGTATAGAAATTTACCACTGAAGTTTCCTAAAGCACATTTAGACAGCTTGGGCTGTTAGTTGTCCCAAATTTTGAGGTCTTCTCAGAGTTCAATGAGTGCAAACTGCCACTGGATGCTTAACCACTAAATCCATTGAATGCCTACCCCACAAAAGTAGTCCATATGTATTTCAGGAATATTGCAAACTTTGCCTGCAAGCTAATTTCCTAGGTATTTTTAGCTCTCTTTCATCTCAAGAAAGAAGCTTTCGAAAACATTGTGGACAATAAAGTAATTGCTTGTAACTACCCTACAAGGCAAAGATTTTCTAAATTCAACCATCTTGAAAATGTCGTCCGCAACTTCTTTCAAATTGAACAACGGTAAGATTTTGTCTTGTTGTAATGCATAACTTAACAAAGCCATGCTTTTCTAGCTTGCAGTACTTTGATTGCTTAAAAGAATCTTACATAACAAACAAAAAAAGCTGAATCCCATGCGCTTTACTGGACTTGCAGTTAATTTGATTTCAAATACTGTGCGTTTTACCGGGCCTGTGATAAAGCGTTTCATTGGATGATGGGATTTCGAAATTTGAAAGACGGTAACATCAAAAATGACGTCATGAATATCAATATAATGTTGAATTGCATTGTAACAGAGTATTTTTTATACACCTTGCTGTTTAATCTTGGGATTTCTCTGTGTAATAAATTTTGATATCGTCACTGGAGTGTATAGTTTCACTCTCTGTAATAAATCTTTAATCATGTATTCATCCGCACTTTTTTCAATAGACCTTCTCTCTATCAAAAAGATTGGTTTCGATATTTTAATAAAACAATGAAATAATGATAAGGTATACATGTATAATACATAGAATAATCAACTGGTTATTCTTTTTAATTGTCATTCGGTATATAAATGTATTTGTGTAGGTTACGACTCTTTCCTTGCGACAATATAGATAGGAAAGGATTTGCAATCACTTCGGTACGGAGAGTATTTACCCATTACCAGATGACAAAATTTTAGGCTGGTCCATATTGAAAGAAGTTGCAGACAACATTCAAATGTGGTAAATCTTCGAATTTGTATCTTATCGGATAAAAAATATTGTAGGAAAAGAAAAAAAGCTGGTTATACTAGTTAAATTCCTTTTAAGATTAAAAATACGAAATGGTTAGGTTATGGGGTAATAGATCGCTGCTTCCAATCAAAAAGTCGATTGACCAATCAAATAATTCATTTAGACAAAAAAGTGTATATTAATCTGTAATATTCGTATATGTAATATTACAGTCAATTTTGCTCGAGCGACCACATCTGTTAAGCGACCACTGCTATTAAGCCACCGAAATCGAAAACCCCATTTAGACAGCAGAAGTGAAAGTGAAGTGAAAAAAAGTCGTAACAAAATCCTATGTTGTTAGAACTCATTAGAATCGTCTTAAGGAAACGACTCTAATGAGTCAGTGATCGCCTAATACACGATTTATTGAACATTTTCGCAAGTAGACTTCATTACTACAACTTAGGCTATGCCTCTATGTCAAATCTTAGATAGAAAAACTTGTGCATACCCAAGTCCCTCATTTAGCATTTAACCAGATGACAACATTTTAGACTGGTTTAAATTGAAAGGAGTTGCAGACGACAATTTAAAGTTAATGAAATTTTAGATTTTTTCTAATTCCTGAGTAGAAAACATAGTGAAAATGAAGAATTTGTTTGTTGCAAGCAATTTCTTCTTTTTGCACTATGTTTCATTAAGCTTTTTATTCCTAGGGTGCGTTAAAAAGCGTTAAATTATGTTCATATTAAAGAGCTTATATATCAGACCGCTTTTGGGACTGTCAGTTCCTTGATATTATTCAATTAATAACAAGCTATGACGAGAAGCTTACGAGGTGTGTTGGAAAGCTTTGTAAGCCTTAGTTTCGCTCATCATTCATGAATAACATTGTATATGATAATGTGAAACAAGGCATTATTAATTCAAAGGGTTTTTATGCCACTGATTATTCGTATGATAACGTTTTCAACGTTCGATTTAATATTCAAATTTATGGCCCTACTCCTACAGATAAATAATTATTCTACTTCCGGTTACTAAACCGTTCGCTTCCGGTTTAGGTAATTGTTGTATCAAAGTTCATGCCGTTTAAATGAAAATCGAAATGAAGAAAAAAATCTTGACGCATATTTTTGCGTATTAAAATGGTCGTGCTATACGGTTAGAAATAGTATAACTGAGTAGGCCCCTACGTTTCAAATTGAAGAAGCAATAACTAACACGTTGTAACGATCCTTATCCCAACGCTTGGTTTTCTTTCAAACTTAGCATTACAGGCGTAAGACGCAATTTTAATGCCTTCGCGGTAGCAACGCCAATGCGGTGAATATCAAAATTGCGGTAAATTATTTGTGTATTCACATTTCATTGTCGCGGCGGAAAGTTGCGAATAATATGTGCACGGACATGCAATAAGGCTTATCGGGATTTGCATCATACAGTAAATCTCTGTATTGCTTTGTGTTCATAAATTTTGCAAAATAATGCCGTTTATGTAATTTCAAAATGGAACGTCCTCTCGGAGCTCAGCAGGCGCGACCAGCGATGCGACCATTTGTTATATGTAGAGTTGTACTTCATCATAACTTCATTTTCAATATGGCCCTTTTGGTCGGGAAAAAAACTGAGAAATGAAACCTGAAAAAAAATCTTGGTCAGTAGTTTAACCCCTCGTTCCCACATGACAATTTTTTTAGACAGGTCCAATTTGAAAGATGTTGCAGACGACAATTTCAAGTTGACGAAAAATTAAAAACCTTTTTCTTCTTTGTTAGAAAATATTGTTGACTATGAAGAAATTGCTTTGAATAAGCAATTTCTTCTTGATCACAATGTTTTCCAAAACTTTTTTCTTAAGAGCCTAAAAAGGGGGGATGTGGAAATGGATAAAAGAAAAATGTATTTGAATTGGTTTTAACGCCTCATTTGAAATCACCTTTCAGATATATCAAGGCGAACTTTTCTTATATAAATGCTTCCTGTGTACTAACAGTACTGGCTTGAGTCTCTGAAATGTCTTGACCATAGATTACTCACGTGACCTGTGGCGCAGCCGACATTCAAACGCGTAAGCTTGACTTGCCTCAGATTACGAGTGTATCGCTCGTATTTTTTAGCCAAATTGGACCTACACAGATCCCATACTGAAAACAATTATATAGTAGAATGATCATACTGGATTCAGAAAATCGTCAGCCAGTAAAATGTCTCGATCCAAGGTCTGCTCATTTCGCGCAGTTGGACCAGGGTCGATACTTTTTTCGCACTCAAAGGAGACCACTTTTCGCCTGAAATGTTGTCACATATTATAAAAATCGAATTAAAATTCATACTCTTTTTAAAATCAGTAGACCATGCCAAAGTTTCTGCGGCGACATGTTGTCGATTGCTTGCAAAACTGTCCTAACTACAGCCTATATAAGCTGTAGTTACGTCACTTAGATCGTCAAGCGGCGTATACACGTCGAGTTTATGTCTGGGTAGATGAAATAAACTCGTTATGAATTTGATAGTTGGATGACTAACGGAATATCCCGACAACCAACTTTAACCCTTTCCCATTTTTTTGGAAATTTTAGACTAGTCCAAATTGAAAGACGTTGCAGACGACAATAACATTTTGGATGCTTTTTGAAATGAACCCATCCTATGTGGTAGAAAATGTTGTGGAAAAAGGAGAAATTGCTTGTTTCAAGCAATTTCTTCTTTTTTCACAATGTTTTCTCAAGTATAAAATCACAGGAACGTTAAATCCCGTATCTGAACGGGAAAGGGTTAAATAGTACATTTTGTCGTACCAAGAGCGAGGATTATTTGTGTTAAAAACTTAAGAGAATACATTTAGTTTTCCTTGAAGTATGAACCTTAAAACTTAATCACACTGTATGAAGACGTGAATTTCTTATAAAGTAATTTTATAATTTATAATTCTATTTAATCAAGCAAAACAAATTAAATATTTTACTATTTTTGAGTAAAAACTTTATGGTTCTACTTTGTACGCAAGCATACAAAATAAAAGCGTGCTCAAGTTTTTCGGAAAACATCAGCCAATCAAAACACTTGAATCTTTATAGACGAAACTAGATTAAGATTCGATAAAAGGATGAATTGAATATACCTTCACTCATGAGGTTGTAAAAAGTAAATACAACAAAATTTATAACCAGTCATACGTATTTTATTTCCAAAGTTTTATGAGAGGTTGTGTCACCGTGTACTGTTTTGGTAGACTTTGTCAGTAATCATTTTATGTTTGACAGAGCGTTGATCTGTCGACTCTGCTTTTTTTTTCTTCGATTCGGCCAACAAATGCAATCGCTGAACAAGAGTTGTAGTAAACGAAGGTGAAATAGTCCGGAGTCATCTAAATACTCCATAGCCCTACCTCGGCGATGCTCAGTTTACGGAGTTTTCCGATGAAATTTAATTTGATAGACTATATCGAGGGTCAACTGAAATACTGTTCCAAGTGTCTATACTATGTTTAGACACTTGGAACAGTATCGCAATTAACCAACGATATAGTGGATACAATTGGCCCCTACCGATATCCAGAGTTACTCCGCTTAGTTCAAATATTAGAGTGACCTCCCTTAAATCTTTGGGTAGTTCCGGTGAAAAAATCGATGATATCGTTATCGAAAACATTAACAGGTTGTTGCCAGCTCTTACTACGTGTCATCAATGTTGAAACCCTAGATGGTCTAGAGACTTCTTTATTTTAACAGCTGAGTTTAATTTTTACAGCTATAAGACGTTTTACGTGCTTATAATCGTAAATGAGCCGATATTAAAGTGTATTTCTCGGATATACCCTAATTCCGGATATACGTATGAATTACCATAAAAAGAGCTTTTTTTGATCGAAATAAATACAATGATACTCGCGGAAATACAATCTGATAATTCCTTTTTTAAAAAATGTCTCACATGTCAAGCGGGACTTTGAATTTATAAAATATATGTCATTTTACAAACGGGGAACTGTTACAAAGAAGCTCTCCATACGTCTTCATTTCATAACCATGGGAATTTACTAAATACCCTTTTCATTGGTTAATATGAAATAAATTTAACCAGAATTTTACTGCATGATCCTCAACAAGCTTTGTAAAGTGTCTGAAGGCTTGTGGAAATGATTGTTGCCTCTGTAAGTCGTCCCAAGATATATCATTCGTTTCTTACCAATGGCAACTAAGATGTATCATTAATTTCTTACCAATCGGCAAATGATAAGGTCTAAGTAGGGTGAGCAGCTGGTTGCTCAGATAAAATGTCAGTTATGCTTAGTAACTGATTTAATGTTGAAAGTGGTGTTTAACCGATAACCGGAGGGCAAAATATTAGACTGCCAAATATAAAGGAGTTGCACACGACAACTTTAAGTTTATGAATTTGTAGATATTTTAATCTTTCTGGGCAGAAAACATTCGGCAAAATGAATAAATTGCTTGTTACAAGCAATCTTGCCATTTTACACAATGTTTTCCCTATTATTTTTCTTAAGGGGCGCCTAAAAGCGTCATTGTGTGGGATTTGGTAAACCAATCTAAATCTATCGACCTGAACAAGCTTTAGCATCTGATATTAGATATCTGATGCGCAAATTTATATTTTTTATGTAAAATTTATTCTGGTTAACCGTGGTTAACCTTTTGAGAATGCATTGTAGAAAAAGAATATGCAAATTGAGAATGCATTGTAGAAAAAGAATATGCTTGTTGCTAGCATTTTTTTCCTTTTCCACATTATTTCTACCCTACTTTTTTTTTAATTTATTGTTTTATATATCATTTCATGCATTTAAGTATTTGAGAAAAAGTGAGAAATAAAAAAGTGGAATAAATAAGAGATGACCGTAAGAAGTGTTACAAAGATCAAACTAAGACAATCTTTTTGAACGTGTTAATCCATTTACCAAATTCTTATTACTATATTGAGATATATCATGCGATGACATATATGATACAATGTATATATACTAAAATTAAAATCTGTTTGTTGTAAAAAAGTGATCTTAAACATTTTTTTCCAATTTTTTTCTAATGGAAAATAGATTTCCTTTACCTCTTGCATTTATAATCCTATTTAAAAAGTACAAACTCGTAATTTCCTTAGAATTAGAGGAAATAGCAAACGACTTCCTTTGTTACTTGTACTAAGGGGATATCGGGTGAAAATCAAAAGCAAATAGCCGATCGTTATGAGATATATCCAGTGTATACCGAAAATACCACCCGTGGTCTATTACGCAATCAGAGATACCGATCAGAAGCGTGTAAGTTACTTGGAATTAAATAGCAGTTTATGAGAGGACATCGTTAACTTTTAAATTTGATTTACCATTTAACTCTTTACAGAAAAAACATCTCAGAACGAAAGAGGATACGAAAGAAATTTTAATAGCCATGTTTACCAAAAATAATGGATCTTTCAAATGTTGAGAAATTCGGCGTGAAAAGTACTCTTTATCGCAATATTGTTGTTCTTGGTTGTTGTTGTGTGGTTTCCTCGTTTTAATAAGTCTTTTCAAGTTAAAGAAGTAAACGCAATGATTTCATACAAAGGACGCATTTGTTAATTTTGTTTCGAAAATGAGAAGTAAAATATGAAAACTGGACGAGAATGAAATTGGTTCCTAGGTAGGGAGAGAAAAACGATTAAAACGTGTCAACGTTAATATAAACTACCACAACAATTCCATATTCTAAGAGTATTATAAGAGTACTCAACATTCCTCTGTATCAAATTCTGAAAAAATATCTGATTCCTCGCAAAATAGGAGCATTTAGTCTAAGCCCTTATATTCTCTATATAGCAAATTTAAACCGGAACTACCCAGTCAAGTCAAGGGAGTTAATTAAAGGGCAATTTTCAGGACAACTCCGTATATCGGCAGGGGCCCATTCAACCTGGTCCTGACCCCTGTCATATAAATAAATTAATTTTCGAGCATTTCCCGTCGACATATCACACGTTGCTCTCGTCATGACCAATCGCTGGTCCCACCCACTGATTCTCTTTGCCCCGCCCATTAACTCTGACAGGGGGTTCCGCTTCGATCTTTAACGGAGTTATTTTTCAAAATTTATGGGAAGTAGTATGTTACAAAAATGTTACAGGTTGGTTGGTGACCTAAACGTCGTAACTACAACTTGAATAAGCTGTAGTTATGACGTTTAAGTCGCCAAGCTAACAAAAAGGTTAACAAAAATGGCGGCCTATACCGGAGTTGAAAGCTCAGGTCCGGGCTAAATGATTTAATTGGTCGTTGGTTTCTTGATTGACAACTGCGATTGGTCAATTATCATGGCAATTGTCTGGCCCACTAAGTATATTCTGTTGCACGCAATTATCAAAAAGAATATCTGTGTTATAGATTTCGCCTCGCAGCCATAGCCCTTCTGACGAGTAAGTCATCACATAACTCTTTACTGTTTTGCAAAATTTTAGACATGTTTTGCAGACGATGATTTAAAGTCGATTTTATTTGAAAAACAATTATTTTAGAAGGATAGAAAATGCTGTTTTAAAGGAAGACATTAATTGTTACAAACAATTTCTTCTTTATTCCACATTTTTTTCTCAATTTATAAAAACAAAGCGAATTAACAATAAGGGACTGAGCAGGAAACGGTTAATTAGGTCGCCGTTCGACACTCCCACACATCGTAAATTTGTGATCAAAAATATATCATGGGACAATTTTAATTACTTCTATTGTATCTCCTCCGTATCTATCTTTTTATTACGATCTTTTATTTGATTCTCTATTCTATTAGACGATAACTTAAACTAGCGTTAAACCTCTTTAAAAAAAGAAGTACGTTCTAGCATAAAACAGTACAATATGTTTCGAGAGAAAAAACCGTGAATGAAGATTCTTTGTGATACATGTAAAATGAAAATAGCGTGTGTGTGGGGTTTTTTTTGTTTGTTTGTTTGTTTGTTTTTTTTTTTCTGTTGTTGTTGATGATTTAGTTTTGTTTGATTGTTTGTTTGTGTTTTTTGTTGTTGATATTGATGTTGTTGTCGTCGTTGTTGCTTTGTTGAATTGACTCACGGGAAAAATATGAACCTTGGTAAAGATTTGAACTCAGGACATTTGTTTAACACACAGACTCTCAACCTATTTTGCTATCACAACTAGTACACATATTTGATCCTCTGCTGAACTATTTTGTTTCAACGTCGAGACTTCCGCATTTTCGCGAATAATCATCTTTTTCTTGAGATAGATAGAACGTTCGCCGTCATTGGTAAAACTAGATTAGGTTTCCATAAAATTAGCGAACATTAACGATGTTGGTCGAAGTGGAGTCGTATTATTATGTACAATCGACCTAATTATATATTTATATTCATCATAAAGGCCGGATCAGGTCAATAAAATCAGCCTATACCCGGTATTAACAAAATAAAACAGAAATTACTTTCAAACATCTCAAGTCAAGACAAAAGCTGTTTTGTTTTTCTCCCTCTATTTTGCTTTTTAAAAATAAGTAGAGACGAGGTTGATTTGGGTTACAAACCGTCTTTAATACATCTTGAAGTACGAAACTTAGCCCAGTCCCCAACGACAAAATTTTAGACTGGTCAAAATTGAAAGAATTTGCAGGCGACAATTTCAAGATGATGAAATTTCAAAAATTCATTGTCTTGTAGGGTATAAAACATTGCTGGCAATGAAGAAATTGCTTGTTACAAGCAATTTCTTCATTGTCCACAATGTTTTCCAAAGCTTTTTCTAGAGGGGCTTATAAAGGAGGGGTGTTACATGGGAATTGGTTACCTTAAACATACACTTACAAATATAACTATGACGTGTTTCTTTCCCGATGTGTGACGCTCCTCAAGGAAACTGCCTTGGGAAAAAATTGTAGGAAATGAAGAAATTGCTTATGATAAGCAATTTCTTCATTTCCAACAACGTTTCTTCCCACAAAGACAAAAACAAAATTATCAAATTGAATTAGTCTTTTTAAAATTTATCAATTTGACTCAGTCTAAAATTGTATCGTCTGGTAATGGGTCAAAGATGAAGATATTCATTTAAAAGGCAAATTAATCATGCCTTATTATGACATTCTGGAATTCACGAATACAATTGTGCGTCTAAAATAAGTGAAATAAACTATCTTGCATTACTAGAGGGTTTATTTTAGAAATAATTAAAGGTCTAGACCCGTCAAGGGAAACTGTCCCTTCTTGGAATCCTGCGTAAATCTGGCTTGAAAGGGACAAGCAGGTTTTGTAGTCTTAAATCAGATTGCACATATATCTAGGATGATCTTTGTCTATACTTCCTGCAATTACAGAAATTTTCAGGTTCGGCATGAAAGAGGTTAATTGAGATGATATATAAAAAAATGGAAAGGTCTATCTAGATTGTTGGGGCGCTTTTTGACACCCTATTTTTGTCGTGCTATTGTTGATGGTGATAATTTTGTTCTTTGGTTGTTGTTTTGTTTTGTTTTGTTTCACAGCGCGACCACAACATTCCATGCGAACTTACAATAATTCGCCCTTTCCTGAAAGAATTTTCCCTTTCTTAGAGTAAGTGACGAAATATTATTTTTTAATGTGATGTTTCAAACCCCGGGCCCATTGATTGACAAACTGTATGGTTACCGATTGATCGCCGGGGTCTATGGAATGCCTTGAGAATATGTAGCCGTTTTAACTCGGAACAAAAAATTAGGGCTATTGTAATCACCCTGGCCTCGTAGTCGTTGGTGTGTCGAACTATAACCTTGGCCATTACTCTGTTGTCATTATTGACAGCTTGAGGCTCAGTGAGGGTGCCGTGGTAGTATTGAAGGTACTGAAGTGAGAATTACCAGGAATTCATAGTAAAGTGTTCTAGCCGCCGTGATATGACTGAAATACTGTTAAACCGGCGTTAGACCCTATTTCAACAAAACTGTTATTACTGGAGACATTTACTCGAAATTGACCTCCGATATGTCGGTTCGACGGAGGTAATAATCGTCATTATTTCATTTGATATGTGGCAAAGGTCATATAATGAAGGCAAATATTTGGTCAGCGACTTAAACGTCGTATCTACACTATGAATAAGTTTTAGTTCTGGTGTTTAAGAAGCTAAACTAACAAAACTACTTAACATTACTGCCGAAGTCTATGGTTCGCTTCCGGTCCAAATGAATTATTTCATTGGCTAATAGAAATTTTGTTTGACAAAGGCGATCCATCAATTATCATGTATTTTCACTATCACGAGCGAGATCCATACTATCAGGGAAAATAACTTAAGAAAAATAATTTTCTGAATAATCCCCCTTTTCGACTGGATGTTTTCCGATATTCAGTGAAGATGAAGATGAACGTAGGCACCTGTATTCCGTGTTCTTGTTTTTGAATAAAATCCTCAACTCTCTGCGTATTCAACCTTTCCTGCATAATCACACTTTCTTATGCCCAAGAAAAAAAGTTTTGGAAGACTTTCCGGAAAATGTAGAAATTGCTTGTAACAGGTAATTTTCCCATTTTCAACAATGCTTTCTACCTATAAAGACACAAAAATGATAAAATGAAATGTCATCATGTAAATTTTTCGTTTGCAACATCTTTGAAACAGGACCAGTCTAAAATTGTGTTGTCTGTTAATGGCTTAAAACAGTTCAAACATTATTGGACCCACTATATAGTTACTTACTGTAAAGCATACTATTATCAAAGACCTCGATTCCCGGGATGACCCAACTTACAAACTAATTATCTTTCGGGTGAGACATTAAACCGAGGTCCCGTGTGACGGAACTTCATACCACGTTCGTGAATAAACATGGCGGGGCTCGCAGTAGTTTCGTCCTGTATCCTGGCACTATCCCCCGCAACATCTAACCTTCTTCTGGGGGCGCGCTCATTTAGGCAAGTGCTACAGCATCGATGATAAATAAGTGAACGTATACATTGACTGCCTAGGTGGCCGAGTTGCTGGACTGTTCGACAGCCTCTCTCTCTCAGGGACGTATACACTTCTAAAATGAGTATTTTAAACGAGTCTAGCCCTAGACACACGTTCAGGAACGTCCGAATAAAAATGTAGCATGGAAGCATTGAGTGCACGACACGTTTTTTTTTTTTTTTTTTTTTTTTTTTTTTCTTTTCTAAGATTTGATCTCTCGACCTAATAATACCCCCAATAAATCCAATGACGAACCAGTCCATTCATCGTAAAGAATAATATTCTGATGACGTTTCAAATTATTTTAGAAAAATATGCAGATCCAAGATTAAGCACCAGGTTGTGGTGGTGCTTTTATGTTTGTTTTGTTTTACCTAGTGATACCGGATATGACACAACAATGAACTTATTCGAGATATTACATAAAATCGAGGAATTCAAAAATAGTGGTAAAAGCTAAATTGAGAATCAACAAAGAAACAAACAATTAAAGACGTTGTATACACATATATAGACATTTTATTCAAGTATAAGGCTGTATATAACATTCTTGTTGGTTGTGTCGAGATCAAGCACTGCATTTCGATTATTTGAGATATCCGTTGTTTTATATATCAGGTTTGTGTATGGTAAACAAAATAAATCTTAACCCTTGTCATGCTGAAAAAATACTTACAGAACTGCATTAAAATCATGGTCTGAAAGCAGTGGAAACACTAACTATTTGTCAATACCGCCTTATAGACAACAGCTTAATGGGACAAACAGGTGGTGTAGACTGTATCAGGCCGATCTATGTCTATACCTCCTACCATAACAGAATTATGTCGAGCTCAGCACGACAAAGGTTAAAAAAAGTTTCAATCTAGAAGCGAGATATTTTTGGAATCGTAGTGGGGAGAGTTTAGAGAAATAGCGCTTTTCTGTGATATTTATTCCATTTGTCTACTCTATTTTCCGTGTGGTCACTTATACTGCAAATACTGAATCGGTCTTATTTAAAACGTTATCAAAATTTCGCTTCGATATAAGAAGTTTTTCGAAATAAGCGAACTCAAGATAAAGATAATTAAGGATGTCCTTTACTCGTGACACAGGGATATCAAAATTGCATTAGTTATTCGTCTTGCAGTCATGGTTGTGGGACGCTGACAAGAGGGCGGGGCTTAGTGATTTACGCATCGCTTGCTTCAATTAAAACATAACACAAAAAACCTTTTTTGTCACCAACGGAGATAGTGAAATATACATACATATCTCATCGCTGGAATATATAAATACGTATATATATAAATACATTCAAACTTTACGCCGGGGTTTTTACCTTTTATTGCCGTCATGAAAAGTGAATTATTTATCGCCGAAAAATCACAATGCTTTAGGTCTTAATGGTCGTAAAACCTCCATTGTCACATTCAAAATTGGACATATTTAGTTAAGAAGCTATGCAGTGGCATGTTGGCAAAGTTGAACGTTGGATATACAACCTTAGGACAGTGGAATTTATTTAAGGTGGTTTTAATTGATGGACAACAGAACAGGGTCGCGAAAGAATGTAGCGTATCAGTACAGGCTCGGTTTCGTCGGGCAAGTTGGTGCAGGATAGCGTTGTTACATGTTAAGAATGCTTCTTTTTAAGACTTAAAACAGGGTTTAAGTTACAAGTGAGCACATATCAAAATTGGGAACATTCTAAAACAAACATAAGTGGACTGATTTATAAAGTATGTGTATTTTACTCCTATGGTCATAGTGTAACAACATTTCATTTCATTTTTAGTTATTTTTCTTTACTTTGATCATGAATCATTTTTTTAGATTATGTTAAGCAATATATACTAATTTCGAAAAGTTTAATAATGCGGTAAATATACATACCAGAATAGATATCAAAAATTAACAAAAAATATAGAATGCGATTTTTTTAAATAAATGTAATATTCAAATAGTTAGGGGTTTTGTTTGTTTTTCTGATTTTTGTGTGTTTTTATTTTCTTTCTTTTCTTTGGTTTGGTTTTTTTTTTTTTTTTTTTCTTTTTTTTTTTTTTTTTTTTTTTTTTTTTTTAATTTTTGTTGTTGTTGTTTTGGGGTTTGTTATTTTTTATTGTCTTTTTTTTTCTTTTAAGAAAAGGTCTTTCGAGAATTTTTAAATCTTTTGCATTTCTACTCTGAGATGTGTTGACATAAACAAATTGACATCGATGTGTGACATTCAGGTCAAAGGAAGACAAACTCGCCATCTCATTTGTTGTTTTAATGGTCTTATTGTGTTAAAAATAAAAATGTATCTTTTACTCCTATCCTAAAACGACAGAGCAATTTGGCTTTAACGCTCACTGTTTATTGTCTTTGGGTGTTATTTGAAGTATATTTGAATTTATACTTCTATATTTACTCGCCATACCATTACCACACAGCATAATTTAAGACTGGTTGAAATTCGAAGAAGTTGTAGACGACCATTTCAAATTGAGAGAATTGTGAATATCTTTGTCTTTTAGGGTAGAAAGCAAGGTTGAAAATGAAGAAATTGCTTGTAATAAGCAATTTCTTCATTTTCAACCATGCTTTCCGTATGCATTTTGTTGAGGAGCGTAAAATAGCGGAAATTGTGTGGGCATGGATTAAATGTTACCAAATTTACATGATGAATGTGTCATAAACGTAATTTGTATTAACTAGCGACTGCAATTTCACTATTATTCTAAATGGTGCTTAATTCAGTGAGTCATTTGCCCGATTTATAATGTTATTCATCTATCGTTTATCATATTCTATAAACATTTTCCTGGGTTTTTTAGGGGGAGGGGGTTCTTTCTTTCTTTCTTTTTTATGTTTTTTTTTTTTTTTTTTTTTTTTTTTACATACATATAATCGAAAAAAGCTCTTTGCTAAAAAAGGAAACTATCGTAGAAATAAAAATCATCATAACGAATCATGAAAATTAGACCAAATAACTCAAAATCAGTGTAGATTCTTTTTAAAACGCATGTGCGATAAAATATTTTGTTATATGTATTCGGCATTAAAATAGTGTCCATCCTTTTAGACGTACAGAAATTTATTCAAATTTTTCATGGTGTTTTTCCTGTGGGTATTTGCATATAAAATCTAAACACCAAAGACACCTCCTTTCCCAGATATGAAAGGGAAAAAATAAACAGATGTGATCGATAATATCAATTCAAAACACGGATGCAAATTCTGAATTCATAATTTATAACCATTTCAAAACAAGGAAAAAAACATATACATTTGAATGAATGACTGCAACACTTGGACACATCTCGTCAGTCTCCGTGATTCTCGCGTGAAGAAAAGAGCCTTCATCGTAACGTGTGATAATCGTCATAATTTATAGCATAAGAAGTGAGCGCCATAGCGAATAAAACGCAGTGTAACCAGACACCATCAGAACAGGTAAGCCAACACTTTCTATTGTAAACATACATCTGTTGTCCATTTACAATTAAGGCTAATTGAAAGGCATTTGTATTTCATTGACTTTCTTTACTTTATGCATTTAAAAATTAATAAATACATGTTGTGTTTGCATAGATTATTTGATTTGCATTGCGGTACCAGGACGGTTTTGGTGTCTTTGAAGGTCGATTTCTTTCAGAATCAGTATAATCTGATAGCGTATATTAATAAATTCAAATTTGCTAAAGTCTTGTTTATTTGTGTGTATATGTTTATATGGTTTGACTGAATCACCAGCTGTTAAGAGAATATCTAATGAAGTTTGTCTGTATTTATACGGAACAAATACAAACTTCACAGAAACGCTGCGAATAAATTATTCATTTTTATACAAAGCACAACTTCCGGTTGTATTTTGTCAATACTATGAGCTTGCAAACATCTTTATCTTCTTTATATCTGCCTGGAAATGAAAAAAATCCCTGCATGTATCCAAAGACTCTCGTTTTCAAAGATCAAGTTATTTAAATCGTTACAGATATTTTCCGGAACCGTAAACCTATGTGATAAGCGTTGAAATTATGCACTGAAAATCCATAAACAAAATTATGATTTCATATCATTTGACTTCATTTGCTAGAAATTTCGAATTCCCTTTGTCTCTGATTTCAATTTTTAAATTGAAAAAAAGTGTAATAGTTTAAAATCTAGATACCGATTTTCTAACAACAACATAACAGCACATTGAGTAGTTAATGTCAATAAATATTATTGTTAATATTTCCATGGATTTTCTGGATATGATTTTTTTTCTCAAATGCCGTTCAATCAAAATTATGATTCTCTTAGTTTTCATAAAAGTCCTTATCCCTTTAGTTGTGCAGATATAATGATTTATCCTTTGGTTAAAAAACAAAGAAGAAGCTAAACAAAGGAAAGTCTTAGTAGAGGGGGAAAATCATCTTAAAATGTCGAAACTTAATGAAAATATCGCTAATGTACCAATGCATAAGCGGTTAAGTATTACCTTGATAGTTCAATTCACATCTTAAATGCATATTCAATGTACGCGATTCGGGGTGTTGAAACACTTACACACAAGGAATAATATTTTAATGGGCAAAATTCCCAAGACGTAACTTTAAATAGCTCCGGTTCCTCCATCAAAAGTGTTGTTAAAAATGATATATCGAGACCTCAGAGTAAAAACATAGTATGGGTCTATACATTGTAAAGACCCGCTCTAAGCCCTCGATATACATTCAAAGACATTGAACTTACTGGTGGAATCTTTAATCTGGGTTACTCCACAAAGACTTAACCCATTCCCACACAAGCCCTTCTTTTTACGCCCCTCAAGAAAAAAGCTTCAGAAAAACATTGTGGAAAATGAAGAAATTGCTTGTATCAAGCAATTTTTTCATTTTTCACAATGTTTTCCCTCCAAAAAGATGAAAAGTTTTGAAATTATATCAACTTTAAATTGTCGTCTGTATTTTCTTTCAATTTGGACCAGTCTAAAAAAAAATTGTTGTTGTTGGAATGGGTTAAATAAGTAATTTGCCATTTGAGTTCTTGGCGACCTGTTTCAAATTCTCATAGAAAAAAATTGATTATTAAAGGTAAGATCAGTTTCAGGATTAAACGCGAGACAAACTGAGTTTTATTTTGTTAGGGTAATTACTAAATTACACTAAAATGACTTAATTCCAGTGAATTAAAACGGCTAGTTAATACCCAATGCTTAAGAAAACTTTATTTGGCATTTGTCAAATATATATGCCATTGGTAATTTACAAAGTTTTTACATGGAAACATGGCCATGACAGAATAAACATTAACATAACATTTTGTGAACAAACAAACAAATTAATCAATTTTATTATTTCACTAAGATTAAATGAAATTCCTTGATTTGAAAGGCTCCGTTAATGAATTGTGCAGTATTTATTTGAATCTTCTAATTTTCAGACGATAGAATAATGTATTCATATGCATATATAAATGCTTTTTAAAAACATTTTGAAGTATTTGTTGACATGGTAAGTTAAAGTTGTAATTAGAAATTTAAATTTACTGGAATTATGTCATTTCAATGTATTTGATGACATTGTAGTTATGTCAACAAAATACGATTGCGCTTATTTTGTATGTTAACCCATTCCAACACAATGCATTTTTAGACCAGTCCAAATTGAAAGGAGCTGCAGAAGACAATTTCAGGTTGATGGAATTTTGATTTTTTTTCGTCTTTTGGGATAGAAAACATTGTGGATAATGAGGAAATTGCTTGATCCAAGCAATTTCTTCATTTTTCACAATGTTTTCCAAAGCTTTTTTTCTTGAGGGGCGTAAAAAGGAGGGCTTGAGATGGAATGGGTTAATTCAAGAGTCACCATTTACAAGTTGCATAGATTCCGTTTTAGTATAGTATCACGATTTACTTTTTTCAAAAATATCGTCCACGTTCGTAATTAATGTTCAATTTATTCTGAACAATTTCAAATAGGCTAGAACCACAAAAAGTAAAGCTGGGTTAACGATTCAATGCAAGAGCTGGTGACATCACTCACTATAAATGTACAATTTATAGTGAGTGATCAAAGGCCAGTTTTACCTGTATAGACAAAATTGACCTATAACTTGTTCATCTGTACAGCCATGCTTGTCACGGATGGTTTACCGGAATAATTCATGATATTCCGGGTGCAATGTATAATGCAGTATTGATTTACAATCAGGCACATCTCTGGATCTATCGATTTATTAACACATGCGTTTAATCTATTCCCACCCAGTGACGCGTTTGGACGCCCCTCAAGAAAAACAATTAAGAAAACATTGTGTAAAATGAAGAAATTGCTTGTTACAAGCAATTTCTTCATTTTCCACAATGTTTTCTACCCAGAGAGTGGAAAAAAGTCAAAATTTTATCAATTTAAGATTGTCGTCTGCAGCTCCTTTGAATTCCGACCAGTCTAAAATTTTGTTGTCCTGTGATCTATCAATTGCTCAAAGGAATTTACAGAAACAGCAAAAACAACACCAACTCTATATAGACTTGACTCGTTCAACCAAAAACTGACAATATCTCTGGCTTTGAATTCTAATTAAGAAAATTATAGAATAGTTGGTTTTTTTTTTTCTTTGAAATATTAACCTAAAATAATGATACTATATGAATATGCGATGCGTGCTATGAAGGTTTTGGGTTCATACCTAAAGGAAAAAAGTATTAACTTCATTTCTTGCTAACAAGACTAAGCAAGGCAGGGTAAATATTTTAATACGTTAGTTTTGAGTAAAATTTGATGGAACTACTTTGTGCGTAAGCATACAAAATAACTGCGTGCTCAAAAGTCTGTTCCTGGAATTGTGGGAAAAAAACAGCCAATCGAAAGGTTTAAATCTTGATAGACGAAACTAAAATTAAATTATAAAGATCTCAAACAGGAGACTGCAATACGTCGTTGTTCTAACAAAACCTCGTAACTACAGCTTGAAATAAGCTGTAGTTACGAGGTTTTGTTAGAACACCGTCGAATAGTTTGTCTGGGAGATAAATGAATATTCTTTTTGATTTCCCATTTGGCAGGATCTTGTTAAAATGATCGATTGTTAATGCATTGAAAGAAAAGTGCAAGTTATTTTTTCTTATTTGCTTTTTTTCTCTGTGTGTAGATCGTATGAATGAGATGTCAGACAGTTACCTACAAATTATCTGATACTATCCAAATGCTATCCGAAATACTATTCAAAATATTTTGGACTCTCTAAAAACTCTTATAGTATGAAATGAGTGAGAGCATGTGAGAGTGTATGAGAGAGAGAAAATAGAGAGAATGTGTGTGAGAGAGAAAGAGGGGCAAGGAGAGAGGTAGAAACAAAAAAGTAACAAATTCATTCTAAAGGGACAAATTAAGATATTCTAATCAGAAAGTGCCAAAGTCAGGACACTTCTTTTTACCCCCTTACATAACGACAAAATTTCAGACTGGACCAAACTCAAAGACGTTTCAGACAACAATTTAACCCTTTCCCGTTTTTTTGGAAATTTTAGACTGGTCCAAATTGAAAGAGGTTGCAGACGACAATGAAAACTGGATGCCATTTGAAATGAAATCATCCTATGTGGTAGAAAATATTGTGGAAAAAGGAGAAATTGCTTGTTACAAGCAATTTCTTCTTTTTCCACAATGTTTTCTTTTGTAAAAAAAAAATGACAGGAACGTAAAATCCCGTATTTGAACGGGAAAAGGTTTAAAAGTCTTAAGCCATAACAAGACGGCAAAATTTTAGACTGGTTCAAATTGAAAGGAGTTGTAGACAACAAAATTAAAGTTCGTAAACATCCATGCAAATCAAACAAGCTATTGGTCCGAGTCTTATCTACACGTACAAAATGGTTTCTATTATTTTGTTAATTTAACGCTTGATTACCAATCTTAAATGATCTGATTTCAACCTGACCTTTACTCCGACTCTGTGGTCACAACTTTGAATAGATGGTCAACTGCCGTCAGGTCACCATGGCGGTTCGAAAAACATCTAACCAACTAACCATCGATGTCAAAAACGTTTCGCTATCCATGACTTTGTATGCGGTTAACCCATTACTACTTGAGAAAATTTTAGACAGGTCCAAGTTCAAACAAGTTGCAGACAACATTTTTCTTTGGGGCGTCTATAAGCGTCACTGAGTGGGGATGGGTTTAACGTCACTTTTGTTAATATTCCAATTTATGATTGAATACTTGAATTTTGGAAGGGGTTAGACTACACTTTTAGCAGATTTTTAGTCATATCGCGACCAATGGAGCACCTAACCATAGATTCCTGGTATTTCTCACACATGTATACCTCTACATCCAGCTGATTACCTCACATAGGTTTACGATTATAGACACATTGGCGGGAGACAAATGCCGTAAAGGTTATTTGTCGCGACCGGGACAATTGACCAATCGCTGGCCCCGCCCACTTACTTCGCTAGCCCCGCCCGAAGACTCCGACAGAAAGTCCCGCATCGATTTTTAAAGGTCGTTATTTTGAAAAAAAAATCATGGGCAGTAGCATGTAGCAAAAAAGTAGTATAGTTGGTTGGCGACTTAAATGTCGTAACTACAGCTTGAATAAGCTGTAGTTACGACGTTTAATTCGCGAAACAAACAAAAGAGGTTAACAAAAATGGCAGCCAATGTCGAAGATCAAATCTCATTTCTGGTTTCAATGTATCATTTCATTGGTCGACTGGTTATTTGATTGACAGTCGCGATTGGTCAATTATTTATGTACTTCCCGGGTATCGCCAGTACTAGGCTAGGGCGCTGAAATGTCTTGGTGAAAGACATACATGTACACACGTGACCAGTGGCGCTGGCGGGATTCGAACCCCTCGACTTCTCTCAGATGACGTGTCCGCCACACTTACCAATGAGCTAGACAGGTCTCTCAATAGTTTAGCCCATTACCTGATTACAAAAATTTTAGACTGGTCCAAATTGAAAGGAGTTACATATGACGATTTAAAGTTTATGAAATTTTAGAATTTTCAAATTATGGGGTAGAAAACAATTTGTAAAATGCAGAAATTGCTTGTTCCAAGCATTTTCTTCATTTTCACAATTCTTAACCAATTGATTGGCGTTTTTGTGGGTCTTTTTTTGTTTGTTTGTGTTGTTGTTGCGTTTCTGTTGTTGTTTTGTGTGTGTGTTTTGTGTTGTTGTTTGTTGGGGTTGGGGGGGGGGGAGAGGGGCGTCAAAAAACGTCTTTGTAGGGGTATTGGTTAAGTAAATGGTTATCTGTTTTGCTCCTGAAATCGTGTATATGTCAAACGTTGATGTGTACTAATGAACGCCATCCTGAGATTGTTCAAGCTGAAATAATCCCCCCCCCTTTCCCGCGCGTGTTACTATTCATGCTTTCTTCAAACTAACGCCGTTTAAGTCTTTCCTGTTTTGCAAAAATTTGACCGGTCCAAATTCAAAGGTTTTTTGCAGACGAAAATGTAATTTGCATTCGATTTAAAAAATATCCATTCAGTAGGATAGAAAATATTGTTGAAAAAGAAGAAATTGCTTGTTACAAGTAATTTCTTCTTTTTCTACAATATTTTTTCAAAAATAAATTAACAGGGACGTAAAAACCAGAGATTGAAGAGGAAAGGGTAAATATTTAATTCGAGCTGCCTTTCGGAGGTCAGTCGGCGTTGCCACAGCGATCCATCAATTGATATAAAGACTTTTTATTATACATACAGTATAGTCTAGACTTTCCTTCGATAAAAAGGTGAAATGAGGTCAATATGAAAAGCTTTATTGATTATTGGTTATAAATCATATCTAATTAGTAATTTGTCTTTCTTGACATCAAATTAGTCTTCCATTGATTTACCTTTATCTATTCGTAATTAAAAATAATGAACTTTAACTGTGGTATATTGCGAGACAGAAGGCATATAAAAGCTACGTGTTTTAACACATCCCCACACTGTCCTCTTCTTCGCCTCTAAAGAAAATGGCTTGGGAAAACATTGTGGAAAATGAAGAATTTGCTTGTTACAGATGGAAAATGTGAGAATGAACAAAAATACTAAAATACGTGAAAGTATTAAATGTATAGATGTACAAGTTATAGAGAGTGATCAAAGGTTAATTTTGTCTATACAGGTATAGACAAAATTGACCTTTGATCATTCAATATAACTTGTACATCTGTACAGTATCAAACAGGTTTGGTTCGGCAAGATGACGAATGGATTTCAAATTAGTCACCAGTTCCTGAATGTGTTTGGTGTTAAAAAAAGGGGGGGGTCTATTAAATGCTAAAACTGGAAAAAACAGTTATTCAATTTCGATTCTATTGATGATGAATATAAGTTTCTCTCAAATATTGACTGCATTTAAAATGCCAAAGCGCCAACGAACGCTCTCGTCTTAATGTCAACTTTTTACCTACATACACGACAAAAGCAGTATACCATTTACTTGGCGAAAATATTTTGTCGTCCCGAACACAAGACTGGGGAAGTCGCGTTGTCAAAAAACGAAAGACCAAACAAATCATCCTTTCAGACCGAAATATTGAACTCCAACATAAACGATTATTCCAGCTGCAGTAACGGCGATTAGGTCGTTAACAACCCAACCATTTTTAATGTGATTTTGCTTTTGCAAAAGAACATTGTTTAAAGCCAAAGTCGAACTTCCTGTCGGAGCTCAGTGGGCGTGGCCAGCGATCCGTCAATTTCTAAGTACCGATAACACTTTATCCTAAACAGGGTACTTCATGAGATAAAAGGCTCTAAAAACTTCAAAATTTTCAGTCAACAGAAATTAATTAACCCATTTCCACCTTATCCCTTCTTTTACGCCCCCGAAGAAAAAAAAGCAATTTCTTCATTGTCCACAGTGTTTTCAGTCCAAAAAGACGAAAAATATTATAATTCCATCAACTTGAAATTGTCGTCTGCAGCTTCCTTCAGTTTGGATCAGTCTAAAAGATCATTGTGTGGGAATGGGTTAAATGTATCCAATGTATTTTGGTTTAATTCTGAACACGATAAAACCACGTGTTCTACAACCAAATGACAAATGAACCTTAAGTGTTCGGTCCGATCGCGACTGTCTTTCAACCAATATATCATTTATTTAGACCAGAAGTTAATTTTGAAATTCGACATTGGCCGCCATTTTTGTAAAGCTTTTTTGTTAGGTTGATGGCTTAAACGTCGTAACTACAGCTAATTCAAGCTGTAGTTACGATGTTAATGTTGCCAAACAACCATTTTACTTTTTATTACACGCTACTTGTTATGAAATTTGCAAAATAACGTCATTTAACTTCGAGGCGGAAGTCAATGGGCGGACCCAACAGAGTGAGTGGGCGGGACCAGCGGTTGGCCAATTAGTTTTCCAATAAAAACCTTGAAGTGAATATTACTATGCCTAAAATCATAGTTATTTTCGTATACGTAAACGTCTTTTACTTAGAAAGGTATCTGCTAATCTTAATCTTTTTTTTATCCTGAGATTCAATTAAGATTTATGAAAATGACATATTCGTGAAAAAAGAAATCATTTTCTGTGTGCATGTGTTTTAGGTTTGCTTCTTTTTTCTATAACCATACACAATTCCACGCTTGACGCCCCATTGAGAAAGGTTCGGGAAAACAATGTAGAAAATGCAGAAATTGCTTGTTACAAGCAATTTCTACATTTTCCGCGTTGTTTTCTACCCAGAATGACAGAGATACTTGGAATTCTAGTAACTTGAAATGGTCGTCTGCACCTTCTTTGAATTTTGACCAGTCTAAAATTTTGAGGTCTGGAAAAGGGTTAAAATGTTAATTGGAAAAGGGGGGAGGGGGATAAGTATCCTATTTAAGATCTACATGTCTAGGGTCCCAGATCACTGTCCAGTAGGCTATGTTTGTCGACACGAACATCGTGTAGTTGTCAGTGTGTTTCTTGTCTTATGTTGTCAAACAAACCCTTTCTCTTGTGTTAAATATCCGTAAACCAAATTAGCGTATCAACTCTCTTGTTTTCACACGCGAGAATAACTTCGCTGATTTTTTTAGAACCATATTTTGTGTATTATTCATTTCAAGCAAGTGTTAGTCTTCCAAAAAATGTAAATATGGAAAAACATTGTCCTGTGCGCATTGAATAATTTTGCAATTTCAAATATTCTAAAGTTTCTCTGATTCGTTGAAATGTTCTACATATTAACGAAAAGAAAATGAAAATAGGATAATCAAGCTAAATTCAACATTTTTTGGGCTATGAAAAAGGTCACATACGCTGAAATATAATACAACACTAATAATTAAAACAAGATAGAATAATCGTGAGAAATCGTTTTAAGAATCTTTCTCGGAGAAAATTAAAAAAAAACTTTGAATATATATATCTGTTTATTTATATATAAATTTACACCAATTTTCCATGATGGGAGACAAACACACTCATATATAAGTTGTCCCAGCATCTTCAAGACACAAATATTTGAAAAAGTGATGGGATCCAGCGGAGGTCAATTCAACCTCCTTTCGAAAATAGGAGAACGGGAGGGTTGAATGACCCTTTTAGATTCGCAGTCTGATCAGGTCGATTCTTTCCGCAATTCCTAGAAGGTCATTTTTGCCTGACATACATTTAAAAATCTGACATCTTGCCCTTAGATGGTATAGCTGCATTTCTAACTGACGTAAGAAAACCAGTTTTTATGTTTGCATTGACGTGTTAAAACCCCTCTTTTTGCATGTTTATGCGTTTCTGCACTTATGAAGGCCGCTTCCTGTCAATTATTCTTTGTTTTACTATATCAATTAACTTATCTAAGCCGCGGAATACAAAAATTAAATCTAAACGAGAAATTGAACTTGTTCTTTCGATACCAGGGGTGTGGGATTTCTATGTCCGACTTGTCCGACTTTGTACAAGTACATTTTTCAGGGACCCTTGCCCGACGACAAGTAAATACCAGGACAAATCTTGGGATGGTACAAAGTAGATCTCAATGATAACTCATTAAATATCTGAAAAATATCATACTATTTATATTGAAGGGTAGAAAATATTGTGTTTAATGAAGAAAATGCTGGATTCCAGCATTTTCTTCATTAAATACAATGTTTTCTCAAGATTTATCTCTTCAAATTTTGCGGACAAGTCCGATTTATTTCCGGACAAGTAGAAAAATATTTCGTAACTGTCCGTGGAGAAGTGGCGGAATCTGTTTTTTCAAACTACTACCTTGGAAGTTGCTATTGATAGTATTATCAATATTGTCATCATTTATTATATCCATTCAGAATTCAGAGAAGTGACGAGAGCAAACAAAGGTTCCATACTCTTATTGGGATTCGTACACTTTAATAAAAACAACAAGAAACAAACAAACAAACGAAAATATAAATACCCGCAAGAAGAGTTCTTTAGAAATGAAAACGCCATCAAATCATCCCCATTTACAAGTATACTAGAATGGGTTTTGTGGGGGGGGGTGTCTTTTTTTTTTTTTTTTTTTGTTGTTTTGTTTTTGTATTTTTAGTTTGATGTTGGTCAAGACTTTATTTATCAGACATTTTACTTAAAGTAGCCGTCTCTTCTTATCAATGGTCAATCGTTAACAAAATGGACGGATCGCCGCTGTCAATTTAAGAATCAATCGACCAATCAAAACGTTCATTTAGAAAAGCAGTGAACTTTAAACTCCGACATTGGTCGACATTTATGTGAATAATTTTTTATTTTTTTTTTGAGAGTTAAACGCCGTAACTACAGATTATGATTATTCAAGTTGTAGTTACAGCGTTTAGTTTTACTCATTGCTACATGTTCTTGGCACTAGTTTTGCAAAATAACGTCGCGTAATACCAAAGGGGAATAACCTGTCAGAGCTCAGTGGGCGTGGCCAGCGACCCGTCAGCCAATAGCCATTGTATGTGAGCACTTACTTGATGGTAGAATGGATGTATCACGGATAGTCACCGATTTTATTTAAAAACCGGGGGAAGTGTTCTACCTTAATCACTGTCTTAACCCATTCCCACAAAATCCCGCCTTATACCGCCCCTCAAAGAAAGACTGCAGGAAAACAAGGTTAAAAATGAAGAAATTGCTTGATTCAAGCAATCTCTTCATTTTCAACCTAGTTTTCTATACCCAACAAGACAAAGATAGTTCAAAATTCTTTCAACTTGAAATTTCCGTATGCAAATTCTTTGATTTTCGACAAGTCTTAAATTTTGCTCTATGGTTATGGGTTAAAACGTGCATTTTTTCTGCAGGAATTGTTGCTAAGGAATCAGGCTGAAAAGTGATTTTATTTACAGGACAATCTTTCTTTCAGATTTTTTTTCACACTCTAAGAATTTATTATTAAGATGTGTTTGATTCTCACATTTATTTTAAGTGCTTACAGATAAAGGCTCTTCAGGGCGATCCTGCGTACTATGGATCGCACAGGACCTTGATCAAATGTTTTTGGGACAGGTATAATAAAAAAGAGATTGATATTAAATATTTTCTTGGGGGCGTCCAAAAGCTCAATTGTGTTGGAATTGGTTAACTATTTCAACAAATGTGTGAATGAATTGACCATTATATCAATCGACCACTTTAAAGTTCCTTGAGTGATCGCTTTTTTACATGCTTCAACGCAACTTTTCTGACAGGATTCTGATAGGGTTTTCTTTATCCTAACCGGATGTAGTTTTTCGAGACCGGAAATGCATTCGGATCACGACTATTACATTAATGTCAAAATGTTACATTTGTTTACGTGTAGTTTTTGACAAACATGGCTACAGCTTGACTCTAACAAACACAAAACACCATGTAAAAATATATGCGGTCGATGTATAGAGTGTTAGCATAGTTACGTATTCCAAGAAATATACGGTGTTCGAAAAAAAAGCAATGGGCACAAAGTCGACAGAAATATTTCTCAATTAAGAAATTTAAATGTACATACAGAGAATATTTTCGTCTAACCAGACAAACGTCGGTTGACTTTCAATCCATAGCAACCTACGCTTACATCCAAATGAAACAGACAACACATAAATTCCCTTTCCAAATACTTAGATATTGTAGGATGACAAATCTAAGAAAATATAAATTAGTTGGGCTTCGAGTGGGTATAGGTGCTATGAGTTACTGAAGGCGTAGAAAATCAAGGTACTGAAAGTATTGTCAGCTGGCAAAGCATAGTTTCGTTCAGTATTCTTCTTTGCTAAATGTTATCTTGATAAATAAACGAGGTTAAAGTAACCCAGGAGTTAACCCATTACAACACGACAAAATCTTGAACTGGTTCATGAAGACGACAATTTCAAGTTGGTTGAATTTAGAAACCTTTTCCTTGTGGGGTAGAAAACATTGTGGACAATGAAGAAATTGCTTGTCCACAATGTTTTCTAAAGCTTTTTCCTTGGGATGCTTAAAAAGAAGAATTGATAGGGATAGGTTAAATAGTATGCCTTTGAAAGAGTTCTGTACAATTTGAATAGATTTTGTAATATACATGAGAACTACTTTTTATGGTGTAGACATTCAATGGATGTAGCAGTTTACACTCATTGAACTTTCAGAAGACCCCAAAATTTCGTCTGTTAACTTAAGCTATCAAAGCTAACGCTTTGCTAGCTAAAAAGGTCTATTTCAGTTTATAGACAGTATTTATTCCGGTGGTTCACAGGAAGCTCATGGATACCTGAAATTCGCTCTGAAGGGAACCATGAAGTGATCCTCGCCCTGTAGCGAAACTCGTCCTGACTACTAGTCCTGGGAACTTTGCCCCGAAGTGAACCTTGTCCTGATGTAACTGAAAAAGTGTCAAAGTAAAGTAACTTCAAACACCACCCAATGAAAAGTCAAACTAACTCAGAGCATCAGAATGGTTTAACCCATTACTAGTAGACAAGGTCCTTCAAAAAGTTCTGTAAATCATTCCGAGTATGTATGTACAAAAAGCAATATGTGACCTCTCATACAAAAAGGGACGTTCGTGAAGTTGAAAAATAATATCGACTCTGAACTGAGCGCCGAGTGCATGGTCGTGGCTTTTCGATCTATGAGTCTATGATAGCCGTTCTACCTCACTCTAGCTCTATTTTCGAAAATCTATCTGTGAATAACATTTGCTGTACACGATTTCTTTTTCAAGTATTAGCCTTGTAAAGTGCAATAGCCTGTAGGACTATAGATAGATAGAATGATCATTCTTCATTAACCCGTTACCACACAGCAAAATTTTAAACAGGTTGAAATTCAAAGAAGTTGCATGCAGTTAATAAATTTCATTTCATAAAATTTTAAATTCTTTTTTTTTTTTGGGGGGGGGGTGGAAAACACTGTGGATAATGAAGAAATTGCTTGTTTCAAGCAATTTCTTCATATTCCACAGTGTTTTCCAATGACGTGAAAAAGCGGGGTTGTGTTGAAACGGGTCAATTAAGGAAATCTGCCAAAACCGAAGAGTTTTGACTCTGGTCAGCCTGCACGATACCTGCAGATTTGCCTGAGTCGACACTTTTTTGTCTTCCTTTATCGAGCACTTTTCTCGTGAAGGGTGATTTATTTTAGATTCTGTGAACGTAGCTAATTTCCATTTCATCTTTCCGACATATTTTACGTGGGCGATCGATTCATTTTAATACATTCATAGTTAGAGACACACCCAAGTGATACATCACGCATGAATGGATTTAGGCAAGTTTACCTTGTGTAGCCAGGACTTACTAAAACTATGGGATAAAAGACATCTCAATCCCATTTGTTCAATTGTTAAAGTAATCGACTTTAAATTTCTAAAGCGCTGGTTCGTTTCCCGGGCTGACCAAACTAACAATCTAAATTTCTTTCAACCGAAGCCCTGTGTTACGGTGCTATCAATCGAGCACATTAAGGAGCCAGGTGGGGCTCACAGCAGTTTTGTCATGTGTCCGTGCACTTTCTCTGGTAGCAACTAACCGTCTACTGCGGGCATCGCTCATATGGGCTTATGCTACGCAAGCTTCGATATATAAACGGTTATAGACTCACACATACACATACACTTTAACGCAAGTAAACTGGGACAAAGTCTGAAATTTTGACGAATGGTAATGGCTCAGCACATTAAAAAACGGCTGAATTCTAACCGTGTTTGCCGACGGAAATATTCCTGGTCAGAAAGGAAATCTTTAAATCCAATTCATTTTTACCGAATTAACTATAATGCTCGCCTTACATCGTTAAGTCTTGTTGAAAAATGAAATGTCTAAAACAAGGCAGCGTAGTTTCTAGCTTGAAGGACATCTAATCATGTAGTCACGGGTTCGATCCCCGGCCTCTGTGAATATCCTTTCCGACATTTGTCTCCGATGGATGGATCATTATAAAACTAAGTGGGATGAGCAGTAATGGGCTCAGAAAGGATATTGTGGTAGTACTTGCGTGCGAAATACTATGAATATATAATAAGGAGCTCCAGCCGCCGTGATATGGCTGAAATTCTGTTAAAAGTGGTGTTAAGCCCCATACAATCGATCTGAATAAGGTAAATTAATAAGTGATGAAAACGACCAAAAAAGTGAAGATAAAAAAAGATTTCAATGCCCAGTTACCTCATCGTAAAAATCAATCGATAAATCGATGACTCTTTTGATAAGCCAGTCTGATCTGCATATATTTAAAAGGGAATCTTAATTTACATGTAACTTAGGTCTATACTTATTTATGGCTGGTCATGGAAAACGGATCTCATATGAGCTCGTTAAAACTAGTATTCGAAAAAGATCCAGCAGAGGTCAACTAGAGATCGCATTTCAAATATAGATATATGGCATAGAAGACTGATCATTCTAGATTCAGAAAGTCCTCAGTTTTTTAATGTCTATTCTCAATCTTGAAACCAGACGACCAAATAATAGACTGGTCAAAATGCAATGGTTGAATTGTCGATGTTAATCCAGTAAGTGTATATGGACTCTCCATAAGGACAATTCTGAATTGATCTGTTTGTTTGAATGGGGTTTTACGCCGCTTTCAAATTTTTTCAGTAATATCGCACCTAACAATGGAATCCTGGTATTTCTCACACCAGTACTACCATTACATCCTTTCCTAGCCTCCAGCTGCTATCCTACATAGGTTTACGATTATCGACCCATTGGTGAGAGACAAAAAGTCGGAAAGGATGGGTGCCGCCGTCGGGGATCGAACCCGGGACCTCTAGATTGACAGTACGACGCGCTACCAACTTCGCTATGACGGCGACTAGTTCTGAATTGAACGTTACCCATTGTATAAAGATTTTGTATAAACGGACCACGTGTTACTCATGTTGTAATCTTGAGTAAGAAGCAGCGCCGGCTTAACCTATATATATTCCCACACAATAGCGCTTTTTGAAGCGATTAGGAAAAAGGCTCTAGAAAACATTGTGGAGAATGAAGAAATTGCTTGTCACAAGCAATTTCTTCATAATCCACAATGTTTTCTACCAAGAAGACAAAGATTTTTAAAATTCCATCAACTAAACGCTGTCGTCTGCATCTTCTTTTAATTTGGATCAGTCTAAAATGTTGTCATACGGTATACTATAAAATGGGTTAACCAAATTCCTATAAATCCCTCATCTCCGACGTCGCTAGAGGGTAGTTGAAAAAAAATAAAACCGTGAGAAAGACGGGAAAAAACATGAAAAAGAATCAAATGAAAAACGACATGTATAGACAGATGAGCTTGCTCGATCACTGCAGCCATTGTTGGACTGACATCATGAACAATACTAAACACTAAATCAACGTTTTAAAAAAACTCACTTGAGAAAAGATGTTCACAACATTAAAAACGGTTTTTTGATAAACCGCATAAAAACGAAAATTACATCAGATAATTTATGCACAAGTATGTTAAAAGCAATTTTCGTGTAAGTGAGTTTTTTGTTATTTGCTTGGCGGGCTTTCCTTTTATGTACGTTTTATCTTTTTATAAATGTTCAAAAAAGATATGCGACATTAGTTAAATTGGTATATTTTGAAAACCAAGTTACTATTTCTAGAATCATTCTTAAAGCTGTATTTTACTTGCTCGGATTTAATCGTCTGTGTCAATAATGGCATCCCAATTGGTGAAAGGTTTTTTGATCCAGGAAACATGCCTAAATGACGTAATGGAAGCGTTAAGGGTTTTGATGACGTAATAACTGACGGGTTGCTAGCCTCGCCAACTGACTACACCGGCAACGCCCACTGAGTTTTACGATTATCCACCCATTTGTGGGAGACAAATGTCGGAAAGAATCAAACCCTGTGCCTCATGACTGAATATCCGACTTGCTACCAAATGCGGTGGTTTCACAATGCGCGGCGTAGATAGGTATAGACCCAACGTTTCTTCGGGTGATCAGCAAATCGTCATTGACGTTCTAAATCCTCGTAACTACAGCTTGATTCAAGCTGCTATTATTGGGTTCTTAGAACGACAACGATGACATATTCTACATGCATTGTGTTGCTTTTCGTGTCTGCATGTCCTACATCACGCAAAGGCTAAAATGTTAATAATTTGCACAACAGTTGATTAATTTCGTGTTGTATTCGGGACCTAAGAATATGTGACATTTACCATACCTTAGACAGTGCTCTATAGTTCATATGCATACGTAAACTGACGGATCATGGTAGTCAATAAAAAAACGATCGACCATTGAACCATTCGTTTAAGGCGTGTTTACACATTCACGATTTTTAGCTACGATGCCGTTACGACTCGCCACGATTTGTAAAGTCGTCGGGTACCGGGGTGATTCGTTGTAGAACCGTGGTGAATCGTGGTGAATCTTGATTCGGGAAAAGCCCTACGGAAGTTTTAAACTGTTTAACCCTTTCCATTCAAATACGAGGTTTTACGTCGTTGTGACTTTATAGTTGAGAAAACATTGTGGAAAAAGGAGAAAGTGCTTATAGCAAGCAATTTCTTCTTTTCCCACAATATTTTCTACCACATAGGATGGTTTTCATTTCAATTTGCATCCAATTTTCATTGTCGTCTGCAACGTCTTTCAATTTGGACCAGTCTTAAATTTCAAAAAACAGGAAAGGGTTAAAACATTCTAGGCGAATCGTGGTGGTTTTTGGGCATATTTGGAATCATGCATATTCGTACTGACGCCTTAGCTAAATTCGCGGCTATCCGTGAGAGATCGTGGTCAGTCGTGGAATCTTTGACACCTCGAATTCGCACGATTCACCACGAACTGTGTACGGTCGTCCTGCGAATCATTCTCAGCTTCGCTACGGAGCTCCACGATTGGCTCGTGTCGCTACCGCCTTAAATCGTACCCGTATCGAGCCGTACAAGCACCGTGAGCATTCGTTGTGCCACCGTAGTTAATCCCCATTTACCATGGTGTTATCGTTATGAATCGTCATTGATTCGTAGCGATACCTTACAGACATCGTACTTTCTTACTGAAATCGTAGTGACACTGAATATTTCTACTTTTCACCACGATTCATCCCGATCAATCCCGATTTTTCTGACCATGAGAAATCTGGGTGAATCGTGGTGAATCGTAGAGAAAATCGCGAACGTGTTAACGGGCCATTGGATCGGAAGTGAATTTTGAACTCATACATTGGTCGACATTTATGTGAATCATTTTTGTTAATTTGGCCATTTTAACGTCGTAACTACAGCTTAATCAAGCCGTAGTTATAACGTTAAAATCGACAACCAACCATTTTACTTTTTTATTACATCCTACTGATGACAAATTTTGCAAAATTACACCCTCAAACATTTAAGTGAAACTTCCTGTTGGAGGCCAATCCGTCAATTGTGTAGGCTTTGACACCAAGAAACTTGAACATGTGGCCTACTCCCCGTACAACGGTAATCGCCAATCATTGTCATTTCAAGTGAAGAGCAAAGGGAGTGTACAGTACACTTTGACCTTAGATATTTCTAGCAGCTTAAAACTCGCCCTTACCTCAAATTAATTTCATTAATAACCACCACATTGCATCTACGCTGTTACCCTGTCACTTTGACACAATTTTTGGACAACTAAAAAAAATCTTAAACGAAAAGCGTTCACCTTTCAAGTATTCTTCATTCATGTATTAATGATACTTCACGCCAAGAGCTATGACCCTGCGACCTTGATCTTGTCGTTTGACCTATATTACCCAAGTAAAATCAAGAATTTTTCTCACCTAGTACCACCAAACTGCATGTACTCACAAGGTAATTGTCTCTTGGCCATGTGACTTTGACATATTTATCAAAAAGCTTAAGTATTACTTTTTCCAGATTGCTAATGCGTAGGACAATCATATATTTAATATTTACCCCAATAGTTCATTGACTTTCATTTCACATCAAGTACGATGACGCCGTGACCTAAGCCCTGGATTTTGACCCACTCGTGATTATATTGAACCCTGCTTATAATATCTATCGCCTAAGGATTTATGTGACAATATTTTCTATATAACGCCATTGGGCATTGGACTCTTTACTTTGTATCTAGCATGCTAAAACTTGCCATATCGGTTAGCTGACTACTAGATCATGTGTGTTATTTTTTGTATATCTGACAAGCAGCTGTTACCTCCCACCAGTTACCCTGTCTGTAGAATACTCCTGGAGCACATTGAGCATTTTTGTGGAAAAAACTTGTATAAAACTTGTTTCTTTTCTTTCTTTTTTTTTTTTTTTTTTTCCCTTATCATACATACTTTTTAATATTTCTGTCTCTCTCCCCTTTTTTTGGAGGGGGGGGTGTCCCAAAGCCGTGTCTTTGTTGGAATACATTTTGTTTGCAAAGCATTGCAATTTGCTTTCAACTGCGCACTTTGAGACTGGAAATATCTTTTTGCAATGAAAGTAGATTCTCTGGTTTTACTCTAAGTATCATTTCACCCAAACAATTTTGTTTGTACATATTAGAGGCTATTCTATGCAAATATTTAAAAAATGGATATAGGGAATTGAATTAATACTAAGCTAATAAATGCGGCTTGGCTTCAGTAATCTTGTATTACATTGTTTTAGTATCCCATCCCATCCGTTACATATGATACAGGTGGAATAACTGTTCTATATTCAGCATATATGGAAGTAAAGAACAGTATCGACTCTTGTCAGTCTGAGTAATCCGATGTTTTTCGCTCTCCCGAGGATTTCCCGCTTTGTTTGAATATTCAAATCTATATTTTAGTTATAGTAAGATTGGTTTTGAAATTTAGACATCAGCATGTATAGTTGGCTGCGGTCGTAAGGATATTCGGAGAACCGCAGAAAAAAATCGTTATATAAAAATACTGTAATAGCAGATAACACAATCTCGCAAAACCGCCTCTTGGGGACATAAATTCAACATCGTTGTAAGCGATATTATATATACAAATGTATAAGCGATATCGTCATAAGCGGAGTTTACTGTAGTAGAAATAGTTGTTGAAGAATCAACATCGTTATAAACTAAGGGATATCGTCACAAGCAGAGTTCACTATAAGTGGTAATAGTAGTGTAAGAATCGTTATAAACGATATTATCTATCGTTACAAGCGAAGTTTACCATAAGTGGTCATAGTAGCCTTTGCAAGGCGTATACAGAGGTAAAAACAACAGCAGTAGTGTTAGACTGGTAGTGGTAGTAGCAGTTATCATGCACAGCACATCCTCATGCGCCTAAAAGATAAAGGATATAGGAATTTTAATAGGTGTTTTGATTGTTGCATCTGACGTGAACCACGTGACATTAAAGATGAACGATGAATCAGTTGTCTTGCCTACGCGTTCGTAAAAAAACACAAGTGAAATGAGACGCGCCAAAAGCATAGGGACCTTCTCTGAATGGGACAAATGATTTGCTCTATGAGCTGGTTAACTTGAATATAAATCAACATCTTCGTTGATTAAGGAGTATACGCATTTTATTTTGAATACATGTATACTTTTTCTAAATTCATGATTACCTAAAACTCATTAGCAACAAGTAAATTCAGAAACAATTAAGAGATGAAGAGAATATTTTTTGTTTTCATGGAGGTATGAACCGAAAAACCTAATCACACTGTATGAATACGCGAAGCGGATTCATACATTGTGTGATTAGGTTTTTCGGTTTATACCTCCATGAAAACAAAAAATATTCTCTTCATTTCTTATAATTTAATAGCATCGAGCGAAAAAGCAAAAGCTTTACAATTTTGATACCTTTTTGAATGGGACTATTTTGCGCGGAAGCATACAAAATTGCTGCGTGCTCAAAATTTTGTTCATGGAGTTATGAATAATTTTTTCGACCAATCAGAACGCTCGTTTTTGATAGACGAAACTAAGAATTAAATTATTTTGCCATCAATTTTTGATGACCAATAAAATAGATGCATATACCTGGACGACTCCCTGTCGTTCTCATTGCTGGATGATAAAAACTTACATTCCAAGTCATTCAAAGCTGCTTATCACTGATTGCCGTAACGTTCTAAAATAATTTTCCCAATAATTAAACAATTTTAACACATTCCTACATTTTGACGCGTTGAAGATATAATTTATGATTTGTGTGTGTGTGTGGAAATAGGAGAAATTTGCTTGTAACAATCAATTCCTACTATTGTCACAATGTTTTAAAGGGCAAGGCCCTATTTCTAAATGATCACCTGTAGCCTCGTTGATTGTGACCAGGCTTAAAATTTATGTCTTGTAATGGGAAATAGTGATTGAAGAAGAATATTTGAGAAAGTACCAGTCAAGTAAACTTTAGAGTAAAGACATTCCAAATATAAGTGTTTATAAGGTTAAGGGATGTAAGTAAAATGGAAAATTTAATTGAAACTACCTTGGTAGTTTTATCACAAAAGTTAGTCACGTAAAATTACATACGTCGAGTATATAACGTCCCATGTACATAAGTTTGGTATGTTTACCACAATTATAACTGTGTGCCCAACGGCAAAATTGTAACTTTCAAACCCTTGTTTCAAGTATAATGTTTTAAACTTTTTAAAAATCAGTCTTGTCTAATTGAAAATGAAAGTACATACACGCAATCGCCCAAAGCCAACTTTAGGACACAGAATAAATTACATTAGAAGGTTGTTGCAAGCTGCCATTGATTTCTGTTCCTAACATAAATAGAAGATTAATTCATTCATTTATTAATAACTTTGAGAAAGGTGTCGATCAATAATTGTTGTTCTTCTTCTTCTTCTAAAGTATAATGTGCGTAAGGAGTTAACGTTGATTACATGTATTTTGACCTTAGGTTTCTTCGATTTCACTGTATAATTCGAACACCTTCCAACACTGTTTTACAGCATTTTTTTTTTTTTTTTTTTTTCATTTTCCAGAACGTTTTCAAAGGTGGGGGGTGGTTTTTGTTTTTTTCTTTATTTATATTGTTGTTTTGTTTTGTTGTTGTTGTTTTGGTTTGGTTTGGTTTTATTTGGGAGGGGAGGGATACGAAGATCGAGATTGGGTGAGGATGGTATACTTGCACTAGGACTTATAATATACTGTTGTAAAATCGACCTTAACTAGACATTTACTTTGAACTTAATCTATATTATTATATATTTACATCATGCCATACCCAACCTCGTCAAAAATTAGCAAATCACTCTGGTGTTTATTAAAGTTATTTGCTGCACTGCTTTTTTTAGACAATATTTATTCTTTTGATTATGGGATCCCTTTCTATACAGATCTTTTTTCCATACCGTCGATTTTTGAGACTCTTGCTCTCTACATGTTGTGTTGGGCCATTACCCATACCGTTGTTTAATTTGGTCCTGTCTTTATAGGTTTTGGTAACCCTCGTCATGCTGATCCTGGAATATTAATGATTGGACAAAAGCTGTGGCAGGTGTATAGACTAAGATCATATGTGCAGTCTGATCTTAGTCTAAACTACCTGCTTTTTTTATTGATGAGGAATTATTTGAATGCAAAGTTTATCCAAATTTGACAGAAAACTAATTTTTTTGTTGAAGAAAGGATAAATATTCAGCAGAATAGGGGATGGCTTTATCTATACTGTCGTATACGGATGCATTGATTATATGTTTCATTTAGACATTATTGCTGTTTTTTAGACCCTAGCTAAACTTATTTTGTTCAGAATATTTTACTTAAATGTTGAATATTGAGACTCTAAACATATAATATTGAGACATATCTTGAACTATTGTTTTTATAGACCCTAGCTATACAGACTTTATTGAGACTTTGCCAAAACTTTGATAATTGAAGCAAATGCTGTGCTTTATATAGATGATACTTACATTGTTACATAAATAAGGCTATACAGGTTTCGTAGAGACTTTTTTGTGTAGTAACATCATGGCTACGGATACTTAACTTATATTTTTATGATACGACATCATGATTATAAATACTTAACCTATGATTTTTGTTCAGTTACATCTTGGCTATACAGACTTTTCCTATTTTTTGTTTGATTTCTTCCTAGCTATAAATACTCAACCTATGCTTTTGTTCAGTTGCATAATGGTTTTATAGGCCTTACACATACGTTTGTTTAGAGACATCCTAAGTCCATCGATTTTGGTTAGATTATTTCTTTTCACTTTTTGCATATCGGGGCATTAGCTACACCGAATTTTTTAGACGTTGTCTTTTTCTAATTTTGTTTCAAGGTACAGGTCAAAGACCTCAGGGTACCGACCAATCTCCTTTGTAGCTACCTTTTTGTATAACTATGCATTAGTCAATCATATTTGATAAATACAGTTACCAAACGTACAGTATTAAATTCGGGTAAATTTTCTCGTGGTCCCCATTAATATTACGCTCGTTTCAATCTGCCGACAGCTTAAGTACACGGCTGTGTCAGAAGCAGCATTTTGACTTGAGAAAATTATCGGGTATCCATAACAACCGAACCCTCAAACTAATTTAAATTGCCTTTTTTAGCCCATCCTCCCTTTACATTGGTTAACCCTTTGCTTTTTTTCAAATTGATTTATACAAATTCAATGCGGCAGCAGGCGATATTACAAAGTAAGTACAATTCAAAAAGTAACCATCCTGATATGACAGAAAATGTTGTAGGAAAGAAGAAATTGCTCGTTAAAAGCAATTTCTTCTTTTTCCACATTCTTTTCTCAAGTATAATGTCGCAAAAAGTAAAAATATGGGTTTGTCTTTGAACCCCATTTCGGTAGCTGAGTCGCTACTTAAGGGCTTAAACCTCTTTTATCCCTCAAACAAGGAAGACGATATGTCACCGCTATATGTGTCCGTCCTTCTGTTTGTCCATTATGACGTTGTAACTTAGTGAGGCAAGTTTTGTAGTTGAAACATGTCATATAGGGTATCTTGTGTTTTGTTAGACGATTAGATAGTGTAATTGGTACGGTAGGATCATTTACCCCGAAATCTTGGTCATTCTAATAGTTTAATGGTTCTACATGACTGGATCCTTATGTTATTCTTTTAAATGACTTTGAAATATTGCATTTATACCTAAAGGAGGACTGATTCATTTTTAATCTGACGGAACCTAAATCCAAAGTTAGAATCGAACTTTACAAAACAATAAATTACCTGCTGATCGGTTTCCTTATATTCTCGTTGCAACGTAATGCGAGTTGAACTCGACAGCCGATAAGTTGGACAATTGTATCTAAGAACTTGTGCTCCGTCTGTATTAACATTACGATTGAAAGGAATAGGGATTTTCGTTCTGGCAGAAGCCTCCATGAATGCCTAAATTACTAAGCACAATGTCTAAATACCAAGGCTTCGCTCACTGCGGGTTAATAAAAAGGTATTAACTTTGACCAATTACCACACAATCCCACATTTTACGGGCTAAGTTATATTGGTAAAAAACACTCTGAGAAGAGGAGAATTTGCGTATTAAAAATAATTTCTTCTTTTCTGACATTGTATCCTACCGATTCTCGAAAACCCTTTTGATTTGCACCAGCTTTGAAATGTCGTCTGCAACGTCTTTCAATTTGAACCAGTCTAAAAGTTTGTCGTTTCGTAGAACGCCTGATTAAGACGATAAATGTGGTGGAAAGCTGTTTTTATTCGAACACTTTTGATTCAAAAGCTACTGTCTTAGTGAATACTTTTATCATCATTTAATCCATTACCAGAGGGCAAAATTTCAGACTGGTCCAAATTGAAAGGAGTTGCAGAAGACAATTCAATGTTAATTTTATTTAATTTTATTTTATGTATTCAATTTTTGTACAGAAAATATTGTGGAAAAGAGAAATTCTTTGTTTCAAGAAGTTTCTCCATTTTCAATAATGTTTTTCCAATTTTTTTCTTGATGGGCGCCAAAACGTTTTTTTTTTTTTTTTTTTTTTTATTTATTTTCGTCTTTCATATATTCCTATATTCTGAAAACAGGACAATTTTGAAAGCTTGCGCGATAAAATAGTTCCAGAAATATACCCCAACCTGTAATTATCTCCATATCTTAAACAAATTACATGCTTTATCCGAATAAGCGTTCAGTCAGAATTTTGTTTTTATTCCAACCTGTTCTGCTGCTTCATTCTTCTAAAATATACAAACATATATACACCCAGAATTAGTGTGAAAGGTTTGTTGTTGTTTATTTAAAGAAATTTAGAGAATATTTTTTTGTTTTCATTGAGATATTAACCTAAAAACTTAATCACACTGCATTAATACGCGAATCAGATTCATACATAAGTGTGATTCAGATTTTAGGTTCATTTTGGGTTGTTTTTTAGTCAAACTTTCTGAATCAACTTTGAGCACAAGGATAAGCTTAAATTTTGTTCATGGAAGTAACAAAAAGAAAAGTTAAGCTAATCAAAACAACGCTTCAATCATGATAAACGAAACTAAAATCAAATTATTAATCAATGAAGTAATCGCTTATAATCTTCGCACTTGGATAAATATTGATATTTGGATCGAAGTATAAAAATGGAAAGTCAGCAATTTTGTAATAGATCATATACGTTTCACTCGTGAATCTTTCAAGGGCTGAGTACATCATGAACATTTCCAGACATTCTATATTTCTGATCTTGTGTGCGAATCATCAATAGGGGCTGACTTTTTTTTATCATTATTATATATATTTAAATGTAGATGGTATTTACTCACACTTAGTTTTACCATCAATGGGAACACCATCGCTGGCCCCGCCCACTGACTCCAACAGGAAGTTTCCCTTCGATATTAAAAGACATTAATGGCCTATTATATATAACGGAAAATGTATACGGTTGATTAGCGACCTAAACGTTGTAACTATAGCTGTAGCTACGACGTTTAAGTCGCCTAAAGACTAAAATGCTTCAGGAAAACGTCGGCCAATCTTGGAGTTAAAATTCACCCCCGGTCTAAATGGATGATTTGATTGGTCGATTGAATCTTTGATTGACAGTCGCGATTGGTCAATTATATCAGTCTTGAAGGATCATATTTTGGAGGATATTGTGTGCAAAAAAGAAGACAATTTTATAACAATTTTTTCCTAAACTCACAATGCTATCTAACCTATATGAAACGTTTTTGCAAATGTGCATTTCACTTCTGATAACACTTTAAAAGATTCATCCTCTTAACCATAACCGGACCACAATATTTTAGACTTTTAGAAGTTTTATCTAATTTGGAGAAAAGGCCTCAAATAGGGACAGAATTTTTTTTTACAAGCAATTCCTCCCCCGGTTGTTTCCGGTGCGTCAAAATACAGGATCGTGCGGTGGTGGGTTATATCATTCAATTAATCTCTTTTTAACAAAGCAAGCATACGGACCAAAACGTGAAACTAGGGTCGAAGTAACTCTAGATTGTTAAGGGTTTTATAATTGAATTATCAAAAGGGATCAACTATAGAAATTCAAGCGAGGACAAATGGCTAAAAGGGTCGCCCAGTCAGCTGTGTCCCATCTTTAAACAGACAGTATTTCAGAGGCAGACTCTACCCCATAGCTATTTATATTTCCTCCCCGTCTCCAGTATTTAACATCAAAACGAATTTATTCCAAAATCTCAATATTCGTCGATCGTTTTCACTACAAATAATTCAACAGAAAACACACCACTGAATTGTATTGAAGCGGAAGCACGTTTGCTGTTTTCGTTATAATGAAATGACATTGAAATGTATTTATTAGCAATGAAGTAGTTTTACAAACGGCGTTGAATATTTTCTAAATTTCCTTATATATATCCTAAATAGATAAATTCCATTAATTTTATAGATTTATCGCAAAAGAATTAGGCCATATAACTAATGAAATACCAAGTTCGTGTTCGTGTTAAGTACAGAATTTATTAAACTCGTCATGCAATAGCAAGGCTTCGTTTTATATCTGATTATCGACGACTTTTCTAAACCTTTCCCGTACAATCTCTAATTTTTTATGTCATTGTTTTGGAGAAAACATTGTAGAAAAAGAAGAAGTTGTTTTAAAGAAGCAATTTCTTCTTTGTCCACAATGTTTTCTATCCTATAGGATGGCTACTCTTTGAATTGTACTTACTTTATAATGTCGTCTGCTACAATTCTGAATTCGAACAAGTCTAAAATTTTGTCTTCTGTAAATGGGTTAAAAAGTCAATTATTTTATAACGGCTCCTTCACTATCCTCTAATTGTGAAACTATTAACGATGCATTTGCTTACTTAGTTATAAGTCTAAAATGTTTCAAATAATGGCGTTGATTTAGATTTTTGTTCACTTGATGTTTGAAATAATTTAATTTTATACAACGTTCAGTACAAACACTTTGTACTGAGAATGGGAAGAAAACGTTAAACAATATTTCATTGATATTATAATTAACGGGCCATGACGTCAATCAAAGAACAAACGAACGAATCAAATCATTTAATTTTACCGGAAGTGACTTTGAAAATTCATCATAGGCTGACATTCATGTAAAATAATTTTGTTAGTTTGGCAACTTGAATTTCTTAACTACAGCTTTTACAAGCTATAGTTACGACGTTTTGTTTGCCAACCAAGCATTTAAGTTTTTTGTTACCTGCTACTGACCATAATTTTTTTCAAAATATCGCCGCTAAATATCAAAGGAAAACTGCGTTGACGGAGCTCAGTGGGTGTAGCCAGGTGAGTCCATAGATGGAGCCAGCGATCCGTAAATTCAACAAGCAGTTATTCCTACATTTGCAATCAAGAAACCCGTTTTAGATCGAAAGTTTAAAGTAAAGCAGGTATAATCAGAAAGTACTTCATTTCATTTATTTTCTGCCTCTCTGTCTCCCTCTCTAAATTTTTAGAATATCAACTAAAACATTTCCTAACCCCTGCCTTAGTTCTGTCTCTCGTTATATATGTATATATGATCAAGTTGGCGTATTGATCCCGTGTAACAAATCTCCCATATTTCACCATGTCTGGGCAAAAACGATTATTTTCACTGTTGGAAGGAAAGCCATTTCAAGCTAATATTACACAAATGTAGGTTATAAAGTATTATTGTACGTCTGAATCCGAGACCTCGTTATACTGCACATTTTTTATTATCATTGTTATTATTTTTTTTCTATTCAGGCTGTTTCAGTTTATAGAACTTTTTATCATATAATACGTGGTGAGAGGGTTAAAAAATGCTGCAATATACTAATTGACATATCGCGTCTGTCTAACAAATAATCACTCGACCATTGAAATCATTCATTTAGACTACAGGTTATTCAAGCTGTAGTTACGACGTTTAAGTCGCCAAACAACCATTCTGCTATAAATAACGCTGTTAAATAATGAAGTTCCTGTTGAAGTCAATGTGTAATTGGGCGGGGCGAGCGATTGGTAAATTAAACGGGCGATACGGAAATAGTGTTATGACTATGTTATTGAGCTTAATCCTGCAGTAGCGGCTTTAAGGAATCATACTTTGATGACGTCATTGCCCCAAAAAAAGATCATATATATTGAATCAGATAGGCGCATAAAACGGTTCGAGCCCTGGGCTGACCATATCAACTAACAAACTAATTGTCTTTCGGATGAGACATTAAACCGAATCCCCGTGTGACGATGCTATCCACCGAGCACGTTAAAGAACCAGGCGGAGCTCTATCCTTTCGTCCGATACTACCCCCGTATCAACTTACCGTCTTCTTTGGGCGTCGCTCATATGGGCATGTGCTACGGTAGCGACGATAAATTAACGGAAATACACACGCACACACATAAAACGGTCAATGGGTAAATTTTCTTGTTTCAGGATACAATACATCGTGAGTGGGCGATCAAAATATCTTAAACACAGCTCGAGTAAAGCTGTCTTTACGACAATTTGCCCTCGCTGACGATATGGAAGTAGACAAGATGCATGTATTATTTTCTTGTATGCGGAAAACATATAATTAAACTGAAAAAGCGAGTTGTAGCTTTTTTTCAGAATTGTATTACAGTTCATTTTTTTACACGCATAGCTTAAAGTATATGTAACAAAACAAGAATCTAAGAGAAGTGAACAAGACACAGCTCTGAATACATGTTCATAGTGATTGATAAATGTGTATCATATTTGATTACGTTTATCATTTTTCATGAAAAGTTAAGTGCAATTTGCCCCATTTTAAGCCCCTCAATAAAACAGTTTTAGAAAACAATGTGGAAAATGAAGAAATTGCTTGTTACAAGCAATTTCTTCATTGTCCACAATGTTTTCTATCCCAAAAGATGAAAAAATTAAAATTCCACCAATTGAAATTGTTGTCTGCAGCTTCTTTCAATTTGGACTAGTCTAAAATTTTGTTGTGTCGGAATGGGTCAATCAATTTCAACACAATTCCGCTTTTTGTCTCCCATCAAGAAAACAACCCGGGAAAACGTTGCGGAAAAAGGATAATCATACAAATTGTCCTCTGCAGTTTCTTTCAATATGGATCCGTCTAAAATACAGAGGTACGATAGGATTGGTATTTGGGCCATTAGTAGAATAACATGAACAATCAAATCGTTCATTTAAACCAGTGTTAAACATTGAACTCCGACGTGTATATATTAATCATTTTTTGGTTTAGTGACAAAAAAGTCTGAACATGTTCGGTCATATAAAGGTAATTTGATTGGTCCAATCAAATTGCCTTTATTTGACCGAACATTTTAGAGTGTTGGTTTCGTTTTGTTGTTGTTGTTGTTGTTGTCGTCGTCGTCGTCGTCGTTGGATGACGAGAGTCAGTCTCCAGATGAATTTAGACTACTTGAAAAAGGGACAAAACGTCAAATTTAGAAGAGCACACTACATCTCTTTTACGTTCTGTTGGAATAAAGATTGTACAGCTGTATATTCGGGGCGGATAACCAGCTTCATATGGCTCTCATGTTTGTATTCGTAACAAACAATTGCACGTGATTCTGCAAGCTCTCATCCCATCGTCCGTCTGTATGCAAAAACCAACATACCTCGTATACTTTTCGCCTAAACTAATAATCCGTTAAGCACAATTTTCTGTTTGCTTATCTAATTATTTATCTATTTATTTATCTATTATATACTTATATACTTATTTATTTATCTATTTATTTTGAACATCTGGACAACTTGTTAATCGTGACATTTGTTAACAAAACTGTTAGCCGTTGGATTCTAGATTTAAGCTGAGATAGACATGGAAACCATGCTGCATTTCAAATAAGCGCTCGGTTTGTTGTAAACTTTTTTCAAACGTTTAAGAAACTACTGGACAAACTTTAATCATACTTTTTCAGATATGTATTATAGTATGTTTTCTTAACCCATTCCCACTCAATGACGCTTTTAGACGCCCACAAGAAAAAACGCTTTGGAAAACATTGTGGAAAGTAAAGAGATTGCTTTATACAAGCAATTTCTTCATTTTCTACAATGTTTTCTACCCAGAAAATTGAAAAATCCAAAGTTTCATAAACTTTAAATTGTCGTCTGCAACTCCTTTTAATTTGGACCAGTCTAAAATTTTGCCAAGTTGGAATGGGTCCATTTATGTAGTGTATATATTAAAAGCGTTAAACGATTTCTTCTTAAAGAGTATTTGTTGATTTTCTTCTTTGTCAACTAATTAAATAATGGCTATTTTGTACTTCCGGTACTTTGATTTGTAATATTTTAGAGATAGCCATGTGCGGCTCCACATCCGACTTAATTAACCCTTTTAAACTCAGTCCAGTTTTACAACTACCCCGACAAAGTTTTGGAAAAACGATGTGGAAAGTGATGAAATTGCTTGTTAACAAACATGATTTTAATACCAAAATCAGTATATAATTTAAATTCCACCAATTTGAAATTGTTATCTGCAAATTATTTCAAATTGAACTAGTCTAAACGATTTATCTGGTAATGAGTTAACCCATTCCAACACAATGGCGCTTTTTGGCGCTCCTAAAAGAACAATTTCTTCATTTTCCATAATGTTTTCTACCAGAAAGTTGAAAAAAATCCAAAATTTCATAAACTTTAAATTATCATTTACAACATCTTTTAATTTGGTCCAGTCTAAATTTGTCGTCTAGTAATGGGTTAACACGCTCGTCTACACTTACCTTGCCGACGAACTAAATGTCGAGTTAGCAAAGTACATTACAAGGTAGTTTGCAGGCTGTTTTTCGTAATGGCTGTATGCTAATCAGACGAACACTGTAGGTGGTTTTACAAACGTTTCTTTCAAAGTCCGGGGTTATACCTGTGTGCGCTCTACCATAATAAATTGCAATAAATTATACCGTGTCATTTAAAGATCATTTTCTGTAAATTTGGTTTTCATAACTTATTCATTATCTTTAACATTTCAAGATGGAGCTTGAGACTCTAACGCATGTATGCATTATCGTGAATGGGCAATATTCTTAACTATTAACGTAACTTACTGCACTGACCTGATATTCTGTGTACATTATATACATATACGGAATGCCATGAATAGAACTCTGAATGTTTAAAAAAAAACTTTTATTTTTTTCTAAAATCGCTGGGGTATATTCCATTTACTTGAAATAAATCGAGATCCCGGATTACCCGGCGATTCTACTTCGGCATTTCCGATTGCATTCGGAACAAACTGATTAAATTCTGCGAATCTGTGGATGGTCTTTATCAAAGGACAGTTACTAGGAGTTGTGTCTCTTTACACAAAATGACAGTGGTATTTTCTGAGTGTAACAACCCTTCAATGGGAAATCGGATTGTTTTTGTTGCCATTTTAATCATGTCTTTACCTTTTAAGATTACCACGTATTTGATTAGTACTCGTAAATATCTGCAATTGACGGATCGAGATGTCAATAAAAATCGATGAACCAATCAAATCCTTCATCTAACCATTTCCTTACAATCCCTGGTTTTTACGTCATTGTGATTTTATACTTGAGAAAACATTGTGGGAAAAGAAGAAATTGCTTATAATAAGCAATTTCTTCTTTTTCCACAATATTTTCTATCCTTTTGAATGGTTATTTTTTAAATTATTGCCACTTTAAATTTTCATCTGCAAAACTTTTGAATTTGGACAGGTCTAAAATTTTGCAAAACAGGAAAGGGTTAAAATGGAAGTACACCATTGGTCTCCAACTTTCAAGTCGTTCGTTTTCGTTTTTTTGTCTATTTATTGAAGCTATAGTTACCACGTTAAGTCGATCACCAACGATTACTTTATATTTTATGTTCAATACCTTATAGTTTAAAAAGAAAACCGTCGTCTGATATCTCATTCGAACTGTATTGTCGGAGGTCAAAGGACGTGACCTGCGATTCGTAGATCCCAATAAGTATCACGTTTCTGTTCATATTATCCTTGTCAGCACACTAAGTTTAGTTGGTAGAGTACTCAAAACAGAATCACGTGATCGCGGTGTTCGAGCCCAGGTCCGACATAACTAACAAACTTCAATAATAATTAACCAATCGCGGCTTTCAATAAATGAATCAACCGACTAATCAAATCATTTATTCGCCCCGGATCTGAGCTTTCAACTCCGATATTTGCCGCCATTTTTGTTAACCTTCTTTTTTGGTTAGGCGACTTAAACGTCGTAACTACAGCTTATTCAAGCTGTAGTTACGACGTTTAGGTCACCAACTAACCATTTTACTTTTTTGTCACATGCTACTGGTCACAGATGTTGCAAAATAACGTCGTTAAAAATTAAAGGGGAACTTCCTGTTGAAGTTAATGGATGGGGCCTCGGGAGTTAGTGGGCGGGGTCATTGATTGGTCATTGAGAGTTGGAAAATTGTGTATGAAATAAAGAAATCGCTTGTAACAACTAATTTCTTCATTCCAACAATGTTTTCTACAAAAGGAAATGAGATTTCATCAGCTGTAAATTTTTGTCTTAACCTTTTAATTTTGACCAGTCTAGAAATTTCGTGGTCTGGTAGTGGGTTAAAGAAGCGTGGGACCCATAATATTTTGTGTGGTTATCTTGTCACTGTAAGGCCAACTTTTTCTAATGGACTGACCAATTACTAGCCCCGCCAATTAACCATGTGAGCCCGGCCCACTGACTCCAACAGAAAGTCCCGCTTCGATTTTTAAACGGCGTTATTTTGCAAAATTTATAACCAGTAGCATGTTAGAAAAAAGTTGAATAGTTGGTTGACGACCTAAACGTCGTAACTACAGCTTGGATAAGCTGTAGTTATGACGTTTTAGTCGCCGAACCAACACAAATGTTTCACGCAAATGGCGGTCAATGTCGGAGTTCAAATCTCAATTCCAGGCCAAATAGATGATTTGATAAGTCGATACATTCCTTGACTGACACACGCCATTGGTCGATTGTTGGAGTAGAATCTAATCAATGATTTCGTGCGCACCATGAGCCCAAGAAGGCACGTATTCGTTGTTTTATTTTACATTTATCTAAATGTATTTCTTGTTAATTTTTATTTTTTTAATTTTTTTTTGTCATAATTTTGTAAATTGACTTATTTCTGCAAAAGCACTGCCTTAAAATACAAGTAAATATAATTATTTAATTGCGAAAGATCAAATGACTGAAAGCACTGCAAGACGAAAATAAATAGAGTACCAATATTTCTTTTGACTTTAGAGAGACACAAATGTGATGAAGACTAAGATCAAAGTGCACACATGACCAGGGAGATCTTTGTCTATACCTCCTGCTAAAACAGAAATATTAGGGCTTCAGCATGACAAGGGTTAATCAGTACAGAAATAGAAGTCTTCCAGTGTCCTGTTGAGAGTGTCGCGGTTAAAATATTTTGGCATGTCAAAGCATCTGACAACGTTTTAATTAAATTCTGGGCTGATGAAAGACGGTACACGTTTCTAAAAATAGTATATTATTCATTTTTGCTTTGCACCGTGCGGAGTAAATGATATAAGTAGTTTTAATCAAGCCTACCGACCTACTTTAACGCCAACAGGGTCGCAACCATAGCACAGCATGTTGCGAATCACAGGGTCACGGGTTCGGAACCTGCCACGGTAAATGCTCTTTCCGACATTTTACTTACTAATTTGTCTCTCACTAATAGGTGAATAGGCTGTCATTCAAATAACCAGTCGACGAATGAAATCATTCATTTAGACCAGAAATGGGTTTTGATCTCAGACATTTGGGCCGTCATTTTTGTTAACCATTGTTGTTGGTTGGCGACTTAAACGTCGTGACTACAGCCTTTTCAAGCTGTAGTTACGATAGGACGTTTAGGTCGCCAACCAACTATTCTACTCTTTTGTTATATGCTACTTGCCACAAATTCAGCAAAATAACGCTGTTTAAAATCGAAGCGGGACTTTATGCGTTCCCTATGGAGTAAATGGGCAGATCCAGCGATTGGTCAATTCCAGATGTGGGAATAAAACTTCTTCTAGACAGTCCAGAGTTTGATAAAAGGTCCTGGAAATTAAAACGCACGGACAACATTTCTCGCCAATAGAAATCCTAAAATCTCCGTTAAAATTGTTAACAGATCCCTCTACCAAAAATCACTAGCTCGCTTTGAAAATTAAGCGTTGTCAAACTGAAACCGAAAGTAGGAATCATAAAATCTCCGTTAAAATTGTTTACAGATCCCTCTACCAATAATTCAAAATAGGTCAAAAGCTCGCTTTGAAAAGCGGTATCAAACTGAAAACGAAAGTAAATTTCAAAATTTATCTTATGTTGTCAACATAAAATTATTTGAAATTATTGTCGTTTTCTGTTCGCCAACGCTTTTCATTTGGACTTGTTAGCTAATCTGAGTTTTTTGGTTGAGGCGTCTGTAGACAATTTTAACGAAGATTTTAGGATTCCTTTTGGAGAGAACACGTAATAGGGGCTTTACACTATATGTTTTTTCATATCTGCGACAACTCTCGGTGCGTTTTTCTAGAACCATGCTAGTTTTTATACAATATCTTTACTATTACACCTATCTTGTATATCTTTTTGTATATTTGTTAACTATCCCAAGTATTTTTCTTCTATCGAAAGAGTGCAATCTTAACCCTTGTCATGCTGTGTAAATTACCTTACTGAATTGATTTAAGTTCAAAGGACTGAAAGCACGGATAGAACATGTTGTTAAAAAATCAATATTTCTTTTGGAAATCAATTACATAAACAACTTTGAAAGGAAAAGTACAAGCAGGAGGTGTAGACTAAGGTAAGACTGCACTTATGTGCAGGCTGATCTTGGTCTACACCTCCTGCCAAAACCGAAATATTCCGGGTTCAGCATGTCAAGGGTTAAGATACTGTGAGTGAGTTTCCATCTACGATACGCAAAGTGAAGACTCAGATCAGACTGTGCGGGAAGCCCATGCTGATCTGATTCTTTTTTTGGTACGTATTAGTAATATTTAGAAATATCATGAGAGAGGATAAAAAAACATTTAAACAATAGTGCCGAAAAAAATAAATAACAAAAAGAGATATTTGGATTTTTTTTTTTTTTTTTTTTTTTTTTTTTTTTTTTTAATTGTTGTTGTTGTTGTTGTTGTTGTTGTTGTTGATGATGATGATGATGATGATGATGATGATGATGATGATGATGATGATGATGATGATGATGATGATGATGATGATGATGATGATGATGATGATGATGATGATGATGATGATTTGATGTATTTACTTGTGCATTCGTTCAGATTTCCCATCCATTAATTGGTTAAACATATAAAGTCAACTAGCAACGGTCGTTTTTATTATCAATTTCTCAAACAACACCCACAGTTTATCAAACATAGAACAGCATTTTCACAATTTCCGACTTTATCATTATAAATTGTATTACATCTAATTAATCGGCGGATAGCTCAATTGCGAAGAAAATTATTGGCCAATCAAATAAATCAATTAGACCGAAAAAAGACGTTGATCACCGTTTGTTTGGCGACTTAAACGTCTTAACTACAGTTTATTAAAATTGTAGTTACGACGTTTAGGTCATCAACAAACGATTTGCTTTTCACTGTGCTTTTAGGTGCCTAACCAATTTTTTTTTCAAAATAATGTCGTCTATTTCCTCCGACAAAATGCCACGTGGGATTTCAGTTGTCGTTTCCAGCGATCCGAACGTTCCCCGCATGTTAATAACCATTCTGTTGTTTTCGGTCTTGATCTGAAGTAACACCACCGTAGTTTCTAGGTAC